>JZKD02S2443112.1:364889-376274 GCA_000966675.3 Picea glauca
GCCCTTCAAATCCAGACTTAACTTCAAAAGACAATTCCACAGCAAGACTTGCATAACAATGGGGAGAGGTAATGTAACTCAGGTGTGTTTAGTTCATATTGATTTATTGTATTAATTTTCATACTAATAAGTTTGAACTAAGGGTGCCTTAATTACTCCATAATGTTTCATCATTTCCATGACCTGTACCTAATGAACTAAACCTCCATGACATTTCATATCATAAAAATGCACCATTATCGGAACTAAGTTCGATTTGACTCGAATATGATAACTCTACACCCTCGTACGACTYCCATCATGTTCTGACACCCTATCAATCTCCATGACAATTCAAATATTTTCATATGATTTTCTTCCCGACTCCATTCTCCATCCCATTCTCTCCCTTCATCGCCCTCATCCAACCTTCGCTGCCACCGATAGACTTCCCCTGTGATACCAAGTAGAGCCATGGTAGCGAATCGCCACAAACCATAAACATACGCCGACTTGGAAGCCCTCCCGGAGTATGGGGCAACCAGAGATATTCTTAAGCAAGCGGGGTGGGAGCCATTTCTGAAGAAGTTTGACGGATATAACAATGCAATCACGCTCCAGTTTGCTCTGAATTTTGAGGGTGGATCCACCAAAGTGGGCGAACTCAAATTTGAGGTCACGGAGAAGTTCATTTCGGAGGCAATTCAATTGCCCACCACAGGCCAAAGATGGACAAAGGGGCATCCGGTTGATAAAACGCTTTGTACACAGTTGTTGAAACCTTAGTACCGGGGAACACAATGGTCCGAGGGAACAGCACAATCTTGGCTGGAACCACAGTGGGCACAATTGTTGGCCATCCTCCAGCGTTACCTTACGTGTGAGGGTCGATATACCATTATATTCCCCTGCCATGCTTGACTTCTGTTACACTTCACAGGTACTCTGTTAAACATACCTTTATTTTTGTTAAAAAGTTTAAAAAGGATGGCCGAACAGGTCCAAAGGGATAATGAGTTTCGAGGGAGTTTATTTCACTTTGGTTTAGTTAAAATATTGATCAAATCTGCACTGGCGAAGAAGCAAGAAACGTGGGATCTATTCATTGTAAAAACCCTCGTCGGTGCCCAGCCTAAAGATAGGAGTGTGAAGCTCATTCCCCCACACAGAAAGTTGAACTCCAGGAAAAAGAAGGCCAAAACCCTGACTAAAGACTATGTTGGAGACCCTGATCCAGAACCTCCAATTGATGACGAAGTAGAAACCAATACTGAAACTGGGAAGGACGCCACACCTACAAGGGAAAACATTGAAATCCTAAGTTCTCCCCTAACTTCTGAGAACATAATTGATGTGGAGAAACTAGCAGAATCGACTGACAAGCCTCGGAGGAATCCAAAAAGAAAATGTAAAAGTGTATTATCAGGAATGGACAACTCGGTGCCCAGTTACCCTCCACAAGAGAGATTGGAAAGTATGGATGGTCACGAGGAGGCTCTAGAGCCCTCTGAGATGACCTGGAATCTGTCCCAACTCATCCGAAAAAATTGTAAAACAAATCGACAGGCTACTACGCCCAAAGGAACTGTGCAGAATGAGTCAATTCAAGTACCAATCGGTACCCCTGTTTAGATGCAAAGAGAATCCACTCCTGGACCTAGTCCAATTGACACCTATGAACGAAGCCCACATGATTTCACCCCTGAACTCAGTCCAGATCATAATTTTGATCCAGTTGACACTTATGAACGCAGCCCAGATGAGTTCACTCCGGAACTCAGTCCAAATCATGATTCCGGTAGAGTTCACACCCCTGCTCAGAGTCCAGACGAATTTACTCATGCGTCTAGCCCTCAAGCACAGCCAGGACAAGAGAAAACATTTGAAACCCACTGCGAGATTTCCTCCAGCCAATCCCTGAAACCAATGGTGACAAAGCTAGAAAGCAAGAACAATAGATTGAAGGAGAAGTTACATGAGTACACTGTGTTGGATAGACATATTAAAACTGAGAATGAGCTCATGAAACTCAGGGTAACTCACCTTTTGTCCAAAATTGAAAGGTTAAAGCAGAGGAATAAGGGTATTTTCAAAAGGAATAGGTAACTTCAGAGGACTGCCAGAAAGCATGTTATAATCAACAGAGTACTCAAGAAAGAAATCCAGAATCTGAAGAAACAGGAGAGACTACAAATGCTGGTTCCAGCCGCTGCAACCCTCTGATTGCTACTATTCTTTGACTTTTGTTGCCTGAGGACAGGCAAGGACTTCAGTATGGGGGCATGTTGGTCTCCGGTTTTGATCATGTTTTTGTCTATATTATATTCCAAAGACCTCCATTTATATACCCAGTACCACCCTTTTGGCCTTGTTTTGACATAATTGACATCTCCCTACCATTCAATCGGGCTACTTAAGGTATCTTTATGTTTCAAGMTATTCTTATGMATTTTGATGCTTTAAATTGATATTAAAACTAATKTCGCTTGGGTTAGGTACCACTTCTATTTTTGGAACAGGATTGYCGGTACCAGGTACCAACTCGTACCYGTGGAGATACCAATGGAKCYGCTCAAKATCTGTGCRTTATRGTYCGAATGGGAGAAAGAGAGATTYRCATGACAGCTGGAGTTAGCGCTCATAGGATGATTGAAGGCGTAATGATAAAACTGAGTCGTTAATTCTTCATCATTCACACTTCGTGACACTACGTGTCACGAAGATGTGAAGTACGTTTTAAAACTTGATTCCAAGCTATTTTTGGATCGAGGATCCGTTTGTTTTATGTATTTTACTTTAGATTGTTATAAACAAGAGATCACTCCTGAGAACGGTTGGGTTATGTTATTTTATATCGTGAACACATATTTCTAAACACAAACTGTTGTTGTGTTATGTTACTCGACTAATATACAATTTGAGTATTTCTTTCCTGAGTTAATGAAGCGTGAAGTTTACACAGTGATTGCATAAGAATGATATAGTCGGTGCTGGTTATTACTAACAGCATTAGTTCCATTTGGTTGGGCCCGCCAAACAAGTGCAAGTCGTTGCTTTATCCTATCATAGATTTAGTTATTTCCGTGTGTTAGTGTTTGCTTACATGATAGTTTAAAGTTTCAGAAGTAACTCGTTCAAAATTGTGTTTATTTATTCTTCAACAGAATTGTTCCAGCCTACTGATATCTCTTGCGTTGATGAGTATTGAATGCATGTTTGATTCCTATAGGGTTTAGAGTATGAACGTGGTTTGTTTGTCTTCTAGTTTTCAATTTGCACATCACTTAGAGATTGAATGAACTTTGCTCTGTTAGATAGTTAGTTACCCTGCTTAATTAGAATAGTTAGATTACAGTTAAATCAAAGGAAGCTTCCGGTACCAGTAGGTAGGGTAGTACTCTGTTTTCCTGTAGATAGATTTAGATTGATTTTGATGACCAGATTAAATGCATTTCTGAAAATACTCTTTTTGTCATGGCTTGAATCGAAATGGTGATGATAGATGATTAAAAGTAGTGGTGGAATAATCTTTTGAAATCACACTTCTGCATGGAAATAGAAGTACCATCATTTAAACATAGGACTATTTTCTGTTAATGACTTAAATAGGAAATGCTAAGCTTCAGGATAATTATTAGGATTCAAGTTCTCAGAATAAGTTTATGTTTTCTGCTAAGGATAGAATTCATATAGCGATTAGAGCCTTACCCGCACATACAGTGTAGCAGCTCAAAGTTTACCAACCCTGGTTTGACAATTTAGTGTTTCAGGTCATTCAAATCTTCAATTTAGCAGCCTGACAGAATTCTTAGTTGCTCCTTTGCTTGGATTTTTCCTCCCCTTTTTCTTCCTTAAACCAACGCCATCATAACTTGATTTGATCCAATATTGCTGCTACCTTGCCCTGTGAAAGGATTTTGTCCAAATCTGAGAATTAAATCACCTTGTTTAAAACGCAGACCCCATTTGCCCAATGGCCCTCCTTGCTGTCCCAAACTGACCATTTAAAAACCAAAACCAAAACCTTATACCTTTATAGCTAGCCTAAAACCCATCCCTTAAAAACAAAGCTAAATCTAAAAGAGAGATCCCTCTCTGAGTCTTGGAGGGCTAGATCCAAGACTCGAAGTGGTTTGAGGTTACCTCTGTGATTGCCTCAGCAGCCTTAGGCAAATTACAAAGCGCTAAAATTTTTGTCGACTCCACTGGGGAAGAACTAAAACTGACAATCTCATTTTTTTCTTTCTCCTAAAGAACGTTTGATTCTGAGAAGAAAGTAATGTTTAGAGGTTGATTAACTCTGTATATATTATTTCAGACTCATAAAATTAAAAAAAAATATATATATATATAACAAAAAGAGTTCTGGCTCCCAAGAGGGTTCACACTCGATCTCATCCAGACCTAGAACCCTCTACAGCGATAGATAATCCCGAGCAGTTGTTGAGACGAAAGACCATAGCCACCAGTTCAGCGAGTTATACTCCCCTTCATAAGTCTCCTTCCTTTTCTGGAGAACCAGATATCTTTCAAGACCTTGATCTTGATTTTCTTTCGCCACGAAACCTTGTTAGAACACAGTCTGAAATTTTTGTGTCTAAGCTCGTCTTTGAACCAACTGTGTTGCAACCTCGAACCCCCGAAGCCTTGTCTCCTATGACTAAACTACAAATCACTACCTCAGCACCGCCCAGTCCTTCATCGTCTTCGTCTTCTGTCATTACCTCTCCAACCACCTAGGTCGTTGTTCCACTTCCTCCACCTTCACCATGCGTCATGAGCGAACACCTATGCCTGAAAAAAGATAAATATTACTCAGAAAAATGATTCCCTATTATATAGGGTCATAACATAGGCTCCACCTGGGGAAGATAGCTCCGAAGGAGGTGTCTAGAATCCATGAACTCTGAATTTCGCCGACCAGCTGATCATTGGGCTGCCCCCAAACCTGTAAACTGAAAATAAACTATGAAGAGACAAAAAGAAAGTGCTCATCCTGATGAGATTATTGGCACACTCCTACCTACCCTAATCTAACAGTTATTGCTTCAATCAGGTAATGAAAAAGTGCCAATGAAGCCAACCCAGCATTTTATCCCATGATTGGGCTTCATCATCATGTTTGATGAAAATCAAGACTGAAATATGCACTAGCAGCTGGTGATAGCTCGGGTCCTTGCAGAAAAAACATGTTTGAACAGTTACACTGAAAAGGAGCTCCATATAATTTGCAACCGGGTCAACAAATATACGATCTATTGGTTGATTCTCCAGGTATTCATTCAACATTCTAACATGGATAAGTTTCCCATCCGTGTCCTCCATATTAGACCATGACTGCAACTGTTCAATTTCATCCTTATGCTTGCAAACAAAAGATTCATCAATTAGAAAATCGAAAGAGGACACAATATCTTTTGGTTTTGGAGACGTGAGTTGCTCATAAAATTTCTTTGGATGTTGGAAACTGCAAGACTGAATCTGAATGTTCAAAAGCTCAATATCTTTTTCAAGTCTTTCAGCAAACAGCTCGAGAACACGAATTTTAATTTCATGAGGAACATTTTTTTATTTCCAACAATGAAACGCATTTGTTAACGAAACTTCTTCACTTGGAAAATCTGCTAACTTATCCCTGAAATCTTTGACATCTTTACAATATATAGGATCTTCCACATACCTTGTCATCTGGAAGCATCACCAAGGCTTTGAAATATGGATTCTTCAACAGTGAAGTCACTTGTGAACTTTGAAGCACGAGATCTTTGAGCAATGGAGTCTCCAGGTGAATGGTGCAGCCTTCCTGTGTTTGGCTTTTGTTCACCATTAGAATTCAAATCTAAACTTGAAGTGCAGCTCTGGAGAAAGTCCCCAGTGGAGTCGCCAATTATGTTATCACTTGGTAAATTTCCTAGAGGTTGAAAAAGAAGAAATCTACAAAGGTAACCTTAACCAACCGCTTTTAAAGCTGGGATCTAGCCCTTCCAGCTTCAGAGAGGGATCTCTCTATATGATTTAGCTCTGTTTTTAATTTCATATATTAGGCTAGGTAAAGAAACTGTTGGTTTTGTTGTAAAAGAGTTTTTGAAGTTGGTTGAGACGGTCTACACATCCATTGGGCTATGGGGTCTGTATTCAATCAGAGATTAGATACAACCAGAAATGCCAAAGAAAACCTTCACAGGGCGAGATAATACACTCATTGGATCTTTAGTAATTTAAAATGATGGATGGAAGAACAGATGAGGAAAATAACTTCAACTAACAAGCAGTTAAGAATTTCTTAATTGAATATATTAGAAGATAAAAATTTAAATATTTAGAATCGGAAATAGGGTATCAAAGATAAATCCTGCAACATAACGCTATTCATAAAGATTAGATTCAGAGAACAAAATGAATACAGAGAAAGAAAAACATTTAACTTAGAAAATCAACATCACCAGTGAACATACGCAAGAATCCTGTAAAAGTGCCTCTTCTTTATTAATGGCAGATGTCTTCAAAAATAGTACAGTTTAATAGCAATAGGGTGTGCAAATCAACAACCCTCAATACTTTGAAAGATGAAGTATTTATAATTCAAAATACAAACGTTCCTGTCGTAACTGATCAGAACGTGCTCATTCTATTTTTAGTCTAACTAACTTAACTAATCAAAACTGCTTGATGACTTAATACAACTGTTTGCGGAACTTCTGGGGTAGGTCGTTGGCGAGGTGCCTTCACAACCTCTTTTGACTGGACATGTGACTGGATTGTGACAGCTCATCTGCTAATCTAGTAGATCACACAGTTCTTCCCATATGAGATGACATGGCACTGTGACTTTAAGCAATCTCTGATACACTTCATCCATGTCTGTATATTTAGCAAAAGTAGGCTTAATGGTGAAAATGTGTTTAATCTCATGTTGGATACTAATATCCAACTGCAGGGCATCCATGAATGCTTTGCCTGTGATGCTTCCCTGTATCCCTGCAAACTTGGAACTATCCTTAGACACTTCAATCAGCCTTTTCTTGTAATCAGGGAGTGTCATTAATTTGTCATTAATGACCTTCAGGCCAGGTAGGCCCTTCTTTTGGAGGACATCTATCTTATTGAAAAACTTCTGTACTCCTTGATCCATGACTTGAATCTTCTCCTCAAGCTGAAGCATGAGACCTCTTTTGGTTAGAACCCTTTTTACCTCAAGTATAGTTTCTGTCCTGTCCTCGATCTTTAGTTCTTCAAGTTCCTCTCTGGTCTTGGAATTCAGGAACCTGATGATTTCATTTGCTTGTGTTGGCATGTCTCCCAGCTCCATTCTGATTTTCTCAACAGCATGTTTGCTCCTCTCGAGTAACTCATTTTGTTCAAACATGATTTGAACCATTGGCCGGATTTCATTTATGGACTTGGAAATATCTATCCACGCAATCTCTTTGACCTCAGCCAAAGTCTTCCCTGCCATTGTCTGCTTTTGGAGCTGCTGTAACTCCTTCCTGATTTGCTCATTCACCTGCTTTTCTTTGGATAGGCTTGTCTGGAAAGAAGTCTTAAGCTCTTGGAGGTTCTCCAGTTCTTTCTTAAGCCTGCTGATTTCTAACTCTTGTATGTTCATCCTCTCCATGGACTTGGTAAGGTCTGTTGTTCCTTCTGGTAGTGGCACTGATGTTGCAGATGGAATGGTTGTCACTATTGTTGTGCTCAAACCTGCAATTGGGATAGCACTCAATGGAATGCCTTCCATTGGTTTCACCTTCTCTTTCTCCTTTAGGAGTCTTTCCATCTCAGACTCCATTTCTTTTAATTGAGCATTCTGCTCCATGAGCAACTTCAGCATCTCATCCTTTTCTCCTTCCTTTTCTGCTATCTCCTTTGCCTGTGAGTCCTCTGTTGGTAGGAGCTTCAGCTGTTTTCTTAAGGATGCGATGTCAGCATTTTTCTTTTAATCATCTCTTTGGCAGCCTTGACGTTCATCGGGTCGTAACCAATTTTGAGAACCAGTTCGTCCAGCGTCTTGATTCTGTTGTCTTTCGCGAAAGATGATATTTTCTCCAGCTTAAGCTGGGTCTGAGCATTGTTCAAAGACACTTGAAACTTTGCTACAGAAGCTGAAGCGTGGGCCAATGTGTGGAAAACCATCTCTCCTGTTTGCTTGTGCAGATCCATCTAATCTGTTGGATGCACGTCTTTCACCTGGAACTCAAAGGTGGCCCTTTTGTAGTCTGATATCACCTTGGGATTCGTCACTTGTGCTTGGAGGTAAGCCATATGCATCCTACCCTTTTCTGTATCAAATGCTGAAAGAATCCTATGCTGAGTTGTGCATGACTGCTTCTGAAACTGGGCATAAGTGCTGCTAGTAAGAGTCTGGTTCTTCTTCTTGATCAAGTCATACTTTTCGAAGATGCCCAACTTGGGACCAGTTTTACTCGGCTGAGTATCTAGGGGAGAATCTATGGATTTTATTGTTGTTGTTATTTCCTTATGATGACTCGAGCCGAAAGGTAGAGTGACTGGCTTGACCCTTTTGGTAGTTACTGTGGTAGTCGAAACTTCCTGCTCTACTGTCGCGCCAGGCATTGAAACTGTCTTTGGATTTTTGGAGTGTATTTGGAATTCCTCTGATGACACCTCCGTTACAGGAGGAGACGACTCATGTCGGGGCCTCTTCTCCTTGGGGACCTGAGGTGTGGTAGTGGGTAACACACTTGTCGAGGGCACCTGGTGTTCTGCTTCAACTTGTTGTTCCACGTCCATCAACGTATTAGGCATCCAAACTGTTTGATTTGCAAACTTATCGATCTCTGGTTTGGACTCATGCGCATATGGGACATTCTTATTTTTCACTCTCATTTCAGAAATGATCCCACGTGGATCATAGTGCCAGGTGAAACTTGTAAAGAATTTCATCTCCTTTAATATTTTGTCTGTTTCCTCCCTTGCGCCTAGACTATTGTAGATGAAAGAACCAATCTGCCCCTTGATCCGCAATTGTTGCTTCTTCTTCAGGGAAACAAAGTGAATATCATCGGAATTCATTATCTACCTAATATATTCTAATGCAAAAATCCTTACCGGTACATATTTTGGCAGCTTGTAGGGTGCCAATTCGCACCCGTAAAATCAGAACTCAGTGTGATTCTGATACAAGTACCAGTCTCCTATCTTTGCGTCTTCCGAGAGATGTAGAATTCTCTAGACCTCTTCATTTATTCATGGCTCAGGCCTACCGCTCATCATGCTTACCACTGGGTGGTAAAACTGATCAATGAAAGCTTTGAAGTCGTATTTAGCAGAGTTATTCTTTGGAAGAGAAGTCCATGCTGTGACTGGCTGGGGCCTTCCGTCTGCATCCATCTTCTGCATGGAGAAACTGAATTTATCGGCTTGAAAGTAAACGAACATGTATGCCAGTATGGAAGAATATCTGAACATCCCCTCTGTGTCAAAATTCATGAATTGTTCATGAATATTATCGGCTAAGAAGGTGTTGTAGTCAAACTGCGTGGTAGGTTGTTCATCGTTTGAGAAAATAGACAGAAAACCCAGGATGGGCTCATCCACCCATTGATCAAAATAGTAACTAAGCAGGGCACACAGGGAAGAAATGATTTGATTTCCTTTGGTGGAGAACATGGAAGAAGGGTAAGGGGGGTTGGTGGACGGGAGTGGAGTGGAAGTGGGGAGGAACAACTCAAATATCGGAGCTCTCTGAGGGAAAGTCATTTTTTGATATAACTCAGTGAGGATTTTTAAATTGAATGGGGACGCAGACTCAACACGGGGTATTTGCATCATATGGTCAATATCTTCAGGGGTGATGAAAAAGAGGACGTCTCCAGACAAAGAAACGATGGCTTTCTGGTCGGGGACATAATGGGCTTGGCATTTGAGGGAGAATTCTGGGAAATGATGAATCTGGGGAAAGAGATACAGGGGAAAATTGGACTCCCAGAGTCCAATTTCGTCGCTCTGGTCCAAGAACACCTCCCGGAGCCATGACTGAAGATCAGAAAAGTCAAAAATACAAATCATATCTGCTATCGATCGATCTTTATCGACCAAGGGAGTTTTGTCCAGGTCGACAGGGGGAGGAAGAAAAGGATTCTCTTCTCCCTCGGCTTGTCTTGGCTTTGACACCATCTCAGCAATTGTACCTACAATAAACAATACGTTAGTGGGGTCGACTAACTGCAGGTGAAGGCGATGCTGAAGCAATGGAAAAATAAGAGGTTTCTAGCGCGATGGATGAATAACGAATGAGAAAGAGAAAATGGTAGTTTTATTCAAAATTGGGGTCGATTTGGCGCGGGAGATAAGTCAGTAGGATAACGGGTATGTTATCCTATAATAAATGGACAACGGGCCACTTGGGATGAGGTGGTAGATGACGGTGGCCAAAGCATATGGAGGGGTGACGTGGAGGCTGGTGATTTGAGGTAAAAGTCGCCAAAAGGGGTTGATCATGAGTGGAAAGGGTAAAGGCCTGACAGCAGGGACTGACAGCAGTTATGGAATGTGACACGCCCCCGGGAACAAGTGGGACAAGTGGACTCATTGGAGGATGAAGTCCATGAGTGATGGGCTATCAGATAGCATGTGAGGGATGGGACTTGAGAACCAATAGACTGACGCCACGAATGAACAGGGGCCCGTCGAAGGGAAATATCTATTTCGGACCCCCCCCTTTGGTTAAAGGCAGGACACCGGGGGGGTCCGAAATTCATTTTGATCCATTGATATGTGCGTCGGTTTCCTGGCCGCAGATCTGAGCGCGCTCCTTAATACCCATTCCGGACCCCCCCCCTCCATTAAAGGCAGAACGGAGGGGGGGGTTCTGGAATTCAATGTGAACCGTAGATTTGAGCGCTCTGTTTTGGGCCGTCTAGATGTGCACCCAAGTTATTACCAATTCTGGACCCCCCCCCTCCATTAAAGGCAGAACAGAGGGGGGGGGTCCGGAATCCAATGTGGGTCGTGGATTCACGTGCTCTTTTCTAGACCGTCCAGATCTACGTAAATATTATCACTGATTCCGGACCCCCCCCCCCCTGATTAAAAGCAGAACACTAGGGGGGTCCGGAATGCTCTGTGAGCCGTTGATCTAAGCGACGTGATCTGGACCTTTGGAAAGTGAATGTAACATGAATCATGAGTGGAGAAATATGAGCTTGGGGAAAAACTTAGGATAAAGCAATTTATGGGTTTTTCCTCAAATTTCAAAGAGATACCACCATGGGGTTTCGAACAAACTATTCCTAGGCATTTGGGACATGGTGTAACATCTTTATTAATCAGTTTCCATGGGGGAGAAAGAAAATGAAACAACTAAACTACATGCTAACCTATCTTCCTAGGACAATTAACCCAGATTAAACTGTTGGGTTAAGAAATTACTCTACCTAAGGGCTATCT
>JZKD02S2443112.1:388305-411095 GCA_000966675.3 Picea glauca
CTCCCTTTCGACAGTGGGTTTACATCATTAACCCCTGATCGAAAGATTCCATCAGATGTTTGACTTCAACTCATTCATTCGCACTCGATGGATTGTACTAGTGTACCTTGGGATTCATTAACATCAATGGTGATTTCCCTCGCACTTGTTAACAGTTTCATCAATAACCGGTAATCAAGTGGTTTCTGCCATGTTCAACTTCAACACATGTAATCACATGGTTAGATTTGTACTTTGGGCGACGAGATTGAAGACCCTAGATATCATCTCTTTGTTCCAGGTTGTGATGGAGTATGTATAATTTGCGACACATAGATCCACTGTGTATGTCTCATGGCTATGTCGTCTTAATTTGAAATTTCTCGCATAGATCCACAATGTGTTCCTGGTGGCTATGCTATATTTTGACGGCATGGATCCACAGTGTATGATTGGTGGCCATGACCCATGTCTATAATGTCATCAGTCTATGATATGAGTATGGGAATGCCTACCTTAGAATTAATATATATGATATTCTGCAGATGCTTGGTTGTTCTCAGGTTTTCGATTAGGTGTTCTCTTGGTTTCTGACACACACATGCAGCTTACAAAGTCTTTCGGTTGTCACTGGTTCCAACCTCATACTTTGGGGGGCATTCTATTACCCATGGTTTTGGTCATCATGATGATGTATTGATGATGGTGTACTCAAGCTCTTCATAAGAACTTTCTCCTGAGAAAAGTTACTTTCATCTCTTCCCAAAAAACTCATTTTTAAAGAAGGTTCGCATGCTGCTAGTATATTTGGGTGCGAGAATGCTTGATTCTCACAGACTACTTTAAGCCAGGATGTGAACTTCTCGCACTGTGTTGAAAATCTAGGGTGTGAACTCTTCCTAAAGCATGGAAAAAAATGAATTCTCGATGTTTCTAGAAGAGAATCTTCTAGAATAATGGGTTGGCATTCGAATGGTTATCCTAGTACTGGATTCCCTAATATTTTGGGATCATTATTATCCAAGTAACTAATTCATTCTCTCCTATATATTGAGGGAATTCTCATGGAAAAGGTTAAGCAATATTCATTGGAGAATTGGTGAAAGAATTGTGTGAAGGACTTAGCATTGAACAGCAGCTTGGAGACTCTAGCAAGTCTATCAAGAGGATTTGATCTTCTTTATGCAAGGATTGAGCACGTGTGTGTGTCAAAGCCAAGATCCATCGAAAGGAAGTTTGCGACATCAAGGCTCAGGTTGTAATCTTTACTTTCCATTAATATGATACAGTGGCATGTCCCTTTCCCATAAATTTATTTCCACTTTATTGTGTAATTCCTTTATCATACACATAGGTTGACTGTTGAATATATTGTGCTATATTCACTTTGGTTGGTTTGTGTTGTCTTGGTCTTGACTTCATGAGAGCACTGGAGCAAAGCAAGAGAAACAAAGACCCTAGGAAGCGATAATAAGGTATGTTACTTGTTCATTTCTCCTAGTCAATTCAATAGTCAAAACTTAGGGAAAGAGTCATGTCCTGTCCTGTTTTGTTCTAGATCCAGGTGGATCTAGGGAGATCTGTTAGTGTCTGCACCTACCAATTAGTCTGATAACAAAGGGAAAGCGTTAAAAGGAGCAGGAGTTCCCCCCATGTGACCTTGCAGAGGAGTGTTAGAGCTCCCTACTGCTAGACCTAAAGTCTATAAAGTGGAGTAGGAAAGTACAAGACTTGTACCTAAACTAGGCATCTCGTATGAGAATGGAGGGCCTATCGCACTTGGTGTGAAAGGGGTTGTGGCAGCCGCCAAAGATGGGATCGGACCACTGTGCGATGTATGGGTGGTCGAGACCATGGTGGCTCATACCGGTGATGGTGGGTTAGGAGGTGGAAACTCTCTTGTGGTGACAACCGTAGTGGGAATTGAAGAATTCCCAGAAGGGGTAACAGCATTTGTTTCCATTGCTGCGTGCAACACTATCTAGCACTCGTAAGGATGAATCAGTACAATGGTGGGTACTGAAAGATCAGTGGTGGAAGTTTCAACCAGAAAAAAAGCTTGCACTCCAAGGTCTAAGATGATTGATTCCTCTGGATGTTGGTCGGGCACAATTTCTTGTGACCCGGTCGCTTCAAAAGACCCTTGTTGGTCTAGATTTTGCCTTAGTGGTGGCGGGGGTGGCTCTAGTGTAACCAGTGGTAGGCCAAGAATCCTTCGTGACCGATGGAGCTCATGATCCTTCAATGTGTGAGAAGATCAAAGACACTCTAGGGTAGTCTAACGATTCAAAAGTAACACACACTAAAAAAGTCCCTATAAGAGAAGACAGGCAAACACTAGATTAATTGGAAGAACAGTTACAACAACCAACACTAGAGCAACTTACCAGTGCAAGTGCAACTCAAAAACGGAAGAACCCTTTGGGTATACTCTAGAAAGCATGGCCCGATGTCTATCCTAGGTACCACCGTATACCCCCACAGTCACCTGTGTATGTCCCTAAAAAATATAGGCAACTAGGTTTCCAGCACGCGAACAGTCACCAGGCAGGTACAATCGAAAGTCAGGTAGACCACAATGAGCAGGGTATCGAGCCCAAAACCTGTCAAGGGTATCGAAAGCAAGTGGTCTACAAGATAAATGAGGACCTTGAATGGATTCAAGACCCATGAAGCCCCATGGAAAATGCAATCAACGGAATCCCAAAACAAGCCCTCTATATGTGTTCTCCACTACGATTGGTCCAGCTTTGGAGGGGTTATCTCCGCTACCTTTCTGCATGTGACCTCGTGTTTATCCCCTGTGTTAGAGGGGGGTCCCGGATAAATTTCACGATACTAGACTTGGACACTCCCTAACTCAAACTCCAATGTTTGATTTTAATGGCCTTGAAGAGTTTCCTCTCCAACCTAATCCAAGGCCCTAATCATGAACTAGTTGGTTAACCCTACAAACATAAAAGTCTAATAAATTTTAGATTTAGMATTAATTTTATGGCTTGTCTTATGTCAAGGGGTATGAAATTGAAACTGATGATGTTTAAAAGATGAAATTAAAAATGAAAAAAAAAAGATGGAAACAAAAACTTTCACTTAATGCAAAATTTCAACAACTTTTCAAAAAAAATTCAATTTTCTAAGATTTTTGAACAGCAAACTCAAAAAAGAATTTCACTCGACTACGAGCTACTTATGATCTAAGTAAACTGCAAAGAACTTATGAAATAAAAGACTTTTCCTAGTTACTAATGCAAAACAAAACTTTTTCAACCAAACAAGAAAAAGGAATTTTTTTTTTTTTTATTTGAATGCTCACAAAGCAAAAAGGAAAAATACCAAAAAGTAAAAACCAAGAAAAAATTATGGCCTAATCACAGATCGCAAAGAATCACTTCAAGAAATCACACACTAGCAACTTAAAAAAGGACTCTCACACTTGTCTAAAAACCCTACAAAAATAAAAAAATTATGACAACTTTTAAATGAGAAAAAGAAAGCTAAGGCTAAGATCAATCCTAAGCTACTGACTGCTAAGACAGAGATTCAAAAACCTGAGAGGTATAACTCTCATCAAGGAAAAGGATGACTGCCTTACCCTCAACAAAAACTATCTTGCACAATCACACTACTGACAATCCAACAGCAAGCGTGTGCATGCGAGCTGTGTAAATCCAGAGGGTGTGTACACGTGTGCTAGCCTTATACAGGCCGCGTGTATCTATAAAACTCTAAAACAAAATAAACACAGACAATCCAAACCAGGAAGAGACCATAGATATTGAGAACAAGGATCCCTTGAAGGCTTAAACACTCTCTTTAACATAAACAAGGAAAACAATGTAAGGAAAAAATTCGTAAAACAAACCAATCTGAGATAAGACTGCAAACAACCAAGACTTAGACAGGGTTCCAGAAAACCCCTGAAATTGACTAATTCTAACAGGGAAGAGGATGACTGCCTCCAAAATTTTATGGAATCTACACGCTACTGCTACTTCTTCAGCTAGTGTTTACACGCGGGCTGTAAGAGAGTAGGGCGCGGGTACATGCGTGTAGACCTTATGCAGACCATGTGTACCTCTGTGGGTCTCAAAAAAACACAGTCAATAAAATGACAAAGATATCTAGTTTGGAAGACCAAACTCTCTGCTAGCTCATACTTTGCAGAAACTTCAAAAAACAAGCAAGAAAACTAGTCTTTTAAAACTACCCAAAAAATAAAATTCCCAGGAACCCTAGAGACTTCCCCAGTACGGTCGCCAATTCTGTTGTGGTGGGAAATCCCCCTACGGACTAGAAAATAGGGTTATATTATGCATGCAGATATGACCGAAAGAAACATACTTTCTACCTTCGTCCCCAGACCTAATCCCCATTTATTTTCAACAAATACATGGTTATACCAACATACCTTGTTTTGAATGTTCGATGTCGATCCTTCTTCATGCTTGATCACTTGTTGGAAGCTATCCTCTCAAGATTGACCTGCGTACAAAACAAGCAACAAACTACACATGCATTTTACCTATAGACTAATGGGTTATATATTCAAACATATATTTACTGTACTATGAAGAACTCATATAGTGGGATGGGAAAAGCATTTCTTTATTATTAACTTTAATGAATCAACTTACAATGTCGAGACCAGCCACTGCTCCGTGAATCCTGATCCTGGGCTCCTCTTCAAATGTCCTCCAACTTCTTTTCTTTGTATCTCTTCTTGCACAAGGATGGCTAAAGGGTTGGAACAATGGGAATGTGCAATTGGGTAGAGTTTCTTTACTCTTATTCTCCTCTTCCAAATGGGACCCCTAACCCTTCTTTTATAGGCTAGAAGAAGCTAGGTATTTGGACGAACCCTCGGCCATGCATGGTCGGGATTTTCAGTTAACTCACCCAAAGCTATGTTTTCCATCGACAACTTTCTTTTTTTCGTGCTTTTGTCGGTCCACGCGGGCTGTACTTTTAGGTCAACTAGTGTGTACACGCGTTCAGTAATGGAGTAGGGCATGTGGGCCCTTATAAAAGAGGTTTTTTTAAAGAGTTGTTTAGCAGTTCTTTGGCAAAGAAGGGATCTGAGATGGCCTGATGCCAGGTAAGCATGTATGGTGCAAATTAGGGTTATAACAGTGGGTAAGTTACTTATTGTTGTGTCGATCCAGCAAACTTCTCTGGTTAATATAGCACATCTTCTTGTAGATATTTCATACATTTTATTCTGCCAATTCTCTAGTGCTTCTTCTGAGTCTGATGAACATGCGTTGTCACTTCTCCGGCTTAGGTTTCCATCAATCGTAGGATTGATGTAATCATGTTGTCTGGCTGTTAGTTTGTATATGTTTTCCAGTTCATATGTGCGGTCTTCTTCTCTGATGGGTTTTGTGTTTCACTAACCTTCATATGGATCTAAGGGTGCAATGACCCTAAGGACATCTCTTTCAAACTTTATTCGTCTCTTATTTAAATCAACCATAGTGGAATTATTGAAATCTCAATCAATTCCTAACAGTGCAGGATAAGGACAGCTATCATTGACTATCTCAATTACCTCAAAATTTGAAAATGTTCTTACTCCGTCGATGTCCACAGGGACATGTTCCAGTCTGCCAAAGGGGCTATCAACTTACTGATTAGCCATCCTGAGCCTGATAGGGGAGTAGATAAACTTCGGTTTTCCCATCAGTGCCCAAGTTTGCTTCATCATGACATTGACCTCCGACCCTAAGTCGAGGACCACATAGTCTATATCATATTCACCTATTTGAGCATTCAAGTATAATTCCTTATTTGTCCTTCTCTTCTTAGAAATTTGGTGTATTTCCCTATTTAGTAAAGGGTCTACCTTTCCTATCTCATACTATCCGATTAAACTTTGTATCTCTTGTACAACGCTTTCATCCTGAATCAACTTAATGCAAGTACATAAAAAATCCATGAGCTTGCTTACCTCTTTTCCTTCTCTTGGCGAAGCAGACTGATTAAATTCCTAAGGCATTCCATATTCCAATACTTCTGGTTGTGTCTTTGATGAAGATCCTTGGTCTCCTTTGAAATATTTTCTTGCCTCCTCAAATATTTGTCTTTCTTTCTTTGCATTAAATGTTAGGGTCTTCTCTACAACTTTTCTGATTCCTGAGTCTTCTATAGTTTTTCCTTGGATCGGTTTGTCTTCTCCTATAACAGCACCTCCTCTGGTTATAACAGTGACTCTAGGGTCTTCTTCGTGAGTTTCAACATATATCAGTTTCATTTACGGGTTTTTCTAAGGTCCTCTACTCTCTTGAAGCTTAGTTAGCAATGTTGGACATTCCTCAATAACATGCTCAAAGGAGTTGCAATAGCTGCAAGTAGCACAAGGGTTCTGGAAATCCCTTGCGAGGTGTACTGGTTGTGCATAATTATAATAGATGATCTTTCCTCGGCCTCGACCCATACCTCCTCCTCGTCCTCATTCTATGAATCCACCATGAGGATTGAAGTTTCCTCTCCCAGGGGAGTTATACTGCGCAGTGTTTCCTTCTTGTTATACTTCTCCTTGAATTTTGTATATGTCTCTTGACCTTTCATGCATGAGATCATAAGCCCTACAATCCCTATAATCATGTCCCATGGACTTACAGAATGTGCAATACATATTTGTGGGTGTCTGAACATATTTTTTCATGTAATATCACTCACCAGGGTGATGTCTATTTCTACATACCTCGCACTAGGGTAAGGTGACTTGCTTCAAAGGGCTCGGAGCTCCAGAGGCCAAGTATTCATGAAATAGGGGATAGTTTTCCTTGTCATGGCCTTCTAATATGCATCTGACACACCAAATGTCTTCTCTTTTATCTTTTCCCTTGTCTTTTTTCATATCTTCGACCTATAGAGACAAACTAGTTAGCTGACTCAAGATCTGGCTCATACTTGAGATGGATTCTCCCATGGGGATTGATTCTAACTTTGTGGCGATATCTAGTGCCTTAGCCTATGAAGCAATCTTCTATCACATCAAAGGAACTCTAATGTGTCGTAAAAGGGCAACAATGAACCACTCTTTGTTCTGATCATCTGGGATATGAAAAGTCAGTCGGCCTGTTAAGGTCTTGAATCTTTGATCAAATTCCCAAACAGGTTCAGCTACCTTCTGCTTGATCTCCTTCAACTCTATAATACATTGCGACTCTGACTTGGGTTTCTTGAACTCTGCAATCAATGCATTCTTGAACTCATTCAGAGGCTTAGGTTGTACAAGTCCTTGGACAAGCTTCATGTACTAGCTCAGTGCGTGATCCCTTAGGGTAGTACTAAACTGAGTTCTTTTAACAGCTTCGTTGGTGAAATTTTTAATATTCCATATGGCTTCACATAGGAACTAGTGTTGATCAGGGTCTTCAGACCCATCTTCCTTAAAGATAGGGAGCCTCAGCTCGTCTACCATATATCTTCCCAGGGTTCCTAACTGAGTATTTGGTGGACTACTAGTGATAGTGCTCTGAACACTCTGGTAGCTTGGATTACTTTGATTGCTTAATGTTACTAAATCAATAGGAGGGATAATAGTACTTACTTCAGTAGTCTGTGTAGTTCCTGAAGTTTTTGGCTCTTACCAGAGAGATCCTTCAACTTTCCCTTCCTTTGTCCCAGTAGGTTATGAATTCTCTTCGTCTATCAGATCTTCCTCTTCTCCACTGTAGAAACCCTCGTCCCCGTAGTTCTTCTTGAATAATTTCACAAGATAAACTTCTCTGAACACTCTCCCACTACGCGTATGTCCAGCCTCTGTGTCGTTGTCATTGTTTGAATTCCTGAACATTAGATTTTTCAAATTCGACCAATATATTGGATCTTCAATATGTTCTTGTCATGCAATAGCTTCTTGATATTCAACTTCAGAAAATGTAAAAATTTTCCTCTAGGTCCCTTAAATAAATACCTCTTTGCTTGGCTATATGAATCTACTCTATCAACAGCAAACTCTATGTTGTACCCTCCAATGGTGCTATCAAACCCATGATCTACTACTCTTGACACTACGTTGTCAACTCTCTTGACCTTCTTGATCAGCATTGATGTCCAAACTACAGGAGGTCTAGATCTGATCTCAAGCTGGGTATTTGCTAACCTAGCTAACCATTCATATAGTTCTTGATGGATTCCTCCAAAGAAAATCTCATGTATATCAGTAAAGATATATATCTCCAACCAATCCTTTGTACTAAGATTGGGGTTCTTGTTCTGGGCTTCAGCAAAGTCCTTTTCTTGATCCTCTATCCACTCAGAATCTCTATATTTGATGGGAACCACCTTGACATTCCCTCATGAATATTATGGTCCTGGAAATGGAACCATTTGTTGGGACAGAGGCAGACCCAGGGTTCAGCTCCAAGAGCGCACCAACAAGCCCTAGCTACTAGCCCTTTCAGAAACACCTGCAAAGTATATGAAGACTCAACCGAAGAAGTTATGAGGGGGTTGTAGGACAGATATGTATACAACCAAGGGAAATGTCAAGTGGATCTAATACTAGAACAGTACAACATGCATATATAACTTACCAACTTAGATCTATTCCATACATCTTAGAAGATCTATCACAGTATTGCAATAACAGTGTATAAAATGGAAAGAACAGAGCATCAATCACACATAACAAAAAATATATGTGGTTCACCCTCTCTCTAGGGCTACATCCATAGAATTGTGCTTTATGTGATATTAAGATGAAAGCATATAGTTCTGATCTACGCTCTTAGCTAGCATATCTCTTTATTCTTCTCTCTATCTCTTCCCTCCCTACGCACCTAGTTGCAGGGCTGATCTTCGCACTTAGTTCAAGATCTTACAATGAATAATTCTCTCTTACTTATCACTTCTCTCTCACCCAATATTACTGACTCAATGACACAACAACAATAGTAACAACAACGACAACTACTAGATCAAACCTCTTTCCCTCATGTAGGTTCTTATTTATACATTACAATCCCTCACTGACATCCTTAGGACGAAACCTATGTGTCAAAACCCTAGATACCAAAACCCTAGTTGTTTAAAACCCTAGGTCAACTTGAATCGCATTTTCAGGGCTTCGCCAGCATGTCTTTACTTCCTTCTCACGCAATGCTCCAAAGCATCTAATGGTGGCTTTTTCATTTTGTTGAGTTATCCACGATCCTTGTTTCTTGTTGATTTGTTATCCTTGATCTCCTCATCCAATGGATTGCTTTCTCTGAATTCGTTCTATCTTATTTTCTCTTTTGCTCACTTTGACCCAGTAACAATCACTATGTCTTCCATGAAGTTTGCATTTTTCCTTTTCTTCATTGCTCTTCGCTTATTTCCATAACCAAGGGCCAACACTATTCAAAATTATTTGGAAGAACCACAGTATTCATTTTTGCATGTCGACGTTTTGGATCCACAATAGGATCCATCTTCAAGACATAAAATCCTGAGGAAAAAACAAGAGAGGAACCCTAATAAATACCAAAGTGGAGTGGATGAACCTAAGGTCTTTTAAGAGAGAGACTAGGGTTTAATAAAAATTATAAAAATGTGGAGTGGAGGATGGCCTAAAGTCGGCTAGGTGAAACCCTAGGGTTTACTAAAGAACTCTTAAATTAAATCTATCTATAATAAATCAATTTAAGAATTCTTTAGTAAACCCTAGGGTTTCACCTAGCCGACTTTAGGCCATCCTGCACTCCACATTTTTATAATTTTTAGTAAACCCTAGTTTCTCTCTTATCCAAACTTAGGTTCCTCCACTCCACTTTGGTATTTATTAGGGTTCCTCTCTTTTATTTTCCTCGGGATTTTATGTCCTGAAGATGGATCCTGTTGTGGATCCAAAACGTCGACATGCAAAAATGAATATTGTGGTTATTCCAAATAATTTTGAACAAAACTCCCACCACAGAACTCTTAACTATCAAATTAGTTGTTTTTTCAACCTCTCCTACTCGGCAACTTCTGCCATAAAGACCTGATTGTACTTTTCAATATTTATATCGTCCTCATATCCCTGACAATGTAGATTCATGGCAGGTCTTCCCTAGTGATGAAAGCATATGTGCTTTCATACAAAATGAACCATATAATCCCAAAGAGATTATATCCATGGAAAATAACAAAATTCTGAAGGGCTTGACTCCTCTAGAAATTTCATTTTCATCGAGTGATGTAGGCAAAAAAAAGAAAATCATAAAGAAGAGGACTCAAAAAGGAAAGTAGGTGAAACCGTTTCCTTGAACATTGGAACACCTGATTCCCCAAAGAATGTTAATATAGGTGCTCAATGTACTGATGAAGAAAAGTTGAAATTCACAGAGTTACTTCATGAATTTCAAGATGTTTTTTCTTGGTCTTATGAGTATCTTCATGGTTTTGATATTGCTCTTATACAGCATGCCATTCCTATCAAGGAGGGTGTAAAACCAGTTAGGGAAAAACAAATACCCATTAACCCCACACTTGAAGCTACTATTAGGAAGGAGTTGGAAAAACTCTTGAAAGCTAGAATAATTTTTCCTATTAAGTATTCTGAGTGGGTTTCCAATTTGGTTCCCGTTCGAAAAACAACAGATCAGATCCAAGTGTGCATTGATTTTCGTGCATTGAATAGAGTGAGCGTAAAAGACCATTTTCCTCTCCCTAATATGGAAATGATTTTGTAGCAAGTTGCAGGGTCACAACTGATGTCCTTACTTGATGGTTTTTTTTGTTATAATCAATCAAGGTAAAAAGGACCGATAAATACAAAACCACTTTCACTACACGTTGGGGCACATTTGTTTATGAATGCATGCCTTTTGGTTTATCTAATGTAGGTGCCACATTCCAAAGAGTTATGCAGATATATTTTGATGATATGATCGGTAAGATTATTCATATTTGTCTAGATGACTTGACTGTATATTCAAAGAACCGATTGCATCATTTTTATCATCTTAGAAAAGTTCTCATGCGATGCAGAAAGTTCGACATCTCTTTAAATCCTTCTAAATCTATCTTCGGCGTTACCAAGGGCAATATCCTTGGGAATATTGTTTCAGATTCAGGAATAAGCATATATCCCAAAAGGATCACTGTTATTCTAAACCTTCCTGCCCCCACTTCCAAAACGGAGGTTCAAGCCTTTATGGGCATTATCAACTTTGTCCATAGATTTGTTCCTGATATTGTTGTAATGGTCAAACCAATTCACAATATTCTCAAGAAATATCACTCCTTTTCCTGTACTGAAGACATCAAGAATGTTTTCGTAAGGATTAAGAAGGAAATCAGTTCCACACAGGTTTTGGCGAAACCAGATTTTGAGAAAGACTTTATTATATACACTAATGCCACGAAAGAAGTAGATTTTGCTATTATTGTACAATGTGATGACCAGAATAACGAAAAACCAATAGCTTACATGATTCAAAGCTTATCAAATGATGAATTCAAATATTCTTATATCGAAAAACATGTTTTTTCTCTTGTTAAAACTATGGAGAAATTTCGCCACTTTATCTTAGGCAAGCACACACTGGTAAAAGTCCATTTGCCTGTTGTCAAGTTTTTTCTTTCACAGACTTATCTTTCAGAGAAGCTTTCACATTGGCTTGCCAAGATTCAGGAGCATGATTTAACCATCATGACTTCAAAAACAATTAAGGGACGAGACTTATCCCTTCACTTGGCTCAACATGATGAAGAAAGTGAAGAAATTGACGAACAAGATAATCCACTTTCAGTAGTATTTTACGTTGATAGTCAAATCCTTCCTATAGTTGAACATCCCTGGTATAAATATCTGGTGTATTACTTGAAAAATCAGAATGTCCAAATAACTTAAAT
Source organism: Picea glauca (assembly GCA_000966675.3). NCBI lineage: Eukaryota > Viridiplantae > Streptophyta > Pinopsida > Pinales > Pinaceae > Picea > Picea glauca. The sequence goes on from JZKD02S2443112.1 coordinate 400,117, forward strand.
ACTCATCAAAGGAGAAGGCTTTGTCTTGGATCTTCCAGATATGTTATTTTAGGATACTTCTTATTCAGGAGATCTACCAATGGTATATTACTTCGGTGTGTGAACAATGATGAAGCACAAAAATTGTTACAAGAAACCCATGGATCTTTAGATTCTGTTATTCATGTGGGTGGCCACTTTTCTACTAAAACTATTTATTTTAAAGTCATCAAAAAAGGTTATTATTGGCCTTCAATTTTTTGAGATTCTTATAACTTTTCAATATCTTGTGACAAGTGCCAAAAATTCACTGGGAAAGAACAGCTTTTTTCCATGCCTCTGCATCCTATCCTCCCTAATTTTCCTTTTTCAAAATGGGGTCTGGATTTTATCGGTCCTATTAATCCTCCATATTCAACAGGGCAATTTTTTATCTTAATAGCCACAGATTATTTTACGAAATGGATTGAAGTTGTCCCATTTAAACATTCACATGATGAACAGGTTATTTCTTTCCTTGAAATTAATATTTTCTCCAGATTTGGCATTCCTTTAGAAATTATTACATACAATGGTCCTACTTTCATTTCTGCTAAGTTGACTTAGTTTCTAGATAAGTTTGGATTCAAACATTTCACCTCATCAGCTTATTACCCTCAAGGAATTGGGCAAGCTGAGTCTACTAACAAAAATATGGTTAGAATTATCAAGAGGCTGATTGAAGATAAGCCTCGTCAATGGAACACTCTCCTCACTTACGCCCTTTGGGAAGATCGCACTACTACCAAGGTAAGTATAGGTTGCACTCCCTTTCATCTTGTTTATCGTCAAGAATCCATTCTTCCTACCAAGTTGGAACTTTCTTCTCTACGGCTGATGCTACAAATCAAAGAATTAAATTCTTCTAATGTCTCTCAAAGGATAAATGCACTGTTAGCTTTAGAGGAACAAAGGATGTTTTCCTTGTATAACATAAAGAGAAGACAGCAAATTGTAAAGAAATATTTCAATAAAAGCGCAAAAGATGTCATATTTAAGGTAAATGAGAAACTCTTGCTATGGGATTTAGCTCATGTTGATAGAGGAAGGCATTCTAACTTTCAAAAATTCAGTTGGGTCCTTTTAAAATCGCTTTTGTCCTAGGCACAAATTCTTGTATTCTAAAGGACTTAGAAGAGATATTATTTTCCTACAATACCAACGGTTCCCACTTGAAATACTATGTGGAACCAGTTGAAGGTTAAAACGCTGCATGAAAGTCACTTTTGTATCATAATTTTATGTTTCACTGCTTTGATTTTTCTTTGTTGTTTTTCATTTTATGTTGTTTGTCTTTTATTAATTTCTTTTTCTTTTCAGAAATAAACTCTAGATCAATTTTTCCACAGCGATGTTATTTTGTAAGTATTGTTAATCAATAACAATCAAGTACACAACTATCATGATGTCCCCCTTGTAGACATCACTGAAATTTTTCTCTCCTTCCAGTATTGTTGTTAGATAGATAATTGGATTTTCATCCCTACTTTTGTCTTCCCTTTATTCCCTCCACCCTGAGATTCAAAAGAGCTCACCAGAAGTTTTTCTTCTTTAAACAATAAATGCGAATAGAATGTTATGAATACAGGAATAAACCCCTCATACATAACACTTTTCATGAGTTATTCCCAAAGTCCCAAATCATTTTCCCTTAAACTGTCTCACTTCCCCTGTTGCATAATCATTCTGATATATAATTCCTTGATATATTGTTCACATGGTCTACGAAACCAAACATTATGAGTTCTTAATATATTGGAAACAAATTTCCCTATGGAGTCGACAGTTTGTTGACACTTGAAAACGCAATGATGAATACTATGCTCACAAATGATTTCCAAGCTCTATTATTTATTTATATTAATAATAAACTAGTAGGTGGGACCCCCTTGTTAGACTTATGGCACTATGGTGGATATGTTGCGCTTATATTTTGTTTTCCTATGTGATGGTACTAGTACAGTCTTCTACAGTTCACTTGTTTCAAATCATGGTTTAAAAATTTTGTGGTAACATGTGGTGGTTGCGTATTAAAACATGGCACTAAATGGCTTTGATGATATATTACAGAAAATGTTAAGGCTACCCTGTGGACGAAAGAATTACTATCAGTTTTGGATTTGATATTACATTGAACATGGAATTAAATGGTTTAAATGGTCTTGATAGAGGATAACAATGGAGATATTTTGAATAAAAGAACTATACTTGAGTTCTAATGTTATATTATTGTGACAAAGTATGGGTGCTCTAGACCCTTGCTACTATAGTTATGCTCCTTGTTTGAGTTTCATAAGTGGCTTCACATGGGGTAATGTTTCTAGCACATTGTTATTTTAAAAAGTTTGAAATTACAAAGGGGCAGCGCACTATGCAAAAGTGTAATATATGTAGGTCGAACCCCATTGTAAATGTAAATGCAAATGTACATAAGATGGTGAGTTTTTTGATATCATTTTTTTGTATGCACCTTTCATGGCATAGTGCGCGCATGTACTGCACAGTAAAATGATGATGTGTGCACATTCCAGGATACCACGCGCAGCAACTTAAGTGCGCACGATGTTGAGGTCAGGGAGCCTTTGTGTAGATGTTGTGTTTTATAGGTTGGTGAGCCAGTTATTATAAGCTAAGATGCTTATGTTTTGAATTAGGCCAGAGAGACTACATGTTAAAGGCCAGTGTGCCTATTTTTGTATATGTCTCATCATTAATATAAAATACATCATTGTGTGTAGATTGACCATGATAAAAGAGTATGGGGGACTAAACTCCACTAATTGGGGAAAGGGAGGGGCTAAAAGTTAAGGAAAAGGGCTAAGTTAGGGAGCTTAAGCCAAAAAGGAATATTATATTAATATTTCTTAAAGTATAAAGTATGGATAATTATTTTATCCTAAGTTCCAAAGTTGGGGACAAGTGGGCCAAAGTAGCTCCCAACATGACAAGTGTCAAGTTTGGGACATGCATACATATTTTTGGGACTTAGTTCATTTTCCTATCATTCCTTCCATTATTCATCCATTTGATGGACATTCACACAGTCTTTGAGCAATCCTCTGTACCTTCCTATCATTGTACCTGAACCTGTATCCATAGCCATACTTGTTTGTGTAGTTGGTTAGCTTGGGAGTTGGATTGAAGAAGTGGGTTGTCAGGCCCGTGGGATATTGAAGAGGCAGTTATCAAGCCCGTCGGCAATTCTCTGGGTGAGAGAATTGTTGGGAATTTATTTCCTGAAGGTGCTAAACTGCAGCTACAGGGCTCTGAGATTCCTATCCGACCTGTTGCTGAAGCCTGGAAAGGAAGTGGGGTAGTCGAAGGATTGTTGAGAAGAGAAGGGGCACACTTCCTGGGGTGGGACAGGCATGTGGGGAATGAGGGACTATAGGCTATTAGTTTGAGTTGGCACCTGTGACGGAGTATTTCCTGTTGTCTATGAACCATTATCCTAATTAGGAATCCCTTTACCCGGGTGGAGTTTAGTCCCATCTCGGGGGTGACCCACTGTTGAGAGTGATGAGCAATGTGGTCTAAGGTTGGGAGGTTTGTGGAAGGTCTGCACGTAGTCGGTGATATTCATACCAAGATAAGTGTCTATTGTGTGATAAATTTACATGTTGCATTATTATTTACGTGTTTAGTTTTATGGGTTTATCCTATGTGTGGTTATAACTGTATGTATATTTATGGGCATTTCCTATATATGTTGCATGTATATGTTTATTGTTATTTCAATGTGAATCTGTGCATTTACATATGTAATTGCATGTTTACATTATATATATATATATATATATATATATATATATATATATATATATATATATATATATATATATATATATATATTTGCAAGGGTTTTGTGTGTATATATTTTAATTTCATGCAGTTCGAGAAATTTATGTGGCATAGCTTAGTTGGATGTTGGGTATGTTACAGTATGTTTCACAGAGAGAATGAAAGAGTTCTCTCATGTAGCATGCCTTGGCGTGGGTGGTCGGGGATGTTACAATATGGTATCAGAGCTTTAGTTTTCAACACTGAGCCTTGATGGGCCGAGTTAGTTGGGTTGAGGCAAAATTTCACAGAGGATTATTTGGAAGTGGCCAAATTTTGAGTTGCGGAGCGTCCATGGAAAAAAAAAAAAAAAAAGTAACAGCAATTGTGCAGAATTGGGAAAAAGGCCCAATTTATGTTGTTAAATTCATGGGAAAATTGAGAAATTTGGCCATGTGGTGAGATATTCTTGATTTAATACCTATTCTAGCAAATTCAGACCTGGAATTGGTCGAATTTGAAGTTACAGTGAATCCATGACATTTGGAACGAGATTAGTAATTAAAATTCTCAATTCATGACTTGAGTTTGGGAAACATTTGTTCCAGAATGTCAAACCACAATGATTTGTTGTTGTAGAGGCTGAATTGGTGATATCAGGGTGAAATTGAACAAATTTCATAGTTGCAGAATGTCTATGGTAAAAATTATGGAAAAGTTAAGCAAAAGCCCCAATTTCTACAGCAGAATTCACGAGGAATTGATACACATAAAAATGAATGTGTGCAGGTGGGCGCACTAAAAATGAATGATGAGCAATAAAAAAGATGTGATATGTACAAATTTGGCGTCATGCAGAAAAACATTGATGTGCTGGTGCGCACGCTAAATTTTGGCACTACGCAGGAAAATGTTGGTGTTCAGGTGTGCGCGCTAAATTTTGGCGCTGCACGGAAAAATGTTGGTGTGTGGGTGCGCATGCTAAAAATCGATGTTGCGCGGAAAAATATTAGCATGCGGATGTGCATGCTAAATATAGCATTGTGCGGTGCAGAGTGAGTGATGCATGCGTAATAATGGTGCGTGGTGTGTACACACATAATAATGGCATGCGTGGTGTGCGCAATATTGGCAAAGCGCAGAAGAGTTTGGTTGATGCGCGCGCAATATGAGTATTTGTTGTCGCATGATAGTTTAGTTCATGGTGCGCATAGACTATTGGTGCACGGTGGGGGCGTAGAAAACTTTGGTATGGTTCAACGCATAGAGTGAAATGCGCGCAATACAAAAATTGCGGGCAACGGGTAATAGTGCAAGAACCAAAACTGCGCGCGATGGATATTGGCGTGCGACATAAAAGTAGTGTGTGTCATTTATTAGGCGACAAAGGAGTGATACATAGTGGTTATAGGTGCGCGGAGCACAATTTACCTTGTGATTTTGCTACACATGGTGAATATGGGTTTACAGGTTGAAATTTATGCGCACGAATTCGTTTGGAGGGTGAACAATAGCAGAAAACCAGTGATTTTCTGCGACGGTTTATATCATTTGAACGTCATCTTTTTGCAACTTGTTTTTGAGGCCCTTAAGAGCGTTTTTAGGTACTCAAAAACCATGAGAATAGAGTGTGCCAATGAACACTATGTCTCTACAACTCAAATAAAAGAGCTCAAGGAGATCTTTCTAATGGTGTAAATCGTGTGTCAAACGGAGCTTTTATGAGAAAGTTACAACACAAATAGTGGAGGGTAAATTTTACGACCCAACTAACTTCAAAGAGCCATAACTTTCTACTTCAGAATCAGATTGAGGTGCAGGTGCAGTTAATGGAAAGATATTGAACCATAGAAGACAATCCCAGAGTTGAATTAAATTTCTAGTCATGTTAAGAATGTTTAATATGGAAAAGAAGGTACATGTATCATTCCATACCAAAAGCACGAATTGGCCTAGAACTTCAACGGGTTGTAACTAGCAGCCCGCAACCTAGAGAAAAAAAAAAAGGTGAAACTTGGAAAAAGTGTCCATAAGATGTATATGAAGAAACCCAATTGAGCTCATACAAAAACTCCAAAGGAGTAGATGTAAAAATGCTTAATTACAGCACAAAGCTGCACCAAGTTGAAGTGTGAACAAAAAAATTAATGGGCAATTTTCAAATAACCATAACTTTTTGCTCAAGACTCGGAATTGAGCATGGGAGTAGGCATTGGAAAGGTCTCAGACAGAAGAATATAAATATTCACCCATAAAATTGATCTAGGCATTCAATTTTTTAGGAAGTCAGAAGAAATGGTTCTGATATATTATTGAACCAAAATGGTTCATATTTTCATGAAATTGTTGAAATAGTTAACCTAACAAAGTTTTGTTGGCTGCACATTTTGCAGAGTTAAAAAAAACTATATCAGTTCAATATCAGCATAGAGTCCATAGTAATGGAAGAGGCACATGGAAATTACATCCAGGAAGATGAAATCAAAGGGATGGATGTCCATTTGGGCATTGAAGAAACAAACTCCAATGGACATGGAAAAGGAAGGGATGAAAACATGAACATGGTAGAGACCATTAAGAATTTGCAGAAGGATTTCCAAGTCCATAAATCTGATAATGAAAGGCTTATGAGAGCCAAGAAGCAACAGGTAATAGTGCAAGAACCAAAACTGTGTGCAATGGATATTGGCGCGCGACATAAAAGTAGTGTGTGTCATTTATTAGGCGATAGAGGAGTGATACATAGTGGTTATAGGTGTGCGGAGCACAATTTACCTTGTGATGTTGCTACGCATGGTGAATATGGGTTTACAGGTTGAAATTTGTGCGCACGAATTCGTTTGGAGGGTGAACAATAGCAGAAAACCAGTGATTTTCTGTGACGGTTTATATTATTTGAACGTCATTTTTTTGCAGCGTGTTTTTGAGGCCCTTAAGAGTGTTTTTAGGTACTAAAAAACCATGAGAATAGAGTGTGCCAAGGAACACTATGTCTCTACAGCTCAAATAAAAGATCTCAAGGAGATCTTTCTGATGGTGTAAATTGTGCGTCAAACGGAGCTTTTATGAGAAAGTTACAGCACAAACAGTGGAGGGTAAATTTTACGACCCAACTAACTTCAAAGAGCCATAACTTTCTACTTCAGAATCAGATTGAGGTGCAAGTGCAGTCAATGGAAAGATATTGAACCATAGAAGACAATCCCAGAGTTGAATTAAATTTTTAGTCATGTTAAGAATGTTTAATATGGCAAAGAAGGTACATGTATCATTCCATACCAAAAGCACGAATTGGCCTAGAACTTCAACGGGTTGTAACTGGCAGCCCGCAACCCAGAGAAAAAAAAAAAAAAAAAAAGGTGAAACTTGGATAAAGTGTACATAAGATGTATATGAAGAAACCCAATTGAGCTCATAAAAAAACTCCAAAGGAGTAGATGTAAAAATTCTTAATTACAGTGCAGAGTTGCGCCAAGTTGAAGTGTGAACAAAAAAATTAATGGGCAATTTTCAAATAACCATAACTTTCTGCTCAAGACTCGGAATTGAGCATGGGAGTAGGCATTGGAAAGGTCTCAGACAGAAGAATATAAATATTCACCCATAAAATTGATCTGGGCATTCAATTTTTTAGGAAGTCAGAAGAAATGGTTCTGATATATTATTGAACCAAAATGGTTCATATTTTCATGAAATTGTTGAAACAGTTAACCTGACAAATTTTTGTTGGCTGCACATTTTGTAGAGTTAAAAAAAACTATATCATTTCAATAGCAGCATAGAGTCCATAGTAATGGAAGAGGCACATGGAAATTACATCCAGGAAGATGAAATCAAAGGGATGGATGTCCATTTGGGCATTGAAGAAACAAACTCCAATGGACATGGAAAAGGAAGGGATGAAAACATGAACATGGTAGAGACCATTAAGAATTTGTAGAAGGATGTCCAAGTCCATAAATCTGATAATGAAAGGCTTATGAGAGCCAAGGAGCAACAATATGACTTCAACATGAATTTAATGCAGAGCTTGAACAGAATAGAAAAGAAGTTGGATAAGGAGAGTGGCTCAAGAAAATCAGGAAGTCATAGGTCTCTTGATGAGAAAAGAAGAACAAGAAGTGTTAGCAGACATCACCATCACTCCTCGAGGCATTCCAATAAGAGAGGAGACAGTATATCAATTCCATCCCCTATCAGAAAGCATAAGAGGTCTAGGGTATATGAGCTACGAGGAGAAATAAACAAAATAAAACCTCCTACATTTGATGGTGAGAACAAGAAGGATGAAGATGCAGAGATGGTTGATGGGCATGAGAAAGTATTTTCAATTGCATAATTATTCTTCTCATGTAGAAGGTAGAATTTCTATCTATCAACTCAATGGAAAGGCATCCATGTGGTGGTATCAGCTTGTGAAGGTGCAGCACATTAAAGAGAAAAGTGTTATTTGGAGGGAATTCAAGAAGTATTTTGAGAAGAAATAATTGACTAAGAGATACTATGACAAGAAAATGAAAGAGTTCTTTGAACTCAAGATTGGGAGTATGAAAATAGATGAATATGAAAGAAGGTTTTTAGAACTGTTGAAGTATGTCTCTTTCATCAAGGATGAGACAGCTAAGATTCAAATATATTTGAGTGGATTGCCATCATTCATCAGTGACAAAATATAGTATGATGATCCCAAGACATTGGAGGAGACCATAAGGTGAGATAAATGCCTATATGATCAGAAAAAATCAAGGCCAACCTTCCAAAAATATTGGGAAGACAAAAATAAATTCAAGATGGATCATAGGAACAAAGGAACTAAGCCACCATTCTTCATAAATAATCCTCAGGGACAACCAACTTCTAGAGAACCCAGAACGGTTGAGACACGGGGTCAAAGGCCAAGGAAGCCACCTATTCAATGTTGGGGTTGTAAAGGATATCATATGTTCAAGGATTGTCCCCATAGAGGTGAAAAAGTGAGGATTTTTCACAATGTATAGCAAGCTGAAACAATGGCGGACATGGGCAGAAATGTACCAAGGATCTATGCAGCCCTGGACAACAAGCAAGTAGAGTATCAGTCACATATGATTGAAGTAGAAGGTATGATCAACAACCAAACCATTGTTATTTTAATTGATTCAGAAGATAGTCATAGTTATATAGATCCTAAGATGGTGGAAAGTTTGCATTTTCCAAGAAGCAAGCATGGAAAATCTTGGTTGGTGCAGTTGTCTACCGAAGCCAAAAGAAACATTAATGAGATGGTTAAGTCATGTCTTATGGACATGAATGGGCTGAACATCGAGGTAGATTTGAACATCTTTCCTTTAGGTTCTTATGACTGTCTAATTGGTATGGATTGGTTGGACCAACACCATGCTATCCTAGATTGTCATAAAAAGGCATTTACTTGCTTAGATGAGGAAGGTAACCTAAGGAAAGTGCAAGGAATTGTCAGGGAAATAACCATTAGAGAAATTTCATCATTGCAGTTGAAGAAATGTTATAGAAAAGGGTGTCAAATATTTGCAGTTCATCTGGAAGAGACACCTAAAGATAAGGTGCCAAATTTGGAAGATCATGCAGTCCTGGAAGAATTTGAAGATGTATTCAAGGAGGTACCAATACTACCCCCAAAGAGAGATATTGATTTCTATATAAAGTTAATGCCTGGAGAAGCTCCAGTGTCAAAGACTCCTTACAGAATGAGTACACCATAGTTGAAGGAGTTACAAATGCATCTTGAAGAACTTCTGAAGAAGGGGTATAGACGCCCAAGTGTGTCACATTGGGGTGCCCCAGTGTTGTTCATGAAGAATAAAGATGGAACATTAAGATTGTGCATTGATTTCAAACAGTTGAATAAAGTGACTGTAAAGAAAAAGTATCATTTTCCAAGGATTGATGATCTCTTTGATCAATTGAAGGATGCAAAGATATTTTCAAAGATAGATCTCGAGTTAGGATACCATCAAGGAAGTATTAAAGAGGAAAATATCAACAAGACTTCCTTTAGAACAAGGTATGGTCATTATGAGTTCACAGTGGTGCCATTTGGTTTGTCAAATGCACCAGTTGTTTTCATGTGCTTAATGAATGGTGTTTTTCGAGATTATTTAGACAAGTTTGTCATTGTCTTTTGGATGACATCCTTGTATATTCCAAGTCAAAAAAAGAGCATGAGCATCATTTGAGGATGGTATTGCAAGTATTAAGGGAGAATCAATTGTATGCCAAATTGAGCAAGTGCTCATTTTATCATAAGCAAATTCATTATTTGGGACATATCATTTCAAAGGATGGAATAGTAGTGGATCATGAGAAGATATAAGCCATTAGAGAATGGTCAGCGCCAAAGAATGTGATAGAGGTCAGATCATTCATGGGCCTTGCAGGCTACTATAGGAGATTTATTGAAGGATTCTCAAAGATTACACACCCAATCACTTCCTTACAAAATAAGGGTGTGAAGTTTCAGTGGACATTGGATTGTGAAAAGAGTTTCCAACACTTGAAACAGTTATTAACAAGTGCTCCAATACTAAGTATTGCAGACCCAAATGAAGACTTCATTGTATGCACAGATGCATGTAAAGAAGGACTTGGTGGATTCCTCACTCAAAATGGGTTTGTTATATGTTATGAATCAAGGAAGTTGAAGGAGCATGAAATACACTATGCCACTCATGATTTGAAGTTGGCGGCCATAGTGCATGCCTTGAGGAAATGGAGACACTACCTTATGGGGAAAATCTTTGAGTTGAGGCAGACCATAATGGTCAGAAATATTATTTGATTAGCCAACTCTAAATGCTAGGTAAAGAAGATGGTTATAATTTATAAGTGAATATGACTTTGACATAAATCATATCAAGGGGAAAGAGAACGAAGTGTTTGATGCACTCAGTAGAAGAGAAATATTTATTTGATCAGCCAACTCTAAATGCTAGGTAAAGAAGATGGTTATAATTTATAAGTGAATATGACTTTGACATAAATCATATCAAGGGGAAAGAGAACGAAGTGTTTGATGCACTCAGCAGAAGAGTGCATGAATTGCATGCTACAGCTGTAAATTCTAACCTTGTACAATATCTACTGCAAACTGATATTCAGAAAAGAACAGAAAAGATACAATGGCAAATACAAACATTACACAGAGATTTTTCACCTGGAAACCC
>JZKD02S2443112.1:426548-438156 GCA_000966675.3 Picea glauca
GGTACACAAGGCGATTCCAGACCCCCCCCACCTTTCTACCTTTAAGCAGAGGGGGGGGTCCGAAATCAAGGGCGCACCTCTTCAACGGTTGCGATCAGTGCGCCCAGATCAACGGCACACAGGAGATCCATATCTCCCTTGCCTCTCTACCTTTAATCAGCATGGGTCCTTCCCCCGTCATGTCACCTCTCGAGTCGTCGCTCCCCTGTAGCCTATCTTCCACTTCACTTCATAGCATGGCCCTTCTGCATTCCATCGTCCTCCTTCCAGCTGCCATGTGTCCTCCTCTCTCCATGTCACTTTTCCATGCATTCTCGTGCCACACCTTTTCCTTTTTCTCATTCTCACCTGACACCTCATGCCAGGTGTTCTTCATCTCCCAATTCGCCTCTCCTCCTCCTTCAGTCCCGCCACCTTATGACTTCCCTGTCATCTCCCTACGGCATTGTGCCTCGTCATAAGAGCGCTTCATCCCTCCCCCTCTGAATATGTATGGCCATCTCTACTCCTATTTGACTCAAGCCTCGCGCTCTATGTCCCCTCTGCCCATCCACCACTCCCATTATGCGCCCAGCCTTCGCGCTGGCCTCCGCGTCTATTCATCAGGTCGTTCATCTAATCCAGATGGTAGCGCGAGGGGCCCTCCACGTCCCAAAGGTGCCGAGTTGGCTGGCCTATTCTCAATCCCAAGGAAGCAGTTATTAAGGTAGTTGGTGGTGGTTAGATATCATCTTTTCCATAAAGGGAAATTCCAACGAATTAAAAGCACGTCGATTCGCCCATGGGACTGTCAGGAGTTCGATTGCGTCTACCATAGGTGCACGATCATTCAAAGACTACAAGTGTATATTGTCAGAAGCCATGCAGACACAATGTTTTTAATGCAACGTCTCAATTTTGTTGCCATTGTTGTTTCGAGTATATGAAGGCGTTTTCACCATTTTTGTAGGTATCTATGGTTGATCAAGGCTCCCGGTTGTAAAGATTTAATGAAGCATTGTTATTCTGGTTATGCATGGACTCTTGAGACTTATTACCTTATGAATGTCAGTTTCTTTCACGTCTTTGTTTACACTATGTTAGAGCATCTTGGAATTGGAGAATCCAGTCGAGTTGTAACTGTTATAGGATGATGTAGAATTGGATCATTGTAACAGTTGCATTGTCTCTAATCGGTCCTTGTGATTTTCCTAACGCTGAATGACTTGGAATTGGAGAATCCATTCAAGTCCCCCTTTCAGTTTCTTAAGACCCTGAACCAAGAGGATCTTGCATTCAGAGTCTTTCTTCTGCAAACTACTGAAAGCCTATTGCCCAAAGTAGTTTGTTCACTCTTCTTATCAAGTCTTCCAACTGTTCATCTTTTAATCAACCCACTGACTGAAGTTAGATCAAGACCTCCTTTGTTAATTACATACCAGACCTATTCCATGAGTTAGAGTGATATCTCCCCAAGTCTCTACCCATTTGATCACCCATTGAAAAATATCGTGACATAAAATTGATGGGCGTCGTGCTCTACTCCTGCAAGCAATCCAGGAATGACTTCCGTCACCAACATTTCTGGCACTGTTGTCAGGGACGAAGTTGAAAATCTTCCCTGGGATTGAACAACATTGATCTTCTGATTTTGAAGGTGCATCAGGCATCAGAGCCCTTGAAGATTGCTACTGTGCACCTGGCGACTCCATTGTGACGAATCCACTGCGGTGAACCTGTTGGGTTAGTTGTGGCTTCCAGCAGTAGATACATGCGGTCCCACCCATAGTTGCTTCCGGCCATGCCTGAAGAAGATCCAGAGGTGATTATCAGGAAAGGGAAGGCCCTTCAAGGAGAAATCTTCATTGTTGAACAAGGTATTTCTCCACCTCCTTCTGTGAGAACTCCATTCTCTTATTCCCAACTTCCCAGCCAGCCTTTTTCTGAGGTTTATCATTTTCTAAATTTCGGGAGTGTTCCTGTTGAGTTTTCCCCTCCTGGTCCAGCATCAGAAGGAGAGATCCTTGTCACTCCCCCCTCCCTCGGAGTGGTGCCCCAGCGTAGACATCGGGCCTCAGAAGGTTTCACCACCCCTCCTCTTGTTACTATTACTGCACAGAGAGAATCATCTGCTCATTTAGATCCCTTAGCTCTCTCCCTGTTTTCCCCTGTTCACACCCATTCTCCTCCAAGTTCTCCTCCACCGAATATTCCTATGGAAGGAGTAAATCCCCCTATGACCAGAATAGAGGCTATTATAGCCGCTAGGTATGCCCCCCTTGTGTTACCTCAGCCTCTCAATGCCCTCCCAGCAGATGGTTACCTCAAGCAGTTGCCCAAGTTTACAGGTGAGGGGGACATAACTGCAGAAGAACACCTAGAATCCTTTTACAGTTTCACGGATGATAATGTCATCGTGCATGCAGACATATGGATGAGGATTTGTGTCCATAGTCTCTAAGGTGAGGCTATAAAATGGTTTAAGGCCCTACCTCTTGGATCTATTGATGGGATCGAATATTTAGATAATGCCTTTTTGAAACAGTGGGGAGATAAAAAAGACTTCATGTATTACATGACAGAGTTCGGGTCTTTGAAGAGAAAGGAAGGAGAATCTGTCTCTAACTTCTCTAAGAGATTCAATAAAATGTATGATAAAATCCCCGTTGAGATAAAGCCCATAGAAGCCTCGGCTAAGATCACTTATGCTAGCACTTTTGATCCTGATTTCTGCCTACTACTAAGGGAGAGAAGGGCCACTACTCTGGCCCACATGCAGAATGCAGTCATGGAGGTAGAATATAACATATTGGTTGTTGACCAACTCAGAAACACTACTAATAGGGACATGTCCAAGAAAAGGCCTGAAGCCTCCCCATCCAGTTCCTCTTCCCTACCCCATCAGACAGATGAGACAGCTAGAGTACTAAAGTCACTTTCTACTAGAATGGAAAGGTGGGAATTAGAAGGGAATCCCATGTACAGAAATCCCCAGAATGTTGATAATAGAGGTTTCAAATGACCCACTAACAATGGACCACAAGCCTTCCCAAGGGAACAAAGGGAAAAAGACAGAGAATATCAAAGTATTCAAACCCCTCTCCAAAATAACCTGGTTACTCATGAGGGAGGGGAGGAGATAGACGAGTTCGACCCCGAAATTCATTGTGTTGAAGAAGCTCCTCCTTTTCCCCATTTAACTCAGTCTGCATATGAAAAATCCCTGATGAACATTCAAATCCATGAGTTAGGTAAGGGAGAAAGGGCCGGTCACACCTCTAACAAATACAATCTCAGGTCAAGAAAGAAAGAAGGAGACTTTGACAGCCAAGACTAGCCCCTCATAGCAGATAGGCCTACTAAATCTGCAGCAGCCACTACTAAAGAAAAGAAAACTCAGAGTGCTTCGCCAGCAGTCAAAGAACCTATCTTAGAGGTAAGGGAAGCTCCTAAGCCTATTTCCTCTTTTAATTTTGAGCATGAAATTCAAAATATCAGGGTTCCCATTCCCCTCTCAGAGCTAGTTAAAAATGAAGACTTCAAAAGATCCCTCTCCAAGTTGCTACAATCCGAGTCCCCCCAGCCTCCCTCTGACTCAGTCCATATCAATTCGTGTCAAAAATTGTTGTAACTTCCCATATGAATTTCCTCCCTTTGTCTTACTTGCTTGACTCACACATTTCCCTAAGTTGATTGTACTCATCCCCCATGCTCCCAATAACTATGGGATGTGAATTCTTACACCCACCCTCTTACATGCATTCAATAATTGGATTTGGGGACACCCAATCAAAAAATAGTTTTTAATACATATTGATAATAAAATTTAGGAATGTGGGCGGAATTAATAGACATGGGAAATTCCCCCTTGGACCCCTCTATTAGACATTCTCTTAGACCCTCCCTTGTTTTTTGAATTAATTCAGCCCCCATTTCTATCCATGTCCCCTTAGGAGATGGAATCACATTTTATTATTAAATTCAGAAATACAATTCGCATATACATCGCTTGGCCATGGCCACACATTATGTCTACATTAATAATTAATTAAACTAGGGATCATAGCGGGGATTTTACACGTTTCCTAATAGATTTACCTCTGTAGATTTACACGTTTCATTTGGGAGAAGGTGCACAGGAGGAGTAAAGTGGAAATATTCAATTGGCCATAACTTCCAACTCGAAACTCAGAATTGGGAAAACGAATAGTCGTTGGAAAGGCCTTGAGGAGGAGAATTCATAAAGAAACCTATCAAATTGATTTGAGTAGAAAATTTTGCATTCAACTCAGAAGAAGATGACTAGTGTCATTAAAGAGATGAAAATTTATGCATTATTTTTCCAGAACTGTGTATGTGTATATTTTTTTCTAATAGATATTTTATTGCATGCACATTTTCTTGCAAAATTAATAGGTTCAAGAGGGAATTTTGGTTCCTAAATGAGAACCACAATCATGGAATATTCTCAGGGATCTTACAGCCATGAAGACGAGTTCAAAGTTATACATGTTAGCATGGGAAATGTTAAGATGGAGTCTAATAGAAGAAGAGGCAAGCATGAGCCTGTAACTATGAGAATCTTGAATAGAGAGGTGCACAACTATAGGGAACATAATGAGAAGATTATGAAAGCTTAGAAGAAGATACCAAATATTTTGAACATGTTGCATAGGCAAGTCAATAAATACTCTAGTACAAAGCAAGTGGATAGTTATAGACATGTGATAGCATCCAAATACCATAGCACAAGGGATGAGAATGGGAATGATAGGCAATCAAAAAGCATGAGAAGACACCATCATTCCCCAGAGAAATCCTCTAGGAAATCTCTTGCAAGTTTAGGGCCAGGGTGTAGCCCAAGTGTGTCTCCTATTAGAAGTGTTGCGTTGTTATATTATTTGCAGTGAAATTCTAGTCGAGGTGGATCAATTGACAGTCAAAGTCGAAGAAATCAACATCAAGTCAAAGGTCGAGGTGGTCTAGCCTGGTAAGGTCAAGTTGGTTCGACCTGGTAAAGTTGAAGTCGAAGATATCGATAGCAAATCAAAGTTTGAGGTGCTTCAACCAGGTAAATTCAAAGTCTAATATATCGACAACAAGTCAAAGAGGTCAACCAACAAGAGGTCTACAGGTGGGCGTGTGGAAACCGAATGAAGGCCAACTGGTATTCGACTAGTAATCCAACTTGGTAGTTGACTATAACAGAATCCCCAGATTCGCAGTATTTGTGGCCAATGATCTGCATGGAACTGTAATTGTTTTGGGTGCTTATATTTAGGGGTTTTCCTATAGTAAATCATATAAATAAGGCGTGTTGTAATGATGTAAAGGATAATCAATAATTGTATAATAACTGACATTTATATTTTGTTGGTCATGTAGATGTAAGTCGGATTGGATACGGGGTTGTTCTTGTGTAAAGAAAGAAGGTATGATGTTTATTGTGACTTAGGTGTAGACCAAGGTTAGACATGTAACCTTTTATTCTAAATGAATAATAAAATAAGAGAGAAAGACGCTCAAGGAATGTTGGTTTACCCATTTGAGTTTCCAGGGTAAAATATTTGTGTACTGTGTTTGATTTTTCATTTACTTTATTGTGTAGATATTTCTTCCTCTCTTATGCTACGTTTAGTGTGGAAGTGTTCCTCACTTCCTAACATGTGGTATGAGAGATTAGTTTAACAATTTTGGATATGAGTTAAACCCTAAGTTTAGTAAGACTCATAATGATCTGGATTTTATAAGCAGAACGAAATGACTACATATTATTACAAGATTCTTAACACAGAATAACAGAGATACAGTAAAATTGGTTTTCTATTCAATAAGGAAATAAGCTGAAACTGTAAAATGTAGCGGAAAACAAGCATGATGGAATGGTGGCAGCTTATCTCTGAGAAGACATGTGATGGTTGCGCTCATTCTCAAGAAGATGATTACAATGAGGCTCTCAAGGCATTTTTACAACAAATGGGAGTTTCAAAAAAACTCTAAACATCCAAAAACCTAAACCTAGGAGATGAAGCACCAAAAGTCATGTGGGCCCTGTTTGGGTAAGTCAGTACATCAACTTCCCAAGGTCGTAACTTTTGCATACGATCTTCATTTTAGGCGTATGATAGCCCATTGGAAATATCTATCCTAGGACTACTACAATTGCACAAACATACCCCAAAAAACGTCGTTTAGGGCCTCAAAACGGCTCCAGAAGTTCAGGACCCGAAAAACCGCTAAAAATAGTAAATTATCAAAATTGCTAGAAAGTTGTTTTGAGCCAGCTGGAAAAGGTGGGTGGCCATCGATATCCACCTTCATCAATCCTCCCTCCTTAGGAAGCAATGGTCTCCATTGTGTTGAGTTCCCCCATCATATGAGGAAATTTCTGTTGAATTTGGCCCCGGGTGAGCCACTTTCCTTGGTGCAGCAGTTACCTTGCTTTGACGACTCGATAAAGATGGATCTTTTGTTGTCAACTACCCTTGATCTGTCTGTCCACAATCTGATCATTGGATGCATGTTGTATGCAGTCGGGGTTGAGCTCTATTGGTGTCAGTTGTTCTACTATGTTTTAGGTGTCTAATAATGGTGGGAAATAAGGTCAAAGGAGGTCCACGTTGAACACTTGGTGCAGTCCAAGGAAAGGAGGAATGTTGAGTTCAAAATCATTATCCCCAATAGCCTTGGTGATGGTGTACGGCCCATAATGGAGTGGGTGAAGCTTCTGATGGGGTCCTGTAAGGCGTTCTTTCTGCAAGTGAAACCAAACTTTGTCGCCCACCTGAAACTTACGTGGAACTCGATGTTGACCATGGTGTTGCTTGTACTTGTCATTGGACTTCTGTAGGATATCCTGAACTTGTTGGTGGATGTGTTGGATCCTCTCAATGAACCGGGTGGATTTGTCAGCCTTAGTTGGAGCAGGAGAGGAGTCGATTGAGGTGACTACAAGGGGAAGTGAAACATCTATGGGACCCAATGGTTGGAATCCCAACCCCACCTGAAAGGGGATGTGGTAGGTTGAGCTATGAAAGGCTTGGTTGTATCTATGTTGGACATAGGTAAGACTCTCAT
Source organism: Picea glauca (assembly GCA_000966675.3). Classification (NCBI taxonomy): domain Eukaryota; kingdom Viridiplantae; phylum Streptophyta; class Pinopsida; order Pinales; family Pinaceae; genus Picea; species Picea glauca. The sequence continues at coordinate 433,605 of JZKD02S2443112.1, forward strand.
CCCATATGCGAGGGTGCTTGGAATTATACATGCGCAGGATATGCACGATCATTCAATTTACAACCTTGGTTTGGCCATCTATCTAGGGATGGAAGGTCATGGATTTGGTGAGCTTGGTGTCCAGTAGTGACCAGAGGCTCGACCAGAATGTGCTAAGAAATCGACTGTCCTGATCTGAGACAATGGTTTGTGGGATTCCAAAATGTACCCAAACTCATTCAAAGAAAAGCTTGGCAGTGGCTTCTCCTTTGATGTTCTTCTTACAGGCAACCAGAATTTCCATCTTAGAAAAGGGATCAACAACCACAAAAACACAGTCATTTCCCCGCTTGGTGGATGAGAGGCCCGACATGTAGTCCATTGAGATGAATTCCCATGGCTTGTAAGGAGTCATAAGAGGGGTTTACAAGACCTGTTTCTTAGTAGTTGGTTTGGAAATAGTGCAAGACCTGATATACTTCCTGACCTCCTGTCAAAGTTTCGGCCAATAGAAATTTTTTTGTAGTATCGCCACTGTCTTTTCAATGCCAAAGTGTCATGCCACCCAATTGTAGTGGGCTTCCTAGATCATCTTCGCTCGCTCTCTTGATGGAACACATATATGACCAAGACAACACAACAACCCATACTGAAGATGGAAATTATCAACCACTGCCTTTGCACCCAACATTTGGTAGGTGGTGGTGAAGTCTGGGTCTGTCTCATAGAGTTGGGACCATCCAGAGGTCTCATGGTTGCAAGAGTCTATCACTGTGGTGAGTTTCGTGACTAGTGGTTTGTTGAGGCAATCAGCTATGTGGTTGGTGCTTCTTGTTTTATACTTGATGTTGAGGTGGAATTGTTGCAAGTATGTGGACCACTTTTGATGGTGGTCATTCTACAATTTTCCTTGTGTTTGGATGAACTGCAATGGATTATGATCAGTGTGGATGAATGTCTCCATCCCAAGAATGTAATGTATCCACTAGCGGTATGCTTTCACATTGGAGTACATTTCTTTGTCATAAGTATGGTACATATGGACAACATCTGATAGTGTCTCACTATGATAGGCTAGGGGGTGGTCGTGTTGCGTGAGAATGGCACCCACAACATAGTCTGAAGCATCAATCTCAATCTCAAAGGGTTGTTGCAAGTTTGGTAGTGAAATTACTGGGGCTGAGCACAAGTGTTGCTTCAAATCATCGAACGCTTTTTGTTGGGGCCATCCCCACACAAATTTTTCCTTACCACCACCCCTGGTTATTTGGATGAGGGCCCATGCAATATGGGAGAATCCCAACACCAACTTGTGGTAGAAATTGGGAAATCCCAAGAAGCTCTGAAGCTCAGTGAGTGTGGTTGGGGCTGGTCAGTCATGGATGACTTGGATCTTGGCTGGATCCACATGTATTCCATGTTGATCAATGATGTAGCCTAGGTAATGGACCATGTCCATGACGAAGGAACATTTTTCCAAGTTGGCATATAGCTTGTGATGCCACAGGGTGTGCAGAACCTGATGAATATGTTGCAAGTGTCTGGCCCAAGTCTTGTTGTAAATGAGAATGTCATCCAGATACACCACTAAAAAATTATTGGTGAATGGTCACAAGATATCTTCCATCATCCTCATGAAAGTGGTTGGAGCATTTGGCAGACCAAAGGGCATGACCAACCATTCAAAAAGCCCTTCCTTTTACTTGAAGGTGTCCTTCAATACATCTGTCTATTCTATCGAGACCCGGTGGTAGCCAGACTTCAGATCAATCTTACTGAAGTATTTGTCCCCCATGAGTTGATCAAGGAAGTCATCGATTCGGGGAATTGGGTACCAGTTGTTTACTATGATTTTATTCAGAGCCTGATAATCAATGCAAATTCGCTAGGTTCCATCTTTCTTTTGTACCAGCACGATTGGGATCCCACAAGGTGATGAGTTGGGATGGATGTGCCCCTTGTGGAGCAATTCTTGGATCTGTCACTTGATCTCCTATTTCTCTAACAGAGAGAGGCGATAGACTGGCCCATTGGGTAGCGGTGTGTTGGGGGTCAGATCGATGGGGTGATTGACCTAGCAGTGTAGAGATACCCCAGTAGGTAAGGAGAAGATATCTGAGTATTCTTCCATGACCTTATCTACTTTTTTCTACTATGTGGAGAGGTCAGCCTCAAAGACCCTAGATGTGGTTGTGATTTTTCTCTCATTCTGAGAGTGAATCACGAAGAAGACAAACTTCCCTGTCTGAGAGATGACCTTCCTACATTGCTTAGCAGAGATCAAGGAAATAGCACTAGGTGGGACAGCCTCGGGTATCCTGTACAATTTCCTATTCAAAGTAATAATAACACTACGAGGCCTAGACTCATATACAGCATGATGTTTCCATAAATAAGGTTGGCCCAAAAGAACATCACAAACTTCGAGAGGAGCAACATCACACAATACCTCATCTTTGAAGGGCTTGATTTCATACGATAATCAGCACTATTGGCTGACACGGAGATCACTTCTTTGGCGGAGCCATCCAATGGTGTAGGGTTGTGGCTGCAGCGTTATTGGCAGGGCCAGCCGCTTGACGACCTTTGCTGAGGTGAGTTTCTTCTAGCTACCACTATCAACGATGAAGTGTAGCGGGGTGCCTTTTACCCACATATGTGAATGGAAGAGGTGCTCTCCTTCTTTTGGCTCAGCTGGTTTACCAAGTTGGATCTTGGTGGTAGAAACGGTGGCACTGGGTTCCGCATCAATGATCTGTCTTCCCCTTTCTAGTTATGACTCAGAGTCAGAACCCACATCTAATTCATAGGCTTTCACTTTGGCTACCAGCATCTACTTTGAGCGGCAGTCATCATTGTTATGTCAATGTCTCTTATGGAAGTCATAGCACTTCTTGGTATCTTTCTTTATATTTCTGGTGTCCTTCTTTCCTTGCGGCTTGGACTGGTTGTCCTGATACTAGAGGCTCGACCAGAATGTGCTGAGAAATTGACTATCTGAATCTGAGACAATGGTTTATGGGATTCCAAAATGTACCCAGACTCGTTCAAAGAAGATCTTGGCAGTGGGTTCGACTGTGATACTCTTCTTGCAGGCAACCAGAATCACCATCTTAGAAAAGTGATCAACAACCACAAAAACACAATCATTTCCCCGCTTGGTGGATGAGAGGCCAGACATGTAGTCCATTGAGATGGATTCCCTTAGCCTGTCAGGAGTCGGAAGAAGGGTGTACAGGCCCTGTTTCTTAGTGGTTGGTTTGGCAATAGCACATGTAGTGCAAGACCTGATATACTTCCTGACCTCCTGTCGAAGTTTCGGCCAACAGAAATGTTTTTGTAGCATCGCCACTGTCTTTTCAACATTGAAGTGTCCTTCCACCTGACTGTAGTGGGATTCCTATATCATCTTTTCTCTCTATCTAATGGAACATAGATATGGCCCAGACGACACACCAACCCATCCTGAAGATAGAAATTATTGACCACTGCCTTTGCACCCAACATTTGGTAGGTGGTGGCAAAGTCTAGGTCTGCCTCATAGATTTCGGGCCATCTAGAGGTCTCATGGCTGAAAAAGTCTAGCACTATGGTGAGTGTTGCGACTGGTGGTCTTTTGAGGCAATCAGCGACACGATTGATGCTTCCTATTTTATACTTGATGTTGAGGTGGAAATGTTGCAAGTATGTGGACCACTTTTGATGGCAGTCATTCTACAATTTTCCTTGTGTCTGCATGAACTGCAGTGGCTTATGATCAGTGTGGATGATTTTCTCCCTCCCAAGAATGTAATGTCTCCACTGGCGGCAGGATTTCACAACAGATTACATTTCTTTTTTGTAAGTAGGGTACTTACGGACAGCATTTGATAGTGTCTCACTATGACAGGCCACGTGGTGGCCGTGCTACATGAGAACGGCACCGACATCATAGTCTAAAGCATTTATCTCAATCTCAAAGGGTTGTTGTAGGTATGGTAGTAAAAGTACTGGGGTTGAGCACAAGTGCTGCTTCAAATCATCAAATGCTTATTTTTGGGGCCGGCCCCATGCAATTTTTTCCTTACCACCACCCCTATTTATTTGGCTGAGGGCCCATACAATATGGGAGAATCCCAACACAAACCTGTGGTAGAAATATCCAAGGCCCAAGAAGCTTCGAAGCTTAGTGAGTGTGGTTGGGGCTAGCCAGTCATGGATGACTTGGATATTGGCTAGATCCACATGTACTCCATGTTGATCAATGATGTATTCTAGGTAATGGACCATGTCCATGTCAAAGGATCATTTTTCCAAGTTGGCGTATAACTTTTTATACTGTAGGGTGTGCAGAACCTAATGAATATGTTGCAAGTGTTCGTCCCAAGTCTTGTTGTAAATGAGAATGTCATCTAGATACACCACTACAAAAGTATTGGTGAATGGTCACAAGATATCATCCATCATCCTCATGAAAGTGGTTGGAGCATTTGTCATACCAAAGGGCATGACCAACCATTCAAAAAGGCCTTCCTTTGACTTGAAGGCAGTCTTCCATACATTTGTCTATTCTATCGAGACTTGGTGGTAGCCA
>JZKD02S2443112.1:443273-465442 GCA_000966675.3 Picea glauca
TATACCTCCTAGTCTCCTATATATACCAAGGAGACATTTTCATTTTGAATCATCTTGTACTTGAACATTTAAGTGGGGTAAAAGGAGGTTTCCCCTTCGAAGAGGATTATTATCTTAAATTATCTCTTTTTCAAGGCGTTGAGTACTTTTCCTGAGGTTTTTCTATGCTATATTGATGTTTGGTTCTTAACACAAGGTGATGAGATGGGACGGATGTGCCCCTTGTGGAGCAATTATCGGATCTATCGCTTGATCTCCTATTTCTCTAACAGAGAGTGGCGATAGAATGGTCCATTGGGAAGCATTGTGCTAGGGGTCAGATCGATGGGGTGCTTGACCTAGCAGTGCAGAGGTACCCTTGTAGGTGAGGAGAAGATATCTAAGTATTCTTCCACGACCTTATCTACTTGCTTCTGCTGTGTGGAGAGGTCGGACACAAAGACCCTGGATGTGGCTATGATTTTTCTCTCATTCTGAGAGCGAATCAAGAAGAAGGAAAACTTTCCCATCTGAGAGATGACCTTCCTGCATTTCTTAGTAGAGATCAAGGAAATAGCACTAGGTGGGACAGCCTCGGGTATCCTGTACAATTTCTTGTTCAAAGTAATAATAACACTACAAGGCCTAGACTCATATACAGCATGACATTTCCATAAATAAGGTTTTCCCAAAAGAACATCACAAACTTCGAGAGGAGCAGCATCACACAATACCTCATCTTTGAAGGGCTTGATGTCGTACGACAGTCAGCACTATTGGCTGACGTGGATATCGCTTCCTTAGCGAAGTCATCCAATGGTGTAGGGTTATGGGTGTGGCATTGTCGGTAGGGCTAGACACTTGATGACCTCTCCTGAGATGAGGTTCTTTTGTCTACCACTATCAACGATGAAGTGCAGTGGTGTACCTTTTACCCACATATATGAATGGAAGAGGCACTCTCCTTCTTCTGGCTCGTCTGGTTCACCATGTTGGATCTTGGTGGTAACAACGGTGGCACTAGGTTCGGCGTCAATGATCCATATTCCCCTTTCTAGTTCTTACTCATTGTTAGAACCCACATCTAATTCATATGCTTTCACTTCGGCCACCAGCGTCTGCTTTGAGCGGCAGTCAACAGTGTTATGCAAAGGGCTCTTATGGAAGTTGCACCACTTCCCGGTATCTTTCTTTATCTTTCCGATGTCCTTCTTTCCTTATGGCTTGGACTGGTTGTCCTGATACTGTCCATATTTGCTCTGTCCTTTTTTCTGTGGGTTGGGGCCGCCCTTTCCTAGCTTTTGTTGTGAGGGGTTCCCCGACCCAAATTTTTGCGTCTTTTGTTTTAGCTTCTGCTCAATTTTGACGACATATCGGTAGGCCGTGCCCAAGGATGAGATGTCCAGAAATTTTGTTTTGTTATAGATGTATCTATGCAAAGCACCATAATACTTGAGCACTATATGTCACTCTGAATCTTTGCTACCCAGCTTGGTGTGCAAGTTATGGAAGATATTTGTGAAATATGGCACTGCTTGGTCTCTTTCTTGCCGCAGTGTGGGCCATTTGGTATACAAGTCGTCATAAATTCCAGAAGGGTATTATTGTTCCTTAATAGCATCCCTGAATGATTCCTAGGTGGTCGTGACTATAAATAATGAGGGTTCCTTTGTTTCCTTTTTCTCACAGAAAGTTTCCCACCAATCTTTGACATGGGGAACGGCTTTGAGGAGTGCAAAAGTTATATTTTCTCTATTCAAAAAGTTATGGACGTAAAAATACCCTTCTAGTAGATTCAACCACATGTTTACAGCATCTGCATCTATATGACCTTCAAATATATGAATATCAAAGTTTATTTGTACCTTGAAGGGGGTGGTACCTCCACTCGAGGAAGATGTGTCGCCTATTGGTAGTCGCCAAAGGATTTGCGTGAAATTGTCCATCATCTTGTTCCTCTGTTGCATGAGATATTCCTTAATCAACAGTTTGAAAGGATCTCTTGTCCCATCATATTTATTTTCTCCTTCCATGAGAGGTTTCTTGGGTGTGCGGGAGATTTTCTCCTCAAGAGAAACAAGCTCGAGACCCAACTCTTTGTACTCCCACCGCGTTGGGGACATGCATTAAGATGATACGGAGAAGACCGCTCTGATACCACTGATACAGATTTTATGAGCAGAAAAAAATGACTACAGATTATTACCATATTCTTAACACAGAATAACAGAGATACAGTAAAACTGGTTTTCTATTCAATAAGGAAATAAGATGAAATGGTAAAATGCAGCAAAAAACAAGCTTGTTGGAATGGTGGAAACTTATCTCTGAGAAGAGATGTGACGGTTGCGCTCATTTTCAAGAAGATGATTACAATGATGCTCTCAAGGAATTTTTACAAGAAACAAGAGTTTCAAAAAAAACCTAAACATCCAAAAACCTAACCCTAGGAGATGAAGCGTCAAAAGTCATGTGGGCCACGTTTGGGTAAGTGAGTATATCAACTTCCCGGGGTCGTAACTTTTGCATACAATCTTAATTTTAGGTGTATGATAGCCCATTGGAAATATATATATGAGGACTACAACAAATGCACAAACATGCCCCAAAAAACATCGTTTAGGGCCTCAAAACGGCTCCAAAAGTTCAAGACCCAAAAAACTGCTAAAAATAGTAAATTATCAAAATTGCTAGAAAGTTGTTTTGAGCCAGTTGGAAAAGGTGGGTGGCCACCGATATCCACTTGGATCAATCCTCCCTCCTTAGGAAGAAATGGTCTCCATTGCGTTGATTTCCCCCATCAAATGAGGAAATTTCTATTGATTTTTTCCCTGGGTGAGCCACTTGCCTCGGTGCAGGAGCTACCCTGCTTTAACGACTCAATAAAGCTGGATCCTTTGTTGTCGAGTTCCCTTGATATGTGTGTCCACAATAAGATAATTGGATGCATGTTGTATGTATTCAGGGTTGATCTCTGTTGGTTTCATTTGTTTTTTTGTGTCTGAGGTGTCCAATAATGGTGGGAAATAAGGTCGAAGGAGGTCCACATTGAACACTCGGTGAAGGCCAAGGAAAGGAGGAATGTTGAGCTCAAGATAATTATCCCCCACAACCTTGGTGATGGTGTATGACCCATAATGGAGTGGTTGAAGCTTTCGATGGGGTCTTGTCTACAAGTGCAACCAAACTTTGTCTCCCACCTGAAACTTATGTGGAACTCGATGTTGATCATTACGCTACTTGTACTTGTCATTGGACTTCTGTAGGATATCACGAACCTGTTGGTGGATGTGATAGATCCTCTCAATGAAGCGGGTGGCTTTGTCAGTCTCAGTTGGAGTAGGAGAGGATTCGGTCGAGGTGACCGCAAGGGGAAGTGCAACATCTATGGGACCCAATGGTTGGAATCCCAACCCCACCTAAAAGGGGTTGTGGCCGGTTGAGATATGCAGGGCTTAGTTGTAGCTATGTTGGGAATAGGGAAGACTCTAACCCCATGTGTAAGGGTTCTTGGAATTATACATGCATAGGATATGAATGATCATTCGATTTATGACCTCAGTTTGGCCATCTTTCTAGAGGTGGAAGGTCGTGGATTTGGTGAGCTTGGTGTCCAGCAGTGACCAAAGGCTTGACTAGAATGTGTTGAGAAATCGACTGTCCCAATCTGAGACAATGGTTTGTGGGATTCCAAAATGTACCCAGACTCATTCAAGGAAGATCTTGACAGTGGCTTATGTTGTGATTCTCTTCTTGCAGGCACCCAGAATCGCCATCTTAGAAAAGTGATTAACAACCACAAAAATACATTCATTTCCCCACTTGGTGGGTGGGAGGCCCAATATGTAGTCCATTGAGATGGATTCCCATGGCCTGTAAGGAGTCTGAAGAGGGGTGTACAGGCCCTGCTTCTTAGTGGTTTGTTTGGTAATAGCACAGGCAGTGCAATACCTTATATACTTCCTGACCTCCTGTCGAAGTTTCAGCTAGTAGAAATGTTTATGTAACATCATCATTGTCTTTTTGACATCGAAGTGTCCTGCCACCCGACTGTAGTGGGCTTCTCAGGTCAGCTTCACTCACTCTCTTTATGGAACATAGATATGGCCCAAACGACATAACAACACATCCTGAAGATGGAAATTATCGACCACTACCTTTGCACCCAACATTTGCTAGGTAGTGGCAAAGTCTGGGTCTATCTCATAGATTTGGGGGCATCCAGAGATCTCATGGTCGCAAGAGTATAGCACTATGGTAAGTGTCGTGACTGGTGGTCTTCTGAGGCAATTAGCGATGCGATTGGTGCTTCCTATTTTATACTTAATGTTGAGGTGGAATTGTTGCAAGTATGTGGAACACTTTTGATGGTGGTCATTCTGCAATTTTCCTTGTGTCTGCATGAACTGCAGTGGCTTATGATCAGTGTGGATGACTATCTCCCTCCCAAGAATGTAATGTCTCCACTGGCAATAGGCTTTCATAATGGATTACATTTCTTTGTCGTAATTAGGGTACATATAGACAGCATCTGATAGTGTCTCACTATGACAGGCCACGGGGTGTGTGTGTTGCATGAGAATGGCACCGACAGCATAGTTTGAAGCATTAGTCTCAATCTCAAAGGGTCGTTGTAGATATGGTAGTGAAAGTACGGGGGCCGGCCCAAGGCAAATTTTTCCTTACCACCACCCCTGGTTATTTGGCTGAGGGCCCATGCAATATGGGAGAATCCCAACACAAACCTGTGGTAGAAATTATCAAGGCCTAAGAAGCTCCAAATATCAGTGAGTATGGTTGGGGCTGGCCAGTCACAGATGACTTGGATCTTGGTTGGATCCACATGTAATCCATGTTGATCAATGAAGTAGCCTAGGTAATGTACCTTTTCCATGCTGAAGGAGCATTTTTCCAAGTTGGCTTATAGATTGTGTTGTCGCAGGGTGTGCAGAACCTGATGAATATGCTACAAGTGTTCAGCCCAAGTCTTGTTGTAAATCAGAATGTCATCCAAATACACCACTACAAAATTATTGGTGAATGGTCACAGGATATCGTCCATCATACTCATGAAAGTGGTTGGAGCATTTTTCATACTAAAGGGCATGACCAACCATTCAAAATGGCCTTCCTTTGACTTGAAGGTGGTCTTCCATACATCTGTCTATTCTATCGAGACCTAGTGGTATCCAGACTTTAGATCAATCTTACTAAAGTATTTGGCCCCCATGAGTTGATCAAGGAGGTCGTCGATTCAAGGAATCAGGTACTGGTTTCTAACTGTGATTTTATTCAGAGCCTGATAATCAATGCAAAGTCACCAGGTTCCATCTTTCTTTTGTACTAGCACGATTGGGCTCCCACAAGGTGATAAATTGGGACAGATGTGCCCCTTGTGGAGCAATTCTTGGATCTACCACTTGATCTCCTCATTCCTTAATAGAGAGTGGCGATAGACTGTCCCATTGGGCAGTGGTGCATCGAAGATCAAATCGATGGGGTGCTTGACCTAGAAGTGCAGAGGTACCTCAGTAGGTGAGGAGAAGATATCTGAGTATTCTTCCTTGACCTTATCTAATTTCTTCTGTTGAGTGGAGAGGTTTATCATAGGGATGTGGATATGATTTTTCTCTCATTTTGAGAGCGAAACATGAAGAATACAAACTTCCCCATCTGAGAGATGACCTTCCTGCATTTCTTAGCAGAGCTCAAGGAAATAGCACTAGGTGGGACAGCCTCGGGTATCATGTACAATCTCCTGTTCAAAGTAATAATAACACTACGAGGCCTAGACTCATATATAGCATGACGTTTCCATAAATAAGGTTGGCCCAAAAGAACATCACAAACTTTGAGAGGAGCAACAAAACACAATACCTAGTCTTTGAAGGGCTTGATGTCGTACGACAGTTGGCACTGTTGGTTGACGCGGAGATCGCTTCCTTGGTGGAGCCATCCAATGGTGTAGGGTTGTGGGTGCGGTGTTTTCGGTGGGGCTAGCCGCTTGATGACCTCTACTGAGATGAGGTTCTTTTGGCTACCACTATCAACGATGAAGTGTAGTAGGGTACCTTTTACCCACATCTGTGAATTCAAGAGGCGCTCTCCTTCTTCTGGAAGTGTTATGCCATGGGCTCTTATGGAAGTCGCACCACTTCCTGATATCTTTATTTTTCTTTCTAGTGTCCTTCTTTACTTGTGGCTTGGACTGGTTGTCCTAATACTGGTCATATTTGCTCTATCCTTTTTTTTGTGGGTTGGGGCTACCCTTTCCAGGATTTTGTTGTGAGGGGTTCCCTGACCCAAATTGTTTCATCTTTTGTTTGAGCTTCTGCTCAATTTTGACGACATATCGGTAGGTCGCGCCCAGGGATGAGATGTCTAGAAATTCTATTTCAGTCTATATGTATCTATGCAGAGCACCACGATACTTGAGCACCAGATGTTGCTCTGAATCTTTGATACCCAGCTTGGTGTGCAAGGTATGGAATATATTTGTGAAATATGGCACTGCTTGGTCTCTTTCTTGCTGCAATGTGGTCCATTTGGTATACAAGTTGTCATAACTTCTGACAGGGTAGTATTTTTCCTTAATAGCATCCCTGAAGGATTCCCAGGTGGTCTTGACTATAAATAATGAGGGTTCCTCTCTTTCCTTTTTCTCATAGAAAGTTTCCCACCAATCTTTGACATGGGGAACGGCTTTGAGGAGTGCAAAAGTAATATTTTCTCTATTCGAAAAGTTATGGACAGAAAAATACCCTTCTAGTAGATTCAACCACTTGTCTACATCATCTGTGTCTATATGACCTTCAAATATAGGAATATCAAAGTTTATTTGTACCTTTAAGGGGGCGGTGCCTCCGCTCGTAGAAGATGTGTCGCCTATTGGTAGCCGCCAAAGGATTTGCGTGAAATTATCCATCATCTCATTCCTCTATTTCATGAGGGCTTCCTCAATCAATAGTTTGAAAGGATATATTGTCCCGTAATCTTTCTTTTCTCCTTCCATGAGAGGTTGCTTGGGTGTGCCAACGCTTTTGTCCTCAAGAGAAAGAAGCTCGAGATCCAACTCTTTGTACTCCAACCTCGTTGGGGACATGCATTAAGATGACAAGGAGAAGACTGCTCTGATACCACTAATCCAGATTTTATGAGCAGAATGAAATGACTACAGATTATTACCAGATGTTTAACACATAATAACAGAGATACAGTAAAACTGGTTTTCTATTCAATAAGGAAATAAGTTGAAACTATAAAATGCAGCGGAAAACAATCTTGATGGAATGGTGGTGGCTTATCTCTGAGAAGAGATGTGATGTATATGCTCATTCGCAAGAAGATGATTACAATAAGGCTCTCAAGGCCTTTTTACAACAAATAGGAGTTTCAAAAAAACCCTAAACATCCAAAACCATGGATTTGGTGAGCTTGGTGTCTAGCAGTGACCAGAGGCTTAACCAAAATGTGCTAAGAAATTGATTGTCCCTATCTGAGACAATGGTTTGTGGGATTCCAAAATGTACCTAGACTCATTCAAAGAAGAGCTTGGCAGTGGCTTCTATTGTGATGCTCTTCTTGCAAGCAACCAGAATCACCATCTTAGAAAAGCGATCAAAAACCACAAAAAAATAGTCATTTCCCCACTTGGTGGATGGGAGGCCCGACATGTAGTCCATTGAGATCGATTCCCATGGCCTGTCAAGAGTCGAAAGAGGGGTGTACATGCCCTTTTTCTTAGTGGTTGGTTTGGCAATAGCACAGGTAGTGCAATACCTGATATACTTGATGGCCTCTTGTCGAAGTTTCGGCCAATAGAAATTCTTTTGTAGCTTCACCATTGTCTTTTCTACGTCGAAGTGTCCTCCCACCCGATTGTAGTGGGCTTCCCAGATCAGCTTCGCTCACTCACTTGATGGAACACTGATATGGCCCAGATGACACAACAACCCATCCTAAAGATGGAAATTATCGACCACTGCCTTTTCACCCAACATTTGGTAGGTGGTGGTGAACTCCGAGTCTATCTCATAGAGTTGGGGCCATCCAGAGGTCTCATGTCCGCAAAAGTCTAGCACTGTGGTGAGTGCCCCAACTGGTGGTCTGCTGAGGCAATCAGTGACGCGGTTTTTTCTTCTTGTTTTATTATTTATGTTGAGGTGGAATTGTTGCAAGTATGTGGACCACTTTTGATGGTGGTCATTCTACAATTTTCCTTGTGTATGCATGAACTACAGTGGCTTATGATTAGTGTGGATGGTTGTCTCCCTCCCAAGAATGTAATGTCTCCACTGGCAACAGACTTGCACAATGGAGTACATTTCTTTGTCGTAAGTAGGGTACTTAAGGAAATCATTTGATAGTGTCTCACTATGATAGGCCACGGGGTGGTCATGCTGCATGAGAACGGAACCCACAACATAGTCTAAAGCATCTGTCTCAATCTCAAAGGGTTGTTGCAGGTCTGATATTGAAAGTACTGGTGTTGAGCACAAGCGTTACTTCAATAATCGAACACTTATTATTGGGGCCAGCCCCATGCAATTTTTTCCTTACCACAACCCGTGGTTATTTGGATGAGGGCCCATGCAATATGGGAGAATCCCAACACAAAAATGCAGTAGAAATTGACAAGGCCCAAGAAGCTTTGAAGCTCAGTGTGTAACATCCTCGGCCACCAACATGTCGGGAAATGCCACTACTCATACCACTTAACTTAGCTCTGAAAACCATTTTGTAACATTCCTGACTATCCATGCTGGGACACGCTATGCTAGAGAACTATTCTGTTCTCTCTGCAGAACACAATGTAACATACCCAATATCCAACTGAGTTATGCCACATACAAGTTTCTATCTGCATGCAATAACAATATATACATACAAAATTCTTGCGGAAGCATTTATATATAACGTAAACAGTCAAACACAACTGTAAATGCATAGATTCATATTGAATAACAGTAAACGCATACATATAGCATATACAAGAAATACCCATAAATAAAATCACAAGTATAAATCATACATAGGATAAATCCATAAAATAACAATGCAGCATGTAAATTTATCACACAATTGGCACTTATCTTGGTAAGAATGTCACCAACTGTGTGCAGACCTTCCACAAACCTCCCAGCCTTAGAATACACTATTCATCACTCTCAACAGTGAATGATACCCAAGCTGGGACTAAAATCCACCCGGGTAAAGGGTTCCTAACCAGGATAATGGTTCATGGAAAATAGGAAAGACTCTGTCTCAGGTGCTCACTCAACTAACAGCCTAGAGCCTGTCATTCCCCACATGCATGTCCCACCCAAGGAAGTGTGCCCCTTCTCTACTCAACAGTCCTTTGGCTTCCCCACTTCCCTTCCAGGGCTTCAGCAACAGGTCGGACCGTAAGTCTCAGAGCACTGTAGCTGCAATTTAGCACCTTTAGGAAATCGATCCCCGGCAATTCTCTCACTCAGAGAATTTCTCACGGGCTTGACAACCCGCCTCTTCAATATCCCATGGGCCTGACAATCCACTTCTTCAATGACACTCCAAAGCTAACCAGGTGCACCAACAAGAAAAATGGCTATGGAAATAGGTTCAAGTACAATGACAGAAAGTAGGGAGGATAACTGACTGCGTGAGTGAAAAAAAGGTCATGGCATCATGGTTGAATGATCGAAGGAATCAATGGTCTGAATGAAGGAAAAAATGATGGAAGAGTCTCCAAAAGAACTAAGTCACAACAATATGCATGCATGTCCCCAACGTGACACTTGTCATGTTGGTAGCTACTTTGGCCCACTTGTCCCCAACTTTGGAACTTAGGATAAAATAATTATCCATACTTTATACTTTAGGAAATATTAATATAATATTCCTTTTTTCTTCAATCTCCCTAGCTTAGCCCCTTTACCTAAATTTTGGCCCTCCCTTTTCCTAACTAGTGGAGTTTAGTCCCCCATCTCTTTTATCGTGGTTGGTCTGTGCACAGCGATGTATTTATATTAATTATGAGACATGTACAAAAACAGATGAATTGGCCTTTAACATCTAGTCTCTTTGACCTAATCAAAATATAAGCATCATAGCTTATAACCACTAGCTCACCAGCCTATAAAACATAGCGTATACACAAAGGCTCGCTGTCCTCATAATCGTGCACACTCAAATTGATGTGTGCGGTATCCTGGGATGTGCATCATTTTACTGCGCAGTACATGCACGCACCACACCATGGAAAATGTAAGCCAAAAATATATCAAACAGCTCACCAACTTAAGTACATTGTTACATTTGTAGTTGGGATTCTACCTGGGGATATTACAATCCCCTCCCCTTATTTATGCACTGTCCTCAATGCATCATGTATCCACATACAACAAAATTTCCAAAAATCCTCAGTGCATTATATACCATGTACCATTCAAATTCTTTAAAATCTCCAAGCTTTAGTTATTGAAATCTCGTTACCCATCTGGTGCTCTACTTTCCAGCACCAGTTCTAGTACTTATACTGCAACTTGAAGTCAATTTCTCTATTCCATAGAGCTAGTTCAGGAAATAATTCAGCTAATTGTTCCTTATTACATGCTTCAATTATTCTTCACTGAAGCAGCAATTGGTTGTAGATCGATGGCATTCCACCTAGCCTTATATCTCACTGTTGATAAACTCTCAGCAACATATCATCCCTCAACAACACTCCAACCAACGGTCTCTCTTCCCCACATGCTTGTACAACCCAAGGTAGTATGCACCTTCACTGTCCAACAGTCCATCGACTACTCAACTTCCCTTCCAGGACTCCAGTACAGGCCGGACAGGAAGTATCAGAGCACCATGGCTCCAGGAGTTCAACCTTTAATCAATATCATCTCATTTGCATCACACACATGCAGTGATCATGAGAGAGCATTATTAAAATTCCATTTTAGAAATCAAATTAATTTCATAATGAATTTTGAATTTTCCCAAAATATGAAATTCTATTTCATAATTTTTCATTGTTGTTGCAATAATAGGATGTAATTTTCCTTATGGATTTCAGTAAGCACCATGCTAAATACCATTTTTCCTACAATGATTATGTATTGCATACAAACAGCAAATTGTCAGTATTTTATGTACATCATAATTCAACATGTACATCACCTTATGCAATCTTCTTAGAATTTCCTGCACCTAGCAATTCAATCACAATTACCAAACAATTCAACCAAATAAAATGACTCATCATTCCATTCATATGCATATTCATAATTAATAACAGTAAATTCATTTCTTCAATTTTCTGAACAGAAATTTTATGTAGTCACTATTCTTGTTACCACCTCACTTGCAAATTTCTTGTTGCAATCTTTAACAGTTCCTGAAATGTTCTCAACTTCTTGAGTTAGTAACATTTCAACCATTAGTATAATTATTTCCATGTAAAAACATATATACATGCACTCACAAAATGCATTCAGCAAAATGCATTTAAGTATACAATTCCATCATGTATGAGTGCAACTCTGCCACTTACCAGGCATGAGTGCAACTGTCAATGCTTATTTATTCAATGCACCCTTGCATTGATTTTCAAAATGAGATTTATCTAAGTCATGCATCTCACCATCCATAAATTGGAAATCTGGCCAATGTCTTGACACATCTCCACACACTTCCCATTGTCTTCACAATTACTTGGATGCCTTCCTTTTCGACCTGAACACTACACCAAGAATACAATTCTGTAGTGTTTATTAGTGTTAGMAAAAAGGTTGCAGTCCAAGTTTTATTTAAAGGTAGGAAKCTCATTGGGTATTTGTGTGGCACATAACCTTTCTACATCCATACCTTGCCATATCCAACCATGTCCTGGTCTCATACATGACTAGCTTTATTAGCATCATTCCTATAACAAGTTATTATCTTTTATTTTCTTTGGTTATTGCCTCATAACCAAATTAACATGACATACCACTATGTCAGTGTGTGCATTCAAAAGTTAAAATCTGTGATAACTATAACAGGCCTCTATCCTTTACCACACCTAGTGGTAACTTAATCATGTCAATGCACTTAAACAATACCATACAATGTATTATAAACTTCAATTTGGGGAAATTCCTTACCTAAATTTCCCTTCGGTAATTATGCAATATAATTTCAAAAGATAAATACTTACCTGCATGGCTGGAATTAAAAAAATTTAATGCTACCTGGTTAGTTGATGACAATAGAAGCTCTTATGCCTCTTTATCAGCCTTATAATTCAACATTCCAAGTTTTTGTTGTTTCCTTCCATGTGCAGCAACATTATCAGCAACACTTGCAAACATGCAAGCACTCTCAATTTATGGTTGTCCCAACCAGCAATAAAATACTTGTTGCTATAGTAATTGCAGCAACTTCTTTCTTCCTCTATCATGTTTCCTTGTTTATCCCAGAATTCTTCCATTCTTCTGGATTCCTGAACCTTCAAGTGCTCTTCACTGTAATTACCGTGCATGAATATTTATGATCTGAGCACTTTCTATCCAAAGCACTCTTGGCTTGCTTTGCTTGCTTTGCTTTTCCATCCAAATATTAAACTAATATTAACCTTCAGCTTTTATGTACTTCCTGTATCCATGTATCTCAACTCATACTTGGATGATTTATAATTCCAATCTTGTTGTCTTATATACTATGGAGCTTCAACATCCATTTATTTTTTGAACTGAACTATTCCAACTCTTCCTAGACTGAATAATTTAGTATTTGAGTTTTATTGCATTCTTCTCCACTCCTTGCCAACTAGCCTCAAACTTGGCTTGCATAGCCAATTCTCTTAGAATGTTGTAAGGACGGACATATGCATCCTTCCCTAACTGCATAGAATTAATTAAAAGCACTTAATACAGATTTTAACTTACCAACATAGTTTAAAGTGGTACCTCCACCCCCTGGGCATTGTCACTCATGGCTCCATGCCATTTGAGATGGATTCTTCTCAGGAACCATCTATTTTGCATTCAAAACCATGCATAGAACCATTTTCTTCTTCATGGTTCTTTATTGACTCTCTACAGAGATTCATTTCACCGTTAAGTCTTTTTTTACTTTGACATCTCCATGTTATTGTGGAAATATCTTCAATACTTTTGGAATGCATCAATAATCTCTACTACCATTCTTTCTTTCCCTCTTGGAGTGTTTTAATGCATTCCCATTTGCCTTATATCTACCCCATGAATTTTTCTTCCATTATCCTAGTATATTCATGGACTTGCAACTACATATTATGCTGATATTAATTTTTCAGCATTCCCCTATTATTCGGATCTCTCTGATCCAACTCCTACATGACCCAATTATTTTCTAGTAATTTTTTTTGAGTAACCTTGGACAACTAACATCAACTTCCTTCTTGAGGTACTTGATTTATCCCTTCCTTAACTGATCATATCAGTACTTGGATTTGCTTGCTGGCTATTACTTTCCTTGTCTTGACCAATTTGATTTCAACCTGCCTTGCATAATCGACTTCTATCATGCCATATTGATGTCCTTCATACCATGCTTCCACTACGCACTATGATTACTATCCTTTTGATATTCAATTCCTTTTTATAATAGATCTGACTCCCATGCATTGCTTAATTTCTATATTGATTTATTTGGGAGTGTTCACTAATTCATTCACTACATGATCTATTCCTCTTCCCAGATTCCATTAAATACTTGACTAACATGAGAGGATTTCCTGTAGTGGCTTCCAAAGACTTTATGGCTGCATCGAGATTCATACCTTAACCTTTTGTAGTCTTGGATTTTGATCATCTTCTGAAATATTTTGTCATAGCACTCTTTCCTTGAGTACCTTTGCTTATTTTTAACTAAATTTCAACCTTCTTGTGCTCACCATCAATGTAGAAGGTTTGATTTTGCTCAAGCTCTGCATTAACTTCATGTTGAATTCCTATTGTTGTGCCTTGGCTCTCATAAGTATTTCATTATCAACTTTTAATTCTGCAAAATATGTAGTGAACAAACTTTGTCAGGTTAACTGACTCAAAAAATTTATGAAAATACGAACCATTCTGGTTCAATAATACATATCAGAATTCTTTCTTCTGATTTCCTAGAAACTTGAATTCCTTGATCAATTTTTTGGGTGGATAATTATATTCCACTATCCAATACCTTTCCAATGCCTTCTCACATTCTCAATTCCGAGTCTGGAGCATAAAGTTATGGTCATTTGAAATTTTCCCAATAATTTTTTTGTTCATTTTTCAACTTCCGCAACTATGCGTTGTAATATCCATTTTTTCACCTACTCCTTTGGAATTTTCATAGGATCTCAATTGGGTTTCTTAATATACATTTTATGGACACTCTGTCCAAGTTTCACCTCATTCTGGGTTCTGGGATGCTAGTTACAACCCGCTGAAGTTCTAGGCGAAAATACCATACTGTAATTGATATGCTACAGGTACCTTATTTTCCATATTAAACACTTTTAACATGCCCAAAAATTTAATTCAGCTCTTGGAATGTCTTCTATTGTTCAATATCTTTCCATTGACTACTCCTGCACCTCAATCTAATTCTGGAGTAGAGAGTTATGGCTCTTTGATGTTAGATGGGTCTTAATATTTGCCCTCCAATGTTTGTGTTGTAACTTTCTCATAAAAGCTTCGTTTGACGAACAGTTTACACCATTAGAAATCTCTCTCTGAGATCTTTTATTTGAGTTGTAGAGACTAAGTGTACCTTTGGTACACCTCTTTCTCGTGGTTTTTGAGTTTCTCAAAACGCTCTTAAGGCCTTTAAAAACGCGTTGTAAAAAAGATGTCATTCAAATGATATAAAACATCACAGAAAATCATTGTTTTTTGTTGTTATTTTCCCTTCAAAAAAATTCACGCACACATATACCTACCTGTGAACCCATATTCACCATGCACAACAACAACACAAGGTAAATCGTGCTTCGCGCACTTTACAACCATTGTGTATCACTTCTTTGTCCTGCCAATAACTTGTGTGCACTACTTTGTGTCGCGCGCCAAAATCCAAGGTGCAATTTTGGTTTCTGTACTAATACCTGTTGCGTGCAGTTTTTGTATCATGCACTGATATTCCTCGTGAATTTTACTCTACGTGCTACACCATACCAGAGTTTAGTATGCCCCCACCGCGCACCAATACTCTGTGTGCACCATTAACTAAGTTGTCGTGTGACAAGGTTATACTCATATTGCCCGTGCACAAACCAAACTCCTTTGCGCTATGCCAATACTGTGCACACCAGGTGCACCATTATTATGAATGTACACACTGTGCACACCAGGTGCACCATTATTATGAATGTACACACTGTGCACACTTCCTATGCATAGGCACACTGCACAATGCCAAATTTAGCACGCACACCCGCACACTAACATTTTTCCGCGTTGTGCCAAATTTTAGTGCGCGCACCAACATGCCAACATTTTCTCGCGCGGTGGCCAAATTTAGCGCGTGTACCAGCATGCCAACATTATCCTGTGCGGTGTCCAAATTTAGCGCGAGTACCATCACGACAACATTTGTCCACGCGGTACCCAATTTTCACATATCATAATCCTTTTTCTGCACATCCTGCATTTTTAGTGCACCCACCTGTGCACATTTACCTTTATGCGCATTGATTCCTCATGAATTCCATTGCAGAAATTGGGGCTTTTTCCTAACTTTTTCCCCAATTTACCATAGACATTCTACAACCATGAAATTCATTCAATTTCACCCTGATAATACCAATTCAACCTCTACAATAACAAATCATTGTGAGTTGACATTTCTGGGACGAATTCACCCTAAATCAATTCATGAATTGGGAATTTTAATTACAAAACTCACTCCAACTGACATGGCTTCCTTGTGACTTCAAATTTGACCAATTCCAAGTCTGAATTTGCTAGAACATATATTAAATCGATAATATCTCACCACATGAACGAATTTCTCAATTTTCCCATGAATTTAACAACAGAAATTGGGGCTTTTCCCAATTCCGTACAATTGTTGTTACTTTTTACCATGGACGTTTCGTAATTCGAAATCTGGCCGCTTCGAAATAAATCCTTTATGAAATTTCGCTTCAACTTAAATTGCTTGGCCCATCCAAGCTCAGTGTTGAAAACTGAAGCTCTGATAGTATATTGTAACATCCCCAGCCACCAATAGGTCGGGCAATGCCACTACTCAGACCACTTAACTTAGCTCTGAAAACCATTTTGAATGTTCTCGACTATCCATTTCGGGACACGCTATGCCAGAGAACTCTTTCGTTATCTCTGCAGAACATAATGTAACATACCTAATATCCAACTGAGCTATGCCACATACAATTTTCTATCTGCATGCAATAACAATATATACATACAGAATTCTTGTGGAAGCATTTATATATAACGTAAACAGTCAAATACATATGTAAATGCATAGATTCATATTGAATAACAGTAAATGCATACATACAACATATACAGGAAATACCCATAAATATAAACACAATTATAAATCATACACAGGATAAATCCATAAAATAACAATGTAGCATGTAAATTTATCACACAATTGGCACTTTTCTTGGTAAGAATGTCACCAACTGCATGCAGAGCTTCCACAAACCTCCGAGCCTTAGAATACATTGTTCATCACTCTCAACAGTGAGTCACCCCCAAACTGGGACTAAACTCCACCCGGGTAAAGGATTCCTAACTAGGCTAATGGCTCATGGAAAACAGAAAAGACTCTGTCTCAGGTGATCACTCAACTAACAGCATACAGCCTCTCATTCCCCACATGCATGTCCCACCCAAGGAAGTGTGCCCCTTCTCTACTCAACAGTCCTTCGGCTTCCCCACTTCCCTTCCAGGACTTCAGCAATAGGCCGGACCAGAAGTCTCATAGCACTGTAGTTGTAGTTTAGCACCTTCAGGAAATCGATCCCTGGAAATTCTCTCACTCAGAGAATTTCTCACGGGCATAACAACCCGCCTCTTCAATATCCCATGGGCCTGACAACCCGCTTCTTCAATCCTGCTCCAAAGCTAACCAGGCGCACCAACAAGAAAAATGGCTATGGAAATAGGTTCAGGTACAATGACAGAAAGTATGGAGGATAACTGACTGCGTGAGTGAAAAAATTGTCATGGCATCATGGCTGAATGATCGAAGGAATCAATGGTCTGAATGAAGGAAAAAATGATGGAAGAGTCTCCAAAAGAACTAAGTCACAACAATATGTATGCATGTCCCCAACGTGACACTTGTCATGTTGGGAGCTACTTTGGCCCACTTGTCCCCAACTTTGGAACTTCGGATAAAATAATTATCCGTACTTTAGACTTTAGGAAATATTAATATAATATTCCTTTTTGGTTCAAGCTACCTAGCTTAGCCCCTTTTCCTAAATTTTGGCCCTCCCTTTTYCTAACTAGTGGAGTTTAGTCCCCCATCTCTTTTATCGTGGTCGGTCTATGTGCAGCGATGTATTTATATTAATTATGAGACATGTACAAAAACAGGCGCATTGGTCTTAAACATCTAGGCTCTCCAGCCTAATCAAAATATAAGCATCATAGCTTATAACCACTGGCTCACTAGCCTATAAAAGATAGCATATACACAAAGGCTCGCTGGCCTCATAATCGTGCGTACTAAAATTGTTGCGCGTGGTATCCTGGGATGTGCATCATTTTACTGTGCAGTACATGCGCACACTACACCATAGAAAATGCAAGCCAAAAATATATCAAACATCTCACCAGCTTAAGTACATTGTTACATTTACAGTTGGGATTCTACCTGGGGATATTACACAGTGAATGTGGTTGGGGCTGGTCAGTCACGGATGACTTGGATCTTGGTTGGATCCACATGTACACCATGTTGATCAATTATGTAGCCTAGGTAATGGACCCTGTCCATGCCGAAGGAGCATTTTTCCAAGTTGGTGTATAGCTTGTGTTGCCGCAGGGTGTGCAGAACCTGATGAATATGCTACAAGTGTTCGACCCAAGTATTGTTGTAAATGAGAATGTCATCTTGATACACCACTACAAAATTATTGGTGAATGGTCGCAGGATATCATCCATCATCCTCATGAAAGTGGATGGAGCATTTTTCAGATCAAAGGGCATGACCAACCATTCAAAAAGGCATGCCTTTGACTTGAAGGCGGTCTTCCATACATCTGTCTATTCTATCGGGACCTGGTGGTAACCAGACTTCAGATCAATCTTACTAAAGTGTTTTTCCCCCATGAGTTGATCAAGGAGGTCGTCGATTCAGGGAATTGGGTACCGGTTTTTTACTGTGATTTTATTTAGAGCCTGATAATCAATTCAAAGTCACCAGGTTCCATTTTTGTTCTGTACCATCATGATTGGGCTCCCGTAAGGTTATGAGTTGGGACAGATGTGCCCCTTGTGGAGAAATTATTAGATATGTTGCTTGATCTCCTCATTCTCTAATAGAGAGCGGTGATAGACTGGCCCATTGTGCAGTGGTGTGTTGGGAGTTAGATCAATGGGGTGTTTGACCTGGCAGTTTAGAGGTACCCCGATAGGTGAGGAGAAGATATCTGAGTATTTTTCCATGACCTTGTCTACTTGCTTCTGCTGTGTGGAGAGGTTGGCTGTAGAGACCCTGGATGTGGGTGTGATTTTTCTCTCATTCTGAGAGCGAATCACGAAGAAGACAAAAATTCCCCATCTGAAAGATGACCTTCCTACATTGCTTAGCAGAGATCAAGGAAATAGCACTAGGTGGGACAGCCTTGGGTATCCTGTACAATTTCCTGTTCAAAGTAATAATAACACTACGAGGCCTAGACTCATATACAACATGATGTTTCCATAAATAAGGTTGGCCTAAAAGAACATTACAAACTTTGAGAGGAGAAACATCACACAATACCTCGTCTTTGAAGGGATTTATGTCGTACAATAGTCGGCATTGTTGGTTGACACGGAGATATAGAGGAGGGTTGTGGGTGCGGCATTGTCGGCAGGGCCATCTTCTTGATGACCTCTGCTGAGATAAGGTTCTTCTGGCTACCACTATCAATGATGAAGTGAAGCGGGGTGCCTTTTACTCACATATGTGAATGGAAGAGGCTCTCTCCTTCTTTTGGCTCGTCTGGTTCACCATGTTGGAGCTTGGTGGTAGCAATGATGGCATTGGGTTCCGCATTAATGATTTGTCTTCCCCTTTCTGGTTTTAACTCAGAGTCAGAACCTGCATCTGATTCATAGGCTTTCACTTCGGCCACCAGCGTCTGCTTTGAGCGACAATTAGCAGTGTTATGCCAAGGGCTCTTATGGAAATCGCACCACTTCTCAGTATCTTTCTTTCTCTTTCCTGTGTGCTTCTTTGCTTACAGCTTGGACTGGTTGTCCTGATATTGTCCATATTTTCTTTGTCCTTTTTTCTTTGGGTTGGGGCTACCCTTTCCAGGATTTTGTTGTGAGGGGTTCCTCGACCCAAATTGTCACGTCTTTTGTTTAAGATTTTGCTCGACTTTGACGGTATATCAGTAGGTTGCACCCAAGGATGAGATGTCTAGAAATTCCATTTCGGTCTGCATTTATCTAAGCAAAGCACTGAGATAATTGAGCACCAGATGTCACTCTGAATATTTGATACCCATCTTGGTGCACAAGGTATGGAAGATATTTGTGAAATCTGGCACTGCTTGGTCTCTTTCTTGCCGCAGTGTGGTCCATTTGGTATACAAGTCGTCATAACTTTCAACAGGGTAGTATTTTTCCTTAATAGCATCCCTGAAGGATTACCAGGTAGTCGTGACTGTAAATAATGAGGTTTCCTTTGTTTCCTTTTGCTCACAGAAAGTTTCCCACCAAAATTTAACATGGGGAATGGCTTTGAGGAGTGCAAAATTAATCTTTTCTCTATTCAAAAAGTTAGTAGATTCAACCACTTGTCTACATCATTTGCGTCTATCTAACCTTCAAATATAGGAATATTGAAGTTTATTCTTACCTTGAAGGGGGCGGTGCCTCCGCTCGAATAAGATGTGTCACCTGTTGGAAGTCACCGAAGGATTTGCACGAAATTATCCATCATCTTGTTCCTTTGTTGCGTGAGGGCTTCCTCAATCAACAGTTTGAAAGGATCTCTTGTCCCATCATCTTTCTTTTTTCCTTCCCTGAGATGTCGCTTGGGTGTACGAGAGATTTTTTCCTCAAGAGAAACAAGCTCGAGACCCAACTCTTTGTACTCTGACCTCATTGGGGACATTGTTAAGCCTCTAAATTGACATCCCCACTACCCTATTATACTCCTCATCTATACCTTTTTGGCTTTCCTAAGCTTGTATAAATGACAAAGAACACTACCATTATCCATTGATGAGGTCATAAGGTAAAGTATAATTAATTCATGCATTTTTGTGGTTTATTGAGCTAGGAGATTAAATGTTTCATGTACTAATGTTTTAATTTTCCACGTGTAACCTTTGACCTCTAGATGAGACCAGCCTTTATGTACCAACTCAGCTATCCGGTACTTATGCACCAAATTGCCACTGTCTGAATCCGGTACCAAGCACACCTTCCATTTAGATCCGTTACCGAATCTCACCTGTCGTGATCTGGTACCAATAGTCGCAGACTGTTGTGATCCGGTACCAACCACTTGTGCACTGTTTAGATCCAGTACCATTTACCAAATCTCACCTGTCACGATCCGGTACCAATACAGGAAGCAGAATATACCAACTTTAGCTCCAGATCATGCCCAAGATAATTTTTAGATGTCTGTTGAACCATCAAAGCTTTAGCAAGGTTATGTTAAGCTAGTTTTTTATTTGCTTCATCCTCATACACTTCGTGTCATGAGGATGAAGCTTAAAAATATGTAACTGAATGTATAAACTTGACAATTGACTGATTCACTAAAGATCTCACCTCCTTGTGTTTCACGACTAAGACTGTTTAAATAGTCATGGCAAGGATGGTGGAGGTAGTAGAGGGTTAACATAACACAGTATGTGAAGCAATGTTACATATTGCAGAATAGGTTTTGAGTTGAAGTTTAATAGAAAGATGTCAATTATTTCCAGGTTTTGATCATTTAGGAATGAATGTGAGTTGAGTTGTTAGCATAGTTTGATTTTATGTTTTGAAATTTGAGTAAGAGGAATGCATGGATTGAAAGAAAGCTTACTGTAGACTCCAGTCGCTGACCTGTTGAAGTGGCAAGGGCCCACCGCACAACAAAGTTCAGCATCCTTATAGATTAGTGTTAGTAGTTGATTTCAATAGTATAAATGTTAAACTAGTTGAAGCTTTGATCTTTTCAGATGATAGCAGTATAGTTCAATTTAGGTTTCAATTGCTTAGAGATATTTTTCATATGTTATGTTTCTATTTTTATTAATTTGATTTCATTTCATGGACATAAATGTTGGAAGCAGTAGTCAGACATATTTGAAGGAGAACTAGTGAAGTTCACAACAACACATTGTGAACCACAGCATACTCAGTATATTGACTATTGAACTACCCATGCTATGTCTTGATGATTGATGTGTGATTTCCCTTTCAGAAGTGTGATTGCATAGTTATTTTTTTGGGTCAGATAGCAGAGTTGATCTATCAAGAACTCCATCTCATATTTTCATGTGCCATAATGGAGTAGATAGCCTCTTTGTGAAAGACAACCAAAGTGTGTTTCGATTTGCTAGTTTGTTTTATTTTCAGCATGCATAATCTAGAATAGTTCTATACTCATTACATTAGAATTACCTTTCTTACTAGTGTCTTGTAACTCTAATGATTACGAATCCCAGATTGATAATTAATGAGTGCATTATATTACACATATAAGTAGCACAACATTTTGGCGTTGTTCCTGGGGAGTTGCAAACAGTGGGAAGTGATTTTTAGCTTAGATTGTTTGCATAGTTTTTGAATGATGTTAAAGTATTCTTGAGGGAGGAGGATAAGATGTCTAAGACATGATTGAAGAGCCATGTGGCCACTAGAGTGGGGTTCTCCGAAGCCAGGTTGCCTTCTTACCTTCTATATAGAATTAGGATTTCAATTCAGCTAAGAATCAAAATTTCCATTTTATGCATAGATATAGAGATAATAAGGGTAGATTTGTAAGCTCTAAAGATTCAAAAACAACCCCCCCC
>JZKD02S2443112.1:486522-506536 GCA_000966675.3 Picea glauca
AGAATATATATGCATTGCTTTACTTCACAGGTTTAAAACTTACAGTCACACCTAGTGTTTTTTGATAAGTTTTTATATCTCGTATCTTTAATTGAATATCCTGGACGCATGCTCATGTTTGTACACTCATAAATGGTTTATGTGTAGAAGTGTCCGTCAGGTGTTTTGATCAGAAATAATGGATGCATGCTTATACTTATATGACCATAATCGGTTTATGTATAGAATGAATAAGTTCAGATTATGAGTCTATTCCCTTGAGATTTATTCCATCTACTTGACTCACGTTGTGTCCTAGTTTGATTTCCCGAAGGCACCTCCTCCCAGGAAGTCTCCCTACATTCCAGAGCCAGAGTGAGTTCCTAGAAAAGACTATCATTATGGTAAACCCACAAGTTTACTTTACCCCTGTCACAGAGTCATGGCTCGGTGAATTAGGAAGGCTTTTCAGTTAGGTCACCAAGCCTAGAAAAATTACCCAAGAAACCATTGAAGGATCATGTGATCTGAGCCTGGAAACCTTGTACAAGAGAGAGTAGTTCTCTCAGGTTTTCAGTGTTTTGGCATTTCGACACCCATGAAACCAAAGGGTAAGACCCCTCATTTTCTCAAGTCGCGAAATCCCGGTACCCGAAATCCCAACGCGCTCTGTGGATGATTCGGTTTTACGTGAATAGGTTTCGACGTTTCGGCACCCGGGAAACCAAAGGGTAAGACCCCTCATTTTCGCAAGTCGCAAAATCTCGGTACATAGAATCCCGACGCGCTCTGTGGATGAGTTGGTTTTGGGTGAATAGGTTTCAGCGTTTCGGCACCGAGGAAACCAAAGGGTAAGACCCCTCATTTTCGCAAGTCACAAAATCCCGGTACTCGAAATCCCGACGTTCTTTGTGGATGAGTCGGTTTTGCGTGAATAGGTTTCGACGTTTCGGCACCTGGGAAACCAAAGGGTAAGACCCCTCATTTTCACAAGTCGCGAAATACTAGTACCCGAAATCCCGATGCGCTCTGTGGATGAGCCCATTTTGCATGAATAGGTTTCGTTGTTTCGGCACCAGGGAAACCCAAGGGAAAGACCCCTCAAATTCACCAGTCATGAAATCCCAGTACATGAAACCCTGAATCGGTTTAGCGTCAATAGGTTTCGACATTTCAGCACCCGAGAAACCCAAGGGCAAGACCCTTCATCTTCGCCAGTCGGGAAATCCCGATACAGGAAACCCCGATACACTCTGTGGATGAGCCCTAGATCACCGGACAGGGTCTTGTGGTAGGAAGGAGGAGTCCCAAAATAATCTAGACCACCCATTTGTAGGGACACGTGATGAAGATATAAAGCCATCGGGGTTCTGGACATCAGAGGAATAGAAGTGAAGACCTTGCTAGAAATCCCGAAAGGTAGAATGTCGGGATTTAATCTGGGTCGTTGATCAAGTCAATGATCTGGACCATAGATCCGGATGATACCGGTCTTTCGGGTTCCGGGGATTCGAAAGGGAAAGGAGCATCATGATTCCCCGAATCGCGAAACCCCAAAAGCATTTAGAGGAATAGCACCAGGTCATAAGACCAGTCGTATGAAAAGTGACCCAAGGGAGGAGCTAAGGATCTGTTAGACCCTTTCGGGTTTCGACATTTCAAAATATAGAGAACAAGGGAATGCTTGCATCGCGATTCTCTGAATCGCAAAATCCGGAAGTGCCTTTTTAGTAAAGCCTGTGTTCATATCCAACAATCACATGGAGGAGGATAAGGGAAGGGATGGTCTGTGCTAGGCCCCATAGAAATTCGTGGATTCTGTCCCTCGAAGAAAAGACAAAAGAAAAAAGAAAATCTTAGTTGTCATAGTGGGTGTGTGACAAGACAAATCTTTAAAGACATCCAAATAAGAGAATACACCTTCCAACCCAATACCATCCCAGCCTGTAAAAAGGTTTTTAGATGAGCCTCCCCTGTCACCATGCAAAAACACTCTTTAATAAAATTGAAATAGGTGACTATGGACAAGAAGCCTCTGATGGAAAAAGGGTTTAAGAGACTAACCCATCGGGATACTGAACAGGTATGCTGGCAGCAGGTACCGGTCTGTGGTATGACTAGGCAAACCCATCAGGGTACTGAACAGGCCTATTGGCAATGGGGCATTCTACCTGGGGAAGGGATGTCTCTCACTAATTATCACAACTACCCCACCGAAGTACTGAACAGGCTTGCTGGCAGTGGGTTCTGGTTGAGAAATGTCTCATCTATACTTGTTTGATTGAAAAATCCACTTTTGTCATCTAAAATATGAACACTACAAGCAAAGCTCATTGTTAACATTTATGAGATACAATTCCAGATTACTAAACAAAGATAATTATTACAAGAAAATTTCCATTTGATAATTACCCTAAGTCAACCCTACCGGTCTAGCATCTAAAGCCTACATTACTTAAGAAGGAAACTTCTTAAGAGTGGAGCCCTAACTAGGGAGTCTAATCTACTTATGATGTGAAATTTATCCATAACATCTAATGATAGTAAATCTTTGAAGCAAGTTAGGTTGGATCTGATCTTCTGGAAAAAATATAAAAACCTCCCTGTTTTCACTGTTGAATGCTACCCTTGTTAATAATTCATCAAAAGAAATGCAATTTCAATTTTTTAGGCATGTGATCATATGCTAGGTGATAAATGTACTTCTGGAGTTTGATTTGGTTTCCTTTCTCTTATCATCTTTTCTCCATTATGATATAGAGTGTTGGATCTTCTTGCATAAGGATATGCAACATACTTGGCATGGGGGAGGGTCAAAGAAGATCCTTCAGAACTCTTTTTCAGACTCACATCTCATCTTCAAAAATCAGCATGATCATCCTACAACCCCGCAGAACCAGACACAAAAGACGATAAGCATAGAATAAAGAAGTTTCACGAAGTATAGGAAATTCTAGTACCAAGCTTCCAGAAAAATCTAGCCTAAAAAGATGAACTATGACAATCTACAAGCTTCAAATACAAAGGCAGTCACATATGTTATGGGTATTGATTATACAATGGTAAAAACAAAGGTAACATGGTATTATTTATTTTTCCTTGCTTATAAAACTACAAGAGGTATGAAAACATATACTAGATCTTATGACCTTAGTGTTAAAACCATGCACCTAAATTTCACTTCCCTCATACCCATATGCTTAACCTTAATCAATCCTCTCATCACATAAGCACTTGAAAATGATTGAAGGAAAAATCACATCAAAAGTGTGAATATGGAGCATGTCTAGTAATGATGGGCCACGAACATGCTTCATCCTTAAGCAAATCATGAACTTATCTTGTGTCATGAGCCATGATTCAACATCAAATTCACCGCTCAGAGGTCCAATCACCTATCCCAAACAACAATGATTCTTCAACACCCAACATTCCATCCCCATCATTACACTAAACAGGCAGAAATGAAATGACTTATTTGGGTGGCGAAGCCATCCATATGAGCCTCATCTTGTCTTAATTTCCCTTTGCGGCATATTTTCTTAAACTCACCATTCGAATTAGTGACGCCATCACCATAGTTGTTTTTTCGTTATCAAATTTTCTCCAAGTCCCGAGCTTACTCCTCTTTGCGATCTCCGGTACCAAACCCTTACCCTCATCAGCTGACTAAATCCTTGCGCTACAACCCGATTTTCTTTTTTTCTCTCAAAATTTATAAAGATGGTTGTAAGTAGACATGAACCAGTCTTCCATATTTATAGAGAGACCGAGGAGTTCCAACTGTGTAGAGAGAAGTATGCTTGATCGGGATGGATTCCATTTTTGGAAAAATTCACAGGCTGGCATGAGAAGGTATCTCACGCATTTATTCAAGGTTACGATGGAGAGATTGCGCATATAGGCAATCTTCAGCTAACAATCAATGAATCAAGCTTAAGGGAAGTCACGGGATTACCTAACAAAGGAGCCAAGTATTTCAAAGGAGTAGGAATCAACAAGGAAATGTGCCAATGATTTTTGAAAGAAGACCATCAGCACCCTGATTGGAAAAAGGGGATTCCTAGGAACTATATCAAGGAAGAATATCATCCAATGCTTGCTAGTCTTCAACGATTCCTCACTTGTGAGGGAAGGTATGATGTAACCTTCATATATCATCTTAGTCTTCTATTACACTTTGAAGGAGGCCCTGAAATTGATTTCCCATATTTTTAATGGATGAGTCTGAACAAGATGGTAAGAGGTGTCAAATCCCTATCCAAAACTGAGAAAACTAGAATTTACCATCAAGGTCTTATTGAGATGTTAGTTTTACATGAAATCAGGAAGCAAAGGATTAGCTGGAAAATCCTCATCACTCAACACCTTTCCACAGAAAAAAAACCTGTAGAGGAAGCCCAACTTGCTCCAGAGAAAGATAAGGAACCTCAAAAGAAAAAGGGCAAGAAAGATATGGCAACTCCATCTTCATCCAGAATAGTGAGCCAAAATGAAAAAGATAGTAAACAAGCAGGGCCCTCTTCCACAGTCAATAAGACTTTTGAAAGTCAAGAATCAAAAGGTAAAACCAAGTTAGTAGAGGAGACTTCAACAGTAGCACTTGAGGAGAAGGGTCTTAAGACAAAAACTGTAAGGAAGGGGAGGAATAGCTTAGAAAATAAAGTGAACAGTCTATAGAACAATCCCCTGTAACCATTCTACAAATAGAAAAGAAGAAAAGGAAGCCTGTGAGCACCCCTGATCTAGTACCCCCTTGTAAAAGAACCATAAGGAGCATGGCAAAGAAAGGAAAAGAAGTTGTCAGTCCTCATACACATGAAGATCCAATAGATCTTACCTCCCCTTTTGAAGACCTATCAGTCCAAGATGACATCCCTAGTGTGACCGAGGAACAAGTCACTATTACTTTATGTGGGATGAGGGAGGAAGTGGAGGAAAGAGAATACATCCAGCTAGAAAAAATGGAGTCAACAAGAAATTTAACAAAAGCACAGATGAAGAAAAAGATTGAGGAGCTGCAAAAACAAAACCAGGAACTCCAACAAGATGTGAAGGAATACCAACTATTGGACAGGTATATCAAAAAGGAAAACGAGCAACTAAAGGCAACCAGCCAACAACTTCAAGATGACAATGAAGAGACTTCTAATAAGCTCAAGAAGGTACTAAGACTCTTACAATACATTAGGGTCATAAAAAGGGAGCTGAAAGCAGAAGCCTCAGACATCAACATCATTAATCCACAGAAGTAAAGAATGGAGTCTCAAATTTAGAAAATTTTGGGTTTGTTTCAGTTGCATGAGGACATGCTATGGTTTTGGCATGGGGGAATGTTGAGCCTCTAAATTGACATCCCCACTACCCTATTATACTCCTCATCTATACCTTTTTGGCTTACCTAAGCTTGGATAAATGATAAAGAACACTACCATTAGCCATTGATGAGGTCATAAGGTAAAGTATAATTAATTCATGCATTTTTGTGGTTTATTGAGCTAGGAGATTAAATGTTTCATGTACTAATGTTTTAATTTTCCACGTGTAACCTTTGACCTCTAGATGAGACCAGCCTTTCTGTACCATCTCAGCCATCCGGTACTTATGCGCCAAATTGCCACTGTCTGAATCCAGTACCAAGTGCACCTTCCATTTAGATCTGGTACCGAATCTCACCTATCATGATCCGGTACCAATGACCGCAGACTGTCACGATCAGGTACCAACCACTTGTGCACTATTCAGATCTGGTACCATTTACCGAATCTCACCTGTCACGATCCGGTACCAATACAGGAAGCAGAATATACCAAGTTTAGCTCCAGATCGTGCCCAAGATAATTGTTAGATGTTTGTTGAATCATCAACGCTTTAGAAAGGTTATGTTAAGCTAGTTTGTTTATTTTCTTCATCCTCATACACTTCATGTCATGAGGATGAAGAGGATGAAGCTCAAAAATATGTAACCGAATGTATAAATTTGACAATTGATTGATT
This sequence comes from Picea glauca, assembly GCA_000966675.3. Classification (NCBI taxonomy): domain Eukaryota; kingdom Viridiplantae; phylum Streptophyta; class Pinopsida; order Pinales; family Pinaceae; genus Picea; species Picea glauca. The sequence goes on from JZKD02S2443112.1 coordinate 492,499, forward strand.
CGCTAAAAATCTCACCTCCTTGTGTTTCACGACTAAGACTGTTTAAATAGTCATGGAAAGGATGGTGGAGGTAGTAGAGGGTTAACATAACATAGTATGTGAACCAATGTTACATATTGCAAAACAGGTTTTGAGTTGAAGTTTAATAGAAAGATGTCAATTATTTCCAGGTTTTGATCATTTATGAATGAATGTGAGTTGAGTTGTTAGCATAGTTTTATTTTATGTTTTGAAATTTGAGTAAGAGGAATGCATGGATTGAAAGAAAGCTTATTGTAGACTCCAGTCATTGACCTGTTGAAGCGGCAAGGGCCCACTGCCCAACAAAGGTCGACATCCTTATAGATTAGTGTTAGTAGTTGATTTCAATAATATAAATGTTAAACTAGTTGAAGCTTTGATCTTTTCAGATGATAGCAGTATAGTTCAGTTTAGGTTTCGATTGCGTAGAGATATTTTGCATATGCTCTATTTCTGTTTTTATGAATTTGATTTCGTTTCATGGACATAAATGTTGGCAGCAGTAGTCAGACATATTTGAAGGAGAACTAGTGAAGTTCACAACAACATATTGTGAACCCCAACATACTCAGTATATTGATTGTTGAACTACCCATGCTATGTCTTGATGATTGATGTGTGATTTCCCTTTAAGAAGTGTGATTGCATAGTTAGTTTTCTAGGTCAGATAGCAGAGTTGATCTATCAAGAACTCCATCTCATATTTGCATGTGCCATAATGTAGTAGATAGCCTCTCTGTGAAAGACAACCAAAGTGTGTTTCGATTTGCTAGTTTTTTGTTTTTTTTTCAGCATGCATAATCTAGAATAGTTCTATACTCATGATATTAGAATTACCTTTCTTACTGGTGTCTTGTAACTATGTTGATTATGAATCTCGGATTGATAATTAATGAGTGCATTATATTACACATATAAGTAGCACAACAGACATGCATTAAGACGACAAGGAGCAGACCGCTCTGATACCACTGATTCGGATTTTATGAGAAAAACAAAATGACTACAGATTATTACCAGATGCTTAACACAGAATAACAGAGATACAGTAAAATTGTTTTTCTATTCAATAAGGAAATAAGTTGAAACTGTAAAATGCAGCGGAAAACAAGCTTGCTGGAATGGTGGCGTCTTATCTCTGAGAAGAGATGTGATGGCTACACTCATTCGCAAGAATATGATTACAATGAGGATCTCAAGGCCTTTTTACAACAAACAGGAGTTTCAAAAAAACCCTAAACATCCAAAAACCTAACCCTAGGAGATGAAGCGCCAAAAGTCATGTGGGTCCCATTTGGGTAAGTCAGTACATCAACTTCCCAGGGTCATAACTTTTGCATACGATCTTCGTTTTAGGCGTATGATATCCAATTGGAAATATATATCCGAGGAATACAACATTTGAACAAACATACCCCAAAAAATGTCGTTTAGGGCCTCAAAACGGCTTCGGAAGTTCAGGACCCGAAAAAATGGTAAAAATAGTAAATTATCAAAATTGCTAGAAAGTTGTTTTGAGCCAGCTAGAAAAGGTGGGTGGCCACTGATATCCACCTGGATCACATAAGTCAAAAATATTTAAAGATTATGTTAAATAATGTAAGCAACTCGAAAATAGATATCAAAAAATTCAATGGCCTAAATTTTGAGCTTTGGAAGTTTAAAAATGAAAATATCCTTGTAGATCAAGAACAATGGGAAACAGTCTGTCGAGGTACCATTCTGACAGGTATGTCGAAGGAAGAATGGGAGAAACTTGAGAGAAGGACAAGGAGTATGATTCGACTTTATCTTGCAAATTCAATATTACTAAATGTCTTAGGTGAAGATTCGACCAAGAAACTATGGGACAAGTTGGGAAGCTTGTGCCAGTCGAAATCCCTAGTAAATAAGTTGTTTCTTAGAAATAAACTATATCTTTGGAGGATGAGTGATTGAAGTTCAGTGAATCAACATTCAAATGTGTTTAATACCATTATAATCCAGTGATTTTCTGTGGATATTAAAATCATTGAGGAGGAGAAATGTGTTAGACTATTATGTTCTTTGCTAGACTACTGGGATAGATTAGTCATGGATATAGGGAGGAATTCAACCAAATTAGCACTAGAAGACGTTGTTGTATATATAATATCATAATAAATGAGAATAAATAACATGGAAGGATCGACCAAAGATGCATTAGTGATGAGAGGTCGACCGGTTGACAAAGATAAAGGCTAATTCTCTAGTAGAAAGTCTAAATCAAAGGATAGATATAAATCCCTTGTTCAGTTGACGAGAAGATGCTAGAAATGTGATAAAGTTGGGCATTATAAAAGGGGATACAAGTTGAAGGAAATAGAAGTCAGTACAAGATCCGATGAGAAGCAATCAACTGAGAGAAAGACGACTCTAGATAAGTGAGGTGATGTGTACCTGGAATCGACCAATATACAGTCAAATCAATATGTTTGGTTGATCGACTCAAAAGAATCCTATCATATGACACCACGTAGAGAATGGTTCTGCAAATATGAATGATATGAAGGAGGATATGTGTTCTTGGGGGATGACTCGACAACCAAAATTTTTGGATGTGGAAGAGTTCGCCTAACACTGCAGGATGGGAGGAGTAGAACCCTTCCATGTGTGCTACACATTTTGGGTTTGGAAAGAAACCTAATATATGTTAGAAAGATGAGTGATGCAGGGGTGCACACTCTATTTTAAAAGGATACATGCAATATGGTCATAGGTTCGATGGTCTTAAAAAAAGGAGTTCGTATTGGAACCCTATACAAGTTATTAGAGAATTTTGAATCAACTGGATGCAACAACATCGTTGTTCCTGAAGTCAACTTGACTTAACTCAACTTGAACTAATTCGATTCAAACCAACTTGACAAGTCATCATAAATTCAACCCGACCATGCTATGGGATGAGAAGATGGGACATATTGGAGAGAAAATACTTCGAGCTATGCATAAAAAAGGGTATGGTTGAAGATTTTCCTGAATGTAATTTAGAAGTCGACTTTTGTCAACATTTCATATATGGAAAACAAATTTGGGTGAGGTTCCAATCTGGAACGACAAGGGAAAAGGGGATTAAAGAGTTGGTTCATAGTGATGTGTTTGGACATGTTTTAGTTCCTTCACTTGGTGGATCACTGTATTATTTCTCCTTCATAGATGATTTTGCTAGGAAGACATGGATATATTTCCTGAGGAAGAAAGAAGAGGTTTTAGAGAAATTCAAAGAGTTTAAATCTCTTATAGAAAACCATACAAATAATAATATTAAGGTGTTGAGAAATGACAACGGTGGTGAATTATGTGGAAAGGAATTTGATCAGTTCTGCAAGCATTGTGTCATAGCATGGAGTTGTTGGGAGAATGAACAAAACATTGATGGACAAGGAAAGGAGCATGCTCAGTGGTGTTGGGCTCGTGCAAGATTTCTCGGTGGAGGTAGTCGACACTATAAAATATCTAGTGAATATGTCTCCTTCATCGGCGCTAGTGGAAATGAATCCACATGAGGTATGGTCTAGTAAGAAGCCTTCGATTTCACATCTCAAAGTTTTTGGATGTGATGCGTTTTTGGATGTTCCCAAGGAAAAGAGGAGAAAGTTGATCAAGAAGGCAGTCAAGTGTATTTTCATTGGATACAAAGAAGGAATGAAAGGATATAAGCTATGGGATCATGCATCACGAAAAACAGTGTACAGTCAAGATGTGGTATTTAGAGAAGTCAAAAGGAAGTTTGAGCCTGAAGAAATGGTTCAAACAGAGAATAATCCAGAGAATGTGCGGTTTGAACTAAGGAATGAAGAAGATGATTTAGATGAGTTGAATGAATTATAAGAAGAGGCGGAACCAACCTCAATTGTAAGGAGATCAAAAAAAGTAATAAAACTAGTCTAAATGTATAGTACATCTGACTTTCATTCCCCATTTGTGTTAACTACCACTGAGGATGAGCCCAAGTCAATCGGGGACAAAGTAGACTCAATAGAGGGAAAACTCTAGAAGGATGCCATGGTCAGAGAGATGGAATCCTTACACAAGAATGAGACGTGGGACTTAGTCAAATTACCTACTGGAAGAAATCATTTCAGTAGAAAATGGGTATTCAAGAAGAAGATGAACGTAGCAAGTCAAGTTGAGAAATCCAAAGCTTAACTAGTAGCGAAAGGATATTCCCAAGTCGAAGGAGTCAAATTTGCTGAGATTTTTTCCCTTATTTCAAAATTAACCTCCATTAGAGTACTAATGTCTCTGGTTGTAGCATTTGATATGAAAAATATCTAGTGAATATGTCTCCTTCATCAGCGCTAATCGAAGTGACTCCACATGAGGTATGGTATGGTAAGAATCCTTTGGTTTCACATCTCAAAGTATTTGGTTGTGATGCATTTGTGCATGTTCCCAAGGAAAAGAGGAGCAAGGTGGTTAAGAAGGAAGTCAAATGTATTTTCAATGGATACAAAGAAGAAATGAAAGTATATAAGCTATGGGATCCTGCATCAAGGAAAACAGTGTGCATTCAAGATGTGGTATTCAGAGAAGTCGGAAGGAAGTCTGAGCTTTAAGAAAAGTTTCAAACAAAGAATAATCCAGAGAAGGTGTGGTTTGAACTAAGGAACAAAGAATATGATTTGGATGAGTCGAATCAATCAAAAGAAGATGTGTAACAACCAACCCTAATTGTAAGGAGATCGTAATAAGTAAGAAAATGAGTTGAAAGGTATAGTTCATTTGAATTTCATTCTGCATTTGTGTTAACAGCTACCGACGATGAGACCAAGTTAGTCAGAGAGGCAGTCGACTCGGTAGAGGGAAAAATCTAGAAGGATGCCATGGTCAAAGAGATGGAATCCTTGCATAAGAATGAGATGTGGGACTTAGTAAAATTACCTAATGTAAGAAAGCATGTCGTTAGTAAATGGGTATTCAATAAGAAGATGAATGCAGCAGGTCAAGTCGAGAAATTAAAACCTTTACTAGTAGCGAAAGGATATTCCCAAGTCGAAGGAGTCGACTTCAGTGATTTTTTTCCCCTGTTGCAAAATTAACCTCTATTAGAGTACTAATGTCTTTGGCTTCAGAATTTGATATGGAAATAGCACATATGGATGTAAATACAACGTTCCTACATGGGAGCCTAGAAGAATAAATCTACATGAAAAAGCCTGAAGGATTTGTAGTAAAGGGAAAGAAATATTTGGTGTACAAACTGAAAAGATCCCTTCATGGTCTAAAGCAATAACCAAGGATGTGGTACCAAAATTTTGACACATACATCCTTAGTTTTGGGTATGTGAGAAGAAAAGTTGATCACTGCAAGTATTCCAAAGAAGAAGGTGGGTGTTTCATATATGTAGCATTGTATGTCGACGACATGTTGTTGATTGGAAATATCATGAACGCAATAAAGAATATGAAGAAGCATCTATCCTCCAAGTTCGACATGAAAGATCTCGGTGCAGCGAACTTCATTCTGGGAATGGAGATCAAGAGATATCAAGCAGCTAGAAAGCTTTGGTTGAACCAAAAGAACTATATTGAAACAATTTTGAAGTGTTTCAACATGCAAGATTGCAAACCTGTGAAGGTGCCAATTCCTATGGGAGCAAGGCTAATTGTTCAATAGTGTCCAAGGACACAGGAGGAAATAGAGGACATGGAACGTGTTCCCTATGCAAGTGTTGTTGGTATTCTAAAGTATGTGATGGTATGCAATTGACCAAAGATTTACCATGCAGTGGGAGTGTTGAGTAGATACATAAAAATAATAGTTTATATAAGCTTAATAAACTAACCCTAATAGATTATTTAATTGACTTAAAAACTAGAACCTATTAACACAGTTAATTAGAATATTTAATTAACATTGAATTAAAAATGAAACTCTAAAAAAGCTTAAATCATGATTAAAATTTTCTAAATGAACATAGTCGACACCCAGGTCTCCTTTCACATTTATTATTTAATGCCATATCTTCTCTTCATTTTAAATCCAGGCTTCATGTCCTGAATATGGATCCTGATTTGAATTTGAAACGTCGACGATCTATTGACAAGACTGTGGCTAATCCGATCACTTCTGAAAATCCAGACCACAGAAATCTCATTAATCAGAGTAGATACATGTCAACACCTGGGAAGGAGAACTGGACAGTTTTCAAGATAGTATTCGGGTATTTGTGTGGAACAAAATATTATGATATATGCTACAAGGAAAATCTGGATATGATAGTGAAGTAAATGTACATGGCTTTGTCGACACTAACTGGGCTAGAGATATGGATTGATGAAAGTCGACTAGTGGATATGTGTTCAATATGTTCGGTGGAGAAATCAAATGGATGAGTAAGCGACAGGAAGCCGTAGCCTTGTCAATAAGAGAAGTTGAATACATGGTAGTGATTCATGGAAGTAAAGAAGCAATATGGATGCAAATATTGTGTTTAGGAATTGGGTTTGAGCAGAAATCTATAAAGATAAGTTGTGACATTCAAAGTGAAGTATTATTGGCAAAGAACCAAGCTTATCATTCTAAGACTAATCACATTGATGTATAATACCATTTCGTGAGAGACATGGTGGAAAGCAACAAGGTGATGCTGGAAAAAGTAGACACGTTGGAAAACATAGCAGACTCTTTGACCAAGTCTATGAGTGTTGTGAAGTTCTCTTGGTGCAGAGAGGCAATGGGAATTGATGCCTTGGGTCTGTGAACGATATTTTAGAGATATCTCGGTTTCAGCAAATAAAACAACAAGTGGGAGAATGTTGGGTTGTTATATTCTTTGCAGTGAAAGTCTAGCCAAGGTGGATCGACTGACAGTCGAAGTCAAAGAAATCGACAACAAGTCGAAGTTCAAGGGGGTTCGACCAGGTAAATTCAAATTCAAATATATCGACAGGAAGTCGAAGGTTGACGTGGTTCAATTAGGTAAAGTCGAAGTCGAAGAGGTCAACCGAAAAAAGGTCGACAAAAGGGCGCATGGAAACTGACTAAAGATTGAATGAAGGTTGACTGATAGTCCACTGGTAATACAACTTGGTAGTCGACTATAACCGAATCCCGAGATTTGTAGGATTTGTAGCCAATGATATGTGTGGATATTTAACCATTTTGGGGCACTTTTATTTATGGTTTTTCCTACTGTAAAGCTTATAAATAAAAAGTGTTTCAATGTTGTAAAGGATAATCAATAATCGCGTAATAGTTAACCTTTAAGGTTGTTGGTAATGTAGATATAAGCTGAATTAACTATAGGGTTGTTCTTGTGTAAAGAAAGAAGGTATGATGTTGCTTGTGTCTTAGGTGTAGATCAAGGTTAGGCATGTAACATTTTATTCTAAATGAAAAAGACAACAAGAGAGCAAGAAGCTCAAGGAATGTTGGTTTTCGTGTTTGGGTTTCCAAGGTAAAATCTTTGTGTACTATGTGTTTGCTTTGTCATTTACTTTCTTGTTTAAATATTTCTTCCTTTATTCTACTAGGTTTAGTGTTGAAGTGTTCCTAATTTCCTAACAAGAAGGCCTAAGGCAAACATATTCCAAGTTGAACTTAGGAAAATCAATCCACCAACTTTCAGTGGTGAGTAGAAGAAGGGAGAAGAGGTTGAGGCCTAGTTGTTGGAAATGAAGAAATATTTCCAGTTGCATGACTATCCCTCAAGGGTAGAAACAATAATTGCAACCTACCACTTGCAAGGAAAGGAAGTCATGTGGTGGGATCAGCTTAAGCAATACAAACACCTTGATGAGAGGAAGGTCTCATGGAGGCAGTTCAAAGGATATTTCCAAAAGAAATATTTTTCAATGTATTACTATGAAAGAAATATGAAATAGTTCTTTGAACTCAAATTGGGAAGAATAACAATGGATGAATATGAGAATAGGTTCTTTGAGTTGTTGAAGTATGTGGGCTTCATAAAATATGAGAAGGTAAAAATCCAAAGGTTTTTGAGTGGGTTACCCTCCTTCTACAATGACAAGATACATTATGATAACCCGAGGACTTTGGAGGAGACCATTAGAAGAGAAAAGAATCTTTATGAGCATAGCAAAGGGAGGTCAATATTCCAAAAATATTGGAATGACAAGATGAAAGGAAAGAGGGATCAAAGGCATAAATGTTTTAAGCCACCCTTTTTCAAGAAAAACTCACAAACAAATCAGCAAGGATAGTCAACCTGAAATGATCCCAAGATGGAAGATTCATTTGGGAAGAGGCCAAGGCAGCAGCCTGTACAATGTTGGGAATGTGAGGGAAATCACTTGTATAGGGATTTCCATCATAAAGGTGAAAGAATGAGGACTATCGACAATATACAGGCGGTTGAAACAATGGAATACATGGGAGGAAGCATTCCAAGGATTTATGCAACCTTGGACAACAAGCAAGCAGAGTATCAATCCCCCATGATTGAAGTGGAAGGTAAGATTGGTAACCATATCATAGCAATTTTAATTTATTTTGGAGCTAGCCATAGTTACATAAACTCTAACATTGTTGAAATATTTCACTTACAAAGGAGTAAGCATAAGAAATATTGGTTAGTTTAGTTAGCCACAGGGGCTAAGAGGAAAATGAGTGAGTTGGTTGAATATTTCCCAATGGTCATGAATAGAATCAACACAAAGGTATATGTAACAATCATACCTTTAGGTTCATATGACCATCTAATTAGCATGGATTGGATGGAAAAACACCATGCTATCCTAGATTGTTACAACAATACAATTACGTGTCTCAATAAGGAAGGAAAACAAGGAAAGATTAAAGGCATTTTGAGAGTTGTAGTTGTTAGATAAATTTTATCGATGCAGATGAAAAAGAGTTTCAAGAAGAGATGTCAAATTTTTGCAGCCCATGTGGAAGAGGCAGCCAGAGCTAAAGTAACAAGTATTGAAGACCATCCAGTCTTGAGGGATTTTGAAGATGTTTTTGTAGAAATATCAGTATTTTCACTAGAGAGAGACATTAATTTATCTATTGATTTTGTGCTAGGAGTTTCCCAAGTGTCTAAGACACCTTACAGAATGGGCACACCATAATTGAAAGAGTTGTAGATGTAGCTTGAAGAGTTGTTAAGAAAGTGTATATACACCCAAGTGTATCACCTTGGGGAGCTCTGGTTCATTTTTTAAAAGAGAAATATGGAACCTTAAGGCTATGTATTTATTTTAGACAGTTGAATAAGGTCACCATAAAAAAAATATATCATTTTCCAAGGATTGATGATCTATTTGATCAGCTGAAAAGTGAAAAAAAAATTCCAAGATTGACTTGAGATCAAGTTATCATCAAGTGAGGATAAAGGAATAAGATATCAACAAGACGGCATTCAAAACAAAATATGGGAATTATGAATTTGTAGTAATGCCATTTGGGCTATCAAATGCCCCAATTGTTTTCATGTGCCTGATGAATGGAGTGTTCAAGGAATACCTGGAAAAGTTTGTGATTGTGTTCCTGGATGATATACTCATCTACTCAAAGACAAAAGAGGAACATGAGTATCATTTAAGAATGGTGTTGCAAGTTTTGAGAGAGCATAAATTGTATGTCAAACTAAGTAAATTCATATTTTATCAAAAGAAGATTCATTACTTGGGGCATATTATTTCAGCAAATGGGATAGCAGTTGATCCCGATAATATAGAGGCCATTAGAGTATGGCCAGCGCCAAGAAATGTGATTGAGGTTAGATCATTTATCGGTCTTGTATGTGATGGACCGATAAATGATAGCCATTAAAAATGATCCCATTGGAAGCTTTGTATGGCAGGAAGTGTAACACACCAATGAGCTGGGATAACCCAGTAGACCGAGCTATTATTGGACCAGATTTGTTGAAGGAAATGGAAGAGAATATGACAAGGATCGAGAAAAATTTAAAGGTTTCTCAGGACAGGAAGAAAAGTTATGCAGACAAGAAAAAAAAAATAGATATTTAAAGGTGAGCGAACATGTTTTTCTAAAAGTGAAAGAGAAAAGAAGTTCGCTAAGATTGAGTTGCTACCCAAAGTTGGTAGCAAGATATTGTAGGAATTTCGAAATATTAGAGAAGATAGGGTCAGTTTCATACATGCTAGCATTTTCTACATCCATGAGAGTGCAAAATGTATTCCATGTATCATTATTAAAGAAATATGTTCTTGATCCTAACCATATAATTGATTGGACTGTGATACAGGTGGAGCACGAAGAGGATTTCCACGTGGAACCAGTAGGTATCCTGGATCGGAAAATCAAAGTGCTCAAGAACAAAGAAATCAGTCTGGTAAAGGTCCAATGGACCTACTACGGTCCTGAAAATGAAACGTGGGAGTTGAATAAATTAAGCGGGAGGAATACCCATAAATTTTTGTCAATTTTGAAGAAAATAGAAACTAAAAATGCAAGAATCCATTTTTGGGCAGCTAGAGTTCTAGAACCACATCACAGAATTCTTGGTCGCCTACACTGATATCCCTGAGAAAATAATGGTGCAACCCAATGGACTAAGGGAAGTGAAGGGGGAGCATTCCTTGGGTCGGCAAGTTGAGAAGAATTAGATATTATAAATAGAATTGTTGTTGGAGTTGTGAAATTGCAGAATTATTATTTTCGGAATATTGTGATGTAAATTGTATATGTATTTCGACATGGTGTTGTGCACCGAGGATGGTGAAAAATTGTAGGGGATGGGGATTGTAACATCCCCTCTATAATCCTCAGTTTAATGCATAATGTAGATATGAATGTATGGCCAAGAAATGTAATATGTGAATTGTATTTCTGAATTTTAATAAATAAAATGTGATGCCAGCTATTGGGGGACATGGACAAAGATGGGGGTTGAGTTTTCCACAACAAAAGGGAGTGTCTAAGTGTTGATGATTGCATCTATGTGAGACATTCTCCAGGGCACAAACCTGAGAGAGATCCCCTGAGAGGAATGTGTGGTTCCTATCTAAGACAGATTTGGAAGGTAGAGGGCCTCCTCCTTACAGAGAGTTGAGAAGAACTCCATATGATTCTCATGTGTAACGCGGTGAGAAAGGAGATATGCAGAGTTGGACGTGCATGTGGTTGAGCACAAGGTGAAGGTGTAAAATCCCAAAGTGTTGGGTGCATCGTCATGAGACAGAAATGAAGATGATGTATTAGCCTCCTCTAAGAAGAGAGTTGATGATAAAATCCAGATGACTCTCCTTTGTAATGCAGTGGGAAATAAGATATGTTGAGTGGACGTGCCTGTGGACAAGCATAGGTGAACGTGATCCTAGTGGTTGAGCACTAGTGAAGAAGTGCTTCTTTTGTGTAATGCAGTGAGCCAGAGATATGGACATCCCTATGGATGTGCCCCTAGTGGATGAGCACTAGTGGGTGTATAAGGTCTCTTGCTATATTGTTCAAGAGTCAAACCTTCATGTAATGTAAAGGGTACAGGTCAGCCCCACCTTATTATGATAGATAATTAATGGAAAAGATAATTAATCTGGTTATTATTAATTATATTGTGATTTAGTGACGTCGTCCATGTTATGCCAATAGACACTTTTGTTGACAGGTTCAGTCTAGTATAAGTAAAGGTAAATTCCCATTGAGGAATCATATATTTTGTGTGAATTTGAAAATTTCAGCAAGTACACCTTCTTGGGAAAAGTGTGCACCTCTCTTGGGCGCTAGTATTCTAGGGTTTGCAAGCACCCTCTTGTGTGCTAGGTTTTCTAGGTGGTGAAGGTATTTCTCTTGAAGAATATAGCAAAGGATTTTGGTTGGGTTTTCTTCCCTTGTTGAGAAGGGTTTCCCAGGATACTTCTTGTGTTCTTGTGCATGGTGCTTCTTCTTGTGATCATGGTTGTTGCAACATTATTGGTTATGGTTAAGTTAAAAGATAAAAATAGAATGAACTTCATGATTAACCTTGCTTATTGAAAACTCAACATGGTATCAAAGGATAGGTCTTGAAGAACCCCTGCAAAATCATTCAAAAGGCTAAATCGTCCTTCTTCTATAGTTTCGTACGGCCTTTAGGGTTTCTGCAGAAATTTGTACGACCTTCATTTGATCATCCCTTTCACCCCATTATAAGTGGACATTGGAGCTAAAACTTGGACCAAGTTGTACGGTCCTCCTCCACGCATCTCTAGAGACGTTCAAAATAAAATTCTGAGGATTTTGAGTTTTTGGCCCTAGGGTTTCTAGGGTGTCAAGATTTTTTGCAGAATCCTGATCTTAGGATTTCTGCAACTTCTTGAAGAAATGTTTTTCAATTCAAAAATAATTCCTGTGACACTCTCAAAGTTGATTGTTGGCAGTCATAAGCCCAACAAAATCCAAGGTTACTAATCCAACCTAATCATTAGGTTTTCCAAATCTAGTTGGCAAGAGTTTGAAGAATCTGAACAAATGAAGAACAAAACCTTAGTAGAAGATAGGCTTGATGGAGCAAGCAACTTCAGCTCCTGGAAATCAAGGCTTCAGGTCACCCTTGAAGAAGATGACCTTTTGGATATGGTAACTAAAACTTTACCAGCCATAGCTACCGATGAAGAGAATAAGATAATAAAGGAAGAAGATGTTAAAGCAATAAAATTAATCATCTCTTACCTTGTATTGTCAACCTAAAGACAACTTATGAAATGTATGAATAACTAAAAGAAATGTTTGAAAGTGACAACACCCTCGAATCTCTTACCTTGAAAATCCTTCAAAGTACCAAGATGAAGAAAGGCGACACAGTTGCTATCTTCTTTATGAAGATATCAGAGATTAAAGAACAGCTAGAATCCATTGGAGAAAGCATGTCTGATAGAGAACTTGTCTTATCCACTCTCAAAAATCTTCTAAAACATTGGGATCCTTTTCTTCAAAGTATTAGTGGAAGAGAAATTATACCAACCTTTGATCGTCTATGGACATATTGTACTCAATAAGAACTTAGACTTAGAAATAGAGGAGGAGAAGTGTAATGATCCCAAACCATTATGCAAGGACCATCACTGTTTTGGTGTCTTTTAAAAACTTTTTCTGAGTGAGGTATTTCGTCAAACAATTTGTTGATCTATTTGTTTACTTGTGTTTATATGTGTGTATGTAGCAAATAACAAGAATAGACAACCATGAGAAATACCTCAACCATATGCAATATGATAGACAAGCCAAAACATCACAAATCTTCTTTATTCATAAAGTAGAAGAACCTGCTACAGTGGAGATGTCGATCTGGAATGCTCAACAGATGGCCAAGATGATAGACAATAGATAACAAGTATGAGCTGCTACAAAATTCTCCCGACAATAAAAAATAAGCCACCAAAGGCTGGATAAGAGATGAAGACCAATGCCATGTGCCAAACCCCTCACTGCTGGAAGATGCCACGCTCTGTTGGATAACTGAAGCTCCTCAACAATTCAGCCCTAGTGCCAAAGATGTCCAATCACCTCCAGAAAGATGCCAAACCGTAGATCGTCTGATGGTAAGAACAACCCGGGGGCCCGAATCTCCAAGATCCCTCTCAACCTCTGTAGATCTGAACTCCTCCACTAAATGGTGCACCCCACTGGATGACTGAAGCCCTAGATAATTCGGCCCTAATGAAAGAGGCCTCCAAATGCTATGAAACTCTCCACAATGATAGATCAGGATGATACAATGAGAACCCAAGTGCTCAAATCCTCAAATACCTGCTAGATCCTTAGATCTAGCTACCCTCCAAATAATGGTGTGCCCTCCTCTTGGGAAAACGTCCCACTCTCAATACAAATCGATCCTCCACTAAAAGACTCCATAAAACCACCAAGAATGATGCCAAGACACCTGCAAAGGAAACCCCAATACCTGGAATTCCTGGAATTCCTGGAATCCCTTCTCCTCAGCTAAGATGAATCCTTCCTCAATGAATGGTGCACCCCCCTTGTTGGAAACCCCCAACTGGTGCGCCCTCTCTCTATCTGCACAAGCAACTGATGTGGAATCCTCCTGCAACTGAGTAGATCTAGAACTAGAATGGTGTGGGAGAGTAT
>JZKD02S2443112.1:506586-522744 GCA_000966675.3 Picea glauca
TTGGGACAAGCTAGGTGGAATCTTTCACCACCGAATCGTCCTCTAGGGTTTGTTATGTCAAAACCCTCAAAACCCCCAATGTTGGGCTCACTAGCTAAAGCCAGATATCAAAATATAATCATACATGAATGAATGAGAAGAGGGCCTTGCCTTTCCTTTATAATTTTGGCTCACCTTGTCCCTCCAAAGTGACTTTCATTTTATTAATATTTAATTAATTAATTAAATCACTTTAATTAATTAATTAACCTTTTTACCTCTAAAAAGATCTTTATCTCTCCTTGTGGCTTCCCTAGCCACTGAAAGTCAATTCTAGCCATCACATCCTGTAGTGTTGCTCCTCCCGATTCGAATGAGCTATTACACTGAGAGGTTCCTCCAAGTAATGTGCCCAAAATGACCTCTTCAGTGAATTCCATTGACTTATAGCTCAAAATAGTCAAAATCATGGAAATCGTCAGAATGCAACAAAACCAAAGCCAACCTATGCGGAATGGCTCATAATGATGGAATATGATCATCGATACAATATGGACCCCACAATGCCTCTCAAATACCCCTATACTCGCTATAACATCCATCTGGCTACTCTTGTCATCGTAACTCTTTGCACTGGGATGATGTCCCAAAGTGGGGACATTACAAGAAGACTCCCCAGAAGAAAATCATGTTCTTTCACTTCATACAAAGAAAGGAGGAAGATTCAAAAGAAACTTCAAACAAACATTCAAAGATGAAAATTCTTCATCAAACCCAGGTTATAATCAGAGAAGAGATGTTTCATAAATTTAGTGCTTCAGATGTGACAAATATGGGCACTATGCAAGAAATTTTCCAACCAGGAAGAAGGGAAGACAATATGATTCTACCGCTGACTTTGATCCAGATCCACCTCAAAAGAATGAATATGAGAGAGAGGATAAGTAATTCCTATAAACTAAACATGACTACAAACCCAGGTAAATCAATTGATCTCTAATTTTATAGTTGACTGCATTCTTAATAAATGAAGGATATTATCCCTAGTATGGCAGTCCTCAAACAATTGGACCATTATCCCTGGTATGGGAATCCAACCCTTATTTTATTGATTATTATGTTGGACAAAAAGACATAAAAGGATATAACAAAGCATAAAGGAAGATTCCCTTCCTTCAAACTTCAGAAAGAGTTACTTGACTCAGAGGGAGTCAAAAACAAAATAAAAGGAAGAAAGAGTTAATATCCTCAGTAGTCCAGAGGAAGACATACAATATTCCAGCAAATTTAGCTACTCCAGTTGATATGACCAGAGATATTATAGTGGGGAATAAAAGGAATTCCTAGGGTCGACAAAACTCTGCTAGAAGACAAAGAAACATACAAGTCCCTCAAGGGACACCTTGAAAAAGCAAAAGAGTTTTTTAAAGCTATCCTTCAGTCATGAGCCACTTCATTGAAGAAACAACAAGAGACAAAGGTATGACAAGATGCCATAACATAAGAATACCAATGTATCTTAAATAATTATGTATAATATATTATTCAGAGACCAGAAGGGAAGTCTATGGTAAACTGCGAGTGGATCTATAAGAGCAAGCATGCAGCTAATGGAAGTGTCAAGAAATACAAATCCATAGGATTCTCACAAACAGAGGGAGTTGTCTATGATGAGACACTTGATCCACTAAGCTCGATATGCTTCCATACGCACTACCATCCATGAGTTGGAAACTATATCAGATGAATGGATTCTTGATGAGTTTGGGTTTCAGCAAGAGTGTTGTTGGTCTAATCCTATATTATTACAATGTTGGTGACGAGAGCCTGATTTTGATGACTTATTCAGAAAGCCTTGTTGTTGAAAACAAGTAAGCCTTGACTTCTAATTTCAAGATGAAGGATTTGAGTATGATGCTCTACTTCATGGAAGTATGGCAGAGAACCAATGATATTTTCCTAAGTCAAGGAAAATATACAATGGGAATATTAAAGAAGTTCAGTATGACAGAGTACAAAAACACTGTGATAGATTTGAAGAAAAGGAATGATGATGATTCAGACGAGATTGATCCACAACTGATTGGATCATTGATGTATCTGGTTAACATCAGACCTGATTCATGCTATGCAGTGAATATGCTTAGCCAATCCATGAGCCAGCCGAGACAGACTCACTGGAGAACAGTAAAGCATGTACTGAGATATACATGAGGCACAGTTTGATAAGTTCTGAGATATGCCTCCAAGTGTGAAATTGATTTTGCATGGATATGCCTATACAGATTGAGCAGAGAGTACAGTATATCGGAAGAGCACATCCAGTTGTTGTCTTACCCTGAAGGTTTCCATGGTTTCCTGATGCAGCAGGAAACAAAACTTTGTGGCCTTGAGTACCACAAAAGCAGAGTATATAAAATAGAGTGTGTGAAGCAATGTGGCTTCACAAGCTTCTAACAGATTTACTTGATCATGAGATGGATTCTATGATGATAACAAGATCTGTGTGTAAAGTTATTTGAGAACCCAGTGTTTCTTGATGGATCGAAACACATTGAGATGAAATATCATTATATCAAAGATATGATGCAAAGGAAAATAGTACACATGAAGTACCTTCCTACACATGAGTAGATTGCAGACATCTTCACCAAATTAGCTTGGTGAAGAATAGCTCCCTAGTTGAGACGGAGTGTTGATGACTACAACCAAGACAAAATTCAAAGTACATATGTGTGAGACTTGGCATGATGAAGAATGCCTCCCTAGCTGAGAGGGAGTTTTGATGATTACAGCTATGTGAGACATTCTCTAGGTCACAAGCCTAAGAGAGAGCTCTTGAGAGGGGTGTGTGGTTCCTATCTGAGACAGAGTTGGAACGTAGAGATGGCCTCCTCATTATAGAGAGTTGAGAATAAATCCAAATGATTCTCCTGTGTAACGCAGTGAGAAAGGATATCTACAGATTTGGACGTGCATGTGATTGAGCACAAGGTGAACGTGTGAAATACCAAAGTGTTGGGTGCATCGTCATGAGACAGAAATGAAGATGATGTATTAGCCTCCTTTGAGCAGAGAGTTGATGAGAAACTCCAGATGACTCTCATGTGTAATGAAGTGGGAAATAAGATCTGTTGAGTGGATGTGCCTGTGGACGAGCACAGGTGAACGTGATCCTAATGGTTGAGCACTAGTGAAGTGGTTCTTTTGTGTAATGCAATGAGCCAGAGATATGGACATCCCTATGGATGTGCCCCTAGTGGATGAGCACTAGTGGGTGTATAAGGTCTCTTTCTATATTGTTCAAGATTCATACCTACCTGTAACCCTAATTGTAATGTAAAGGGTACTGGTCGGCCCCACCTTATTATGATAGATAATTAATGTAAAAGATAATCAATCTAGTTATTATTAATTATATTGTGAGTTAGTGAGGTCGACCATGTTGTGCCAATAGATATTTTTGTTGACAGGTTCAGTCTAGTATAAGTAAAGGTAAATTCCCCATTGAGGAATCATATCTTTTGTGTGAGTTTGGAAATTTCAGCAAGTACACATTCTTGGGAAAAGTGCACACCTCTCTTGGGCGCTAGTCTTATAACGTTTGCAAGCACCCTCTTTCATGCTAGGTTTTCTTGGTGTTGAAGGTATTTCTCTTGAAGAATACAGCAAAGGAGTTTGGTTGGGTTTTCTTCCCTTGTTGAGAAGGGTTTCCCAGGATACTTCTTGTGTTCTTGTGCATGGTGTTTCTTTTTGTGATCTTGATTGTTGCAACATTATTGGTTATGGTTAAGTTAAAAGTTAAAAATGGAATGAACTTCATGCTTAAACTTGCTTATTGAAAACTCAACAATAAGAGGGGTCCAAGGGGGAAATTATTTATGGGTATCAGTTCAAACCCACTTTCCTAAATTTTATTATCATTGGGGACTACCTTCTATTTCTTTTCGGTTGAGTGTATGAGAGTTGAATCATTAACCTTATGTAACAAGGTGGGTGTAAAAATTCACATCCCATAGTTATTGGGAGAATGGGACTAAAGTATAATCAACATTGGGCAGAGTGAGTAGTCAATTTACTTGCAGAAAAAAGAGGAAATTTGTATGGGGAGAACAGGTAGTTTTTCACATGCATGTTTTGCATGAACAAAAAGCAGAGAATAGGGAAAAAGAACACTAGAACTGGAGCTACAATGGAGGGAGAATTATAGAGAATTTTTAGAGCTAAATACTGAAGATTGGGGTTGTCATGCCTGAAGAGTGAAATTTTGTGTGAGTTGCACTGTAATAACAAGTGATTGTTGTTGTTTTCCTGGTATTTTTTCCTAGCAATGAGTTCATTTGACTTATCAGTAGTGATATTATATGTTACTTGTGCCAGAGAGACCTGAATAAATGAATGGTGCATCTCGATGGACTGAGAGAAGTGAAAGGGCACATTCCTTGCGTTGGGAAGGTCAAGAGGAAAAGAACTGGTGAAAATTGGGATAGTTGTACGAGAATACTACTGGGTTGTGGGATATATGAGTTGTGAGTGGACAGTGAGAGACACCCATTTCATGTGGATTCCTAGCCCCATATCAAAGGTGACTTATTGTTGAGATCTGGTACAGCAAGTCTATGGTTGGGTGGAACATCCGTCCCAAGCAGTCAATTGCACAAGTGTTTTAAAAATATAAGTGTTTATCTGTTTTTTGAGTTAATTTGTGAGTTTAATTGTTGTGCATTTACTCTATGAATGGGGATGATTTATATGTTGTTGTAGATGAGTTTATTTGTTGTATTCATTTCATTTCAACATGTTATAGCTGCATATAGTTATAGGTATCTAAAAATGGTTAAATCTATGTATAATTCGTAGTTGGTAAGCTACAAGAATTTAATTAGCGAAAAAAAAAATGATTTTATATATATATATATATCCACAAGTAATATTCCCCGGTTAAGTTGGGGGAACATTACAATTAAAATACGCATATTATTGAACATGATTAGTTCTACAACATATAGGTAGGCATGCCCTCTTCTTGTCCTCGACAAACTCCCAACAAAGTCCATGGACATACTTTCTCATGGCCTTGTGTAAAATAGAAGTGGACTTTATATTATGTGCTTCTTGTTGCTAGGCTTATTGGTACAACAAAACATACAACCTGTGATAAACCTATCTATTTCTTCCTTCAACTTAGGCCAATAAACATACCTCTCCAAGTAAGTAACTGTCTTCCAAACATTGAAATGCCCAACAATTTTGGAGGTACAAGCCTCCCAGATCATTTGCACTCTTTCTTCCCTTGGCACACAAATTTTCCTCATATTGTATACTAATCCATCTTGGATATGGTAACCAACTTTGTTGTCTACGACTATCTTTTGTAGTTGATCTTGTAGCTAGATACACTCCCTTAAAGTCTTCATTTTTAAATATTCCTCTTTGTATGCTTCATGGGTCAATGGATCCATGTGCATAATGGTTGCATGCATTGTGAATTTTGATGCTAGTGGTCTTGATAACATATCAATCAACTTGTTGGTAGTGTCTTTCTTAATTATAATCACTAGATGAAACTCTTGCATAAATCCCATCATTTAACCTGTCTTGCTTGTTGGAGCTTACTCCAAGTCTACAAGTATTGGAGAGACTAGTGATTGGTATGGATAATGGTCTCCTTAAGCAATAAAGAAAGCTTCCACTTATTCACTACATGTGCCAAGAAATAGAGTTACTTGGAATAAATAGGGTAGTTAAGTATTGCTCCATATAATAGATCTAAATGATGCCAAATTGGCCTTCCCCCCTTTCATTTAGCATTGCACCCATAGTGTACCCATTGGCCTTTGTTCCCACTTCATATGGATTTTGCAAATTAGGCAATGCTAGGACTGGGGCTTGAATAATGTTGTGTCAATTATTCAAATGCCTTCTGCTAACTTACATGACTAGAAACTCTTACCACTAGTTTATGCGGCATGATGTGGTGTTCCCACAACTAAAAATCATGCTATGAACATTTTTATATATCAAGCCTATCCCACAAAACTCCTAAATTTACTGACACTAGTAGGAGTGGGACATTTAAGATGGCCTCTATATTTGCAAGATCAATCTTCAACACACCTCCACCAGTCATATGCCCCAGCCACAATACAGAATAATTAGCACACTCACACTTATTTATGTTTACTAGCAACTAGTGTTTCCACAATGTCTCCAACACATGCTTCAAATGTACAATGAGCTCCTCCCTAGTATAACTAAAGACCAAAATGTCATCTTGGTATACTATGACAAATGAATCTGTGAATGGGCACAACACATTATTCATATACATAAAATTAGTTGGTGCATTACTCAAACCAAAAGGAATTACTAACCATTCATAGAGACCTTCCTTCATCTTGAAGGCAATCTTCTAAGTGTCTTATTCCTTGATCTAGGATCGATGATCAAGATTTCAACTCCAACTTGGTGAACTACCTCACATGCTATAATCGATCCAACAAGCGTCGATATGGGGTAAAGGGAATTGATTCTTGATATTGATGTTGTTCTGAACTTTGCATGCAATGAACATCCACCAAGTCTCATCCTTCCTTGGTACAAATATAATAGACAAACCACATGGTGGGGTACTTGTTCTTATCACTCATTTCTCCAAAAATCCTGCAAAACTACTTATTCACCTCATCTATCTTTAATATGGACTCTCTATATAGCCATATGTTTGGTAAAGGAGAATATAGATTTAATTGTATATCGTACTAATTTTCATCTTGGGTGGCATACCTTTCGACACCTGGAACACTTCTTTATATCCCTTTAAAATATATTTGAGAAAACACTTGTGATCTTTTGTACACCCTTCCAATGATTCCTTCACAACAATTGATTCGGTGTCTTTTTGGTTCCATCTCAAGAAGAGTACATACAACTTGCTTAAGTTGATTAATCTCTTAGCTTGGTGGAAACCATCGAGAGAGATCTTAGACTTCCCCTTAAGTGCATCAATGATAAATTATTTACCATCCTTGACTAGGCAATATTGGTTTTTCCTTCTCATGAAGACGTCATCCTACATATATATGTAGTGAGTACCAAACACTAATCCAAACATCAAGAAGCACTACATAGAATTCTACTTCATCAACAAAATTTTCACTCATTTAGAAAATTCAGGATTACAATGTTTGGTAACTTTTAACTCTACATCCTTAATCACCCATCTCAAAGGGTATAGATCAAGATGATCATGCATCTCTAAACCAAGATTCCTTACCAAGTCCTCTGCAATGAGGTTTGTATGTGAACCATAATCAAATGAAGCATCTACATTGTTCTTCTTGATTTGAATCTTGATATGGAATAAGTTCATTGCCTCCTCTTTGTGATGGATGCTACTCATTTTTCACCTCCTCGTGCACTATTGTGCAGACATATTTCTCATCCACTATTGAGTTGCTTTCTATCTCCTTCCCCACATCCACAACTAAAAGTTTATTTTTCTTGGGCTACTCATGCTTGGGGTTCTTGGGATTCAATGTTGGATGTAACTTCCAATATTTTTCATTAGTGTAACCATGAATGTTGTAGTGGTCACCATGGTTATTAGGGTACTTGCACACATGTGTAGTAGAAAAGGTATTGTTATTTTTCCCCTTCCTCTTCTTCTTTTCTCCCTTATTGGAAGCTTCGCGTTGATATCCCTAGTTCAAATCACTTGTCTATGCCTTTTTCTTATTAGATTCAATGCATCGAACCTACACACAAGCCTCGTCTATGGTCTTGGGATTGAACACTATAACTTTCCTTCCTCTGTGACTATGAAGGCCACCCAAATACCTTGATAATGACATCTGGGATTTTTGTATTTACCAACTAAATGGCTTGCTTCTGGAACTTAGTATTGTGCTCTTGTACACTTTGTCATTGCCTCTATCAATAGTGGTGTCAATGAATCCTCTTGTCCTTTTCATACTTGACAAGGCAAAACTGGGACTTAAGAAGGTTTTTGAATACCTCCCACTCAGTGGTTGGCAAATCTCCCCTTAGCTTAAGGGATTCTATGCAACTTTCCCACCAAGTCTAGGAGTGCCTTTTAGCTTTGAGTCTAGCAAAAGTTATTTTATAATCCTTTGGGACATTAAGCACGCTAAAATAGATTTCTAGCTATCTCAACCAATGATTCAACTTAATTGTGTCTACTTCACCATCATAGGGCTTGATCTCGACACTCAACCACAATATCTAGGGCTTGCCACTACTTAACCCTTCTCTTGTCGATTTCAAGATACACAAAGTGCAACACTCCCTCAAATTTAGACTTTTTGAGTTGGGGAAGCATATAGTGCGCTCATACCACACAAATTCCCAAAGAAAACCAGTGTTGTATCAAATTGGTGTAAACCACCTTGGATATTCAATGGTTAGTTCACCAAAACATAACTTAAATTTACAATCGTTGCAATGAGCTTTTGCTTGACAACACAACTAATTTTAATTGACTACACAACTAATTTTAATTTTTTTGTATTTTCAAGGATTTAATAGAAAATTAAACACTATATGGATTCCTTAACTACTAACAAATAAGAATGGAACCACAGTGATAAAGACACACAATGGAACACCATATACACAATACTTAACCTGGGAAAGCCACAAAGAAATGAAGGATTATGCCTTCTTCTTAATCAATAAAGAGTACAAGGCAAAATAATGAGCTCCTTGTGGAGCTATGCTTCAATGCCCTACATAATAGTCTTCTATGGTATGTTATCTCTCTACTCCTCTTAGTTGTTGCTCTACTAATGAAAAGGATATTGCTATAACATAAGTCGAACCCCTTTCCCTCCTTTCGACAAGGGTTTTAACTCCATCCCTTGGTTATCAAGGTTAGGGTTTTCGATTCTCTGGTGCTTTTAGAAGTCACTCATATGCTACTAACCCAACATGGGTGAATCATAGTGAGGAGACGTACCTCCCACTTGAATGTATAAGAAATAACCAGATCGTTCCCTTGTTGGGGGGAACTTGAAACATATTTTGATTTTCATAACAAATGTCATTTCGATTCCTTTTCAAACCTTGGACCAAATCAGTGGGTAGAACAAGGAACTCCATGTTGTAAGACATGTGAAGAAGTTAAGGTAAATTCATGAACGAGTACAAAGCAACTTGTAAGAAGCACAAACCAAGTAGAAAGCAAGGAATGATGAACTTCTAAGCATATCTTTAGAGATGTAAGCTCAGTGTGATTATATCTATCAAAAGAGAGGTTTAAAGACCCACATAAAGAGATTAAGTACATTATATGTGCCCATTTCAAAATCCTACAACATCCTAGAAGACATGTTTTTAGATTGAACTTGTCATTGTATGCACGTTTTACAAAGTGTTCAATGCAAACCAATCGAAACTAGTGAACCCTATATAGAATGAAAAGTGTGGTGAAGAGGTGGTGAAGAGGTGGTGAGTGATGTTGTAGCAAGAGCAAGTACTAGAAAAAATAATTGAAACTACTAAATAAGGAGAAATTGAATTGAACCAAGCTAAGAGAGGATAAAATTCTGAAACAAGCAAATGGTACAAGAAATAACAAATAGATAAATAAAATATAAACCTAAAAGCTGATGAGGACCATCATCAAGAAGTAACAAATGGATAAATAAAATATAAACCTAAAAGTTGATGGGGACCATCATCTTAAAAGAGGAAAAAATCCAGAAATAAGTGGAACAGTGATTTTCATTATTTAATATTCGTGAAAAACTTCAAATACTATGAAGGAAACTATGAATCATTAATATAGATGCTTCATTATATAATTTATAAGAGTGAACGGTTTAAAAGCCACCACCATTTGTAGCTTGCAATAAATAATTAGATTAGTTATAATACAAACTTCATTA
Organism: Picea glauca; assembly: GCA_000966675.3. Classification (NCBI taxonomy): domain Eukaryota; kingdom Viridiplantae; phylum Streptophyta; class Pinopsida; order Pinales; family Pinaceae; genus Picea; species Picea glauca. The sequence goes on from JZKD02S2443112.1 coordinate 516,474, forward strand.
ATAATTAGACTAGTTATAATTCAAACTTCCTAAGTTTTGTGAACAATTTGTGTTCCATGTGACTTTAATTCTTTCAAACAGATCATTTTGTTTTTCCCTCTTTCATGAAAAACGGTACATAAAGACCAAGTGGTATCACCATTTATAGCTTACAATACATAATTAAATAATCATAGTTCAAACTTTGTAAATTGTGTAAACTCGTTTTCTATGTGAATTTAAGTTCCTAAAATGCATCAATTTGCTTTCTCTCAATTAATAAAAATAGTGCATAAACTTTTTTGTATGTGATTCTCTTTCTCAGATGACTATACAGTTTTAACTTATAACTAACAATTTGTATAACATTGTGTGTGAGTTCCCTATTAATTTGTTGGATTCTTAAATCTTGCTTTGTATAAATTTATAATTTTCAATCTTTCTAAAGAAAAAATGAAATGAATACATGTTAAATATTGATTTACTTGTATTATGAAAATATTGGTGTAAATAAAAATAATTAGATCAATAAAACAAAGTATGGAAATCCAGGCACTTCCCAATAGTAAATTAGTAATTTCTTACACAATAGTAAATTAGTAATGAGAATTTCAAAATTGATTTTTCTACTCTTAAATTCACTTGCAAAATGATAGTGGCTTTACAAAAAATTTCTAAAATATCTAATATGGATTAAAAAATCATTCAAGTTTATTATATCATCACTTATCATTAAGTTGCAAAATGATAATGATTTGACATAAATCTTTCGAAAAAAATTCATCGACGTGCACTTAAAAATGTGTTAAACATTAATAAAAATATTCATAGTGGAGCACATATGAAAGGGGTGTTTTTATTACACAATGGGTAAATGTACACTATACTTGGACCTTGGCAAGTCTTTACACTATAACAAGGGTTTTGCCTTTTACTATTATGTATGGCAATGAGCCTGGTTGAGTCAGAACTTGCAAGTGATCCAAACTTAGATAGCCTTAGCAATGGCCTAGGGAGGAAAGGAGGATTCCAAACAGGAGATTAGACCAAAACCAAACCTGGAGTAAATCTATACATTGCATCTTGATCATTGACTACAATGAGGCTTGCTCAAGTCCAGAAAAGCTCACATGGTGCTAGTCATCCAATAGAAGTTATAACCTGCTCAGAAGTGTCAACTCATTTGCCAGCCGAGTATTCCAAAAATTTCAATAGTCTCTTTTGGACAATTGTTCAAAACACAATGATTATTCTGTGAGGTTGGATGTTTTCAATAGCCTCTTTTGGACAATTGTTCAAAACACAATGATTATTCTGTGAGGTTGGATGTGAATGGTTTTCTTGTGTTAAAAAAAGTGCAATCTTAAGAATCTTATAAAATATCCTAGTTCAACATTTGTAATATTTTTCTTTAGTGCATTGACACATCAAATAAACAAAAAAATCCCTTAAAATATCATAATAATTCAAGGGATTATATCCAATGAACATTTTGATCATATTTGGATATGACCAGAAACATTTACAATTATGTTCATGGCCATACAAATAAAAAAATCCATTTACAATTATGTCCATGGCCATATAAATAAATAAAATTACGAATAATCAAAATAATATACTCAAATGTTTTACAGCAGGCATAACAAGAAGTACAATAATAATCTCTAGGGATGCACCCCATCATAGCAAATGTCCTTTATATTGATTCTCTATCAACATTTTAATAAGATTAGAATGAGTTTAAAAGGCACATCGAGGAGTACATTAGTAATCACACATGGACAACACCTCATAGTAGAAAGGTTACCTCCTAGTAGAAAAGAACAATTATGTCAAGGTTACCTCCTAGTAGAAAAGAACAATTATGTCAAGGTTGAGTAACCATCTGGAATGGATGTCATGTCAAGGTTGGGTAACCATCTGGAATGGATGTGTTTATCATACATCTTTACAATAAAATGTTGTAAAATGTTGATGATAATTAGGATAATTATAATCTTCACTTCTCATGGATTTTTTATTCTAATTTTGGCCTTTCATGGCTTCTTTGAACAATTATGTCAAGGTTGAGTAACCATCTAGAATGGATGTGTTTATCACACATCTTTACAATAGAATGTTGATAATAATTAGGATAATTCTAATCTTGGCCTCTCATGGCTTCTTTATTCTAATCTTGATCTCTCATGGCTTCTTTATGAAGAGTGTGGCATTTAATGGATTTGATTTCTCTTCTTTTTCATGCATGTTGAATTATCGGTATAGTTTGTCTTTTAACTTTGGAAATTGATTTCAAATCCTTTAACCCTCAATAGTTTTCTTTTTTCTTTCCTTGGAAAACACATCCATAGGAAACTCCAATCACTTCCCCTCGTTCCAAGAATGATACCCAATGTATAATGGATGATGTAAACTATTGTACACTAATCCAACAATGACATCAATGAGGCCTACATATGCAAAGGAAACCACCCCGAGAACTTACCTAAAACCTACTTCTTGCTATTCATGGCTCTCAACCACTCAAGCTAGCCCACCAAGTTTTAAAGAAAAAGATCTACATGGTTTTCTTATCTAAAGTTACATGAAAGGTACCTTCCCATTTTTTAAAATCCATTTTCACATGCCTTGTGCTAATCATTTCAAATAATCACCTCTTTGTATATTATATTTTCTCGCATTAAAGTAACAACATGGAATCCACTAACCATGCACATCAATCAATTTAACAATCACTTATCATTCCACCACCATTTGCATTCCTCGTTTTCCAAGACTAGGATTCATAATTGACTTGATCCAACAAAACTAGATTGGTCGCCATGTTTTTACTTGTCACTAATCAATGAATTCGGCCATCGCTTTTATTCCACCACCATTTGCATTCCTCGTTTTCCAAGACTATAGGTTACTTGATTGACTTTATTTGATTTAGAGAAATGAGATCGGTTGACCTATTTTTAATGATCACCTAATTAACACTAATCATACTCCAGAATTTTTAATGTGGTATTGGAGATTTGTCAAGATTTCATGCAACCATTGATAGTGGCCTTATTAACTCTTGTGCCAGCAAATACCCAATTCAAAACACCAAAACTAGTTGCACTAGTCTATGCCAACAAATTTACTAGGGATGTCATCCACAAATATAGAAATACCAACCACAAATATGCAGAAAAATCCCTTGAGTTATTCAATAAAAACTTCTTTGAAAGAAATGTAGTCTCTATTAACTTAAGCTTCATCACAACTTTCTAAATCATCTCCAACACTACCCTTTGTAATCTTAAAAAGACCTAGCACATCCTAAAGATGCATGGGATCCATTTATGTTTCAACGACTTCCACATTAACGGAATTATTTAGCTGGCCCTTTATAATAATAATAATAATCTATTTTTAAGGTCACGGCCAAGCCAGCACACCAAATTGGTGTATGAGACCCCTTTGTTTGTGGGACAAAGGACCCCCCTCTGCCTAGCGATTTGACTAGTAAAGTCTACGAAGGTATACATACCCTACCCCCCTCTGGATTTGAACCTGTGACCTCTTAAAAGAAAACACATATTCTTAACCATTAAGCCCACATATATATTATATCATCTACATTCAGGTATCATTATTTTCACAAGACATCCAAACCCATTTGACCTTTTCCACTATATCTACAATCCTTTACTGCTATTGAAATAGAAAAAGATTTTCTTCTTATCCTTTTCATATCCCTTTCAAACCATTCAAACCATGAAACGAAATGAAGTTGTGCAGTCCTTTCGATTTTGATTATCAAGGTCTTTCAAGAACTTTCTAGAAATATAATGAGGCAAAGATCCATTTCAATAAACTAATGTGGATCTATTTAAAGTCCATACAAACTCTACTCAAGCATGGCAAAAGCACTTGACCTCTATCCTTGTTTGACAACCAAGGATAGATGCTGATAACACATTTCTAAAAGATTCCATATTAATGATATATTAAGAAACTATAAACTGTTCATAATTTGATATATTGAAATCACAGCCAGCTTACTATACAGCTTCTTCCTCGTAAATATCCTTTTCCTCTCTTGGGATTATTCTCAGAATTCGAAGGGAAATGAATTGGCTTTCAATAAACAGTATTCATTTTAAATTTAATACAATTTTATGTCGTAGCATTCAAAATATATATATAGAAAGCAGGGCTCGTCATTTTCCAAGACAATGCCTACAAAATCGGTAACGTGTGGAAATCTGGGCATTTCCATGACAATGGAGCATCATCTTGTGCACAGCACGCAAAAAAGGGGCAATATACAGACATATATGAATGGTATTGTTCTTGACATTGGCAATGCATGAAAAACGAAGAATTATGCTATGAGATTCTAGTTAGATGGCTATCGCACATGCGTTAATAAACATATAAACATCCATCCATCTCTATTACCACTCAAATGGAACAGTACAATGCCGAGGAAAATTCGGCTCAGGTTGTGAAAAAATTGCTATCCTTCATGAAGCAGAAAGGTTTCATATAAAACAATTTAACTAGTAGGTTATCCATGATTTATTCCCTTCTTATTTTGTTTCGAGAAGAACGCTGAAATTAGCAGTTATTTAAAAATTAGGGACGATCCAAGTAATAAAATTTGCTCATAGAAAAAAGTCAAAAACCAGTATAAATCCACCCACGTGTTATGACCCACGAGCATAACACGCCACCAAAAAGTGCAACTTGAAATGCTGAATAATTACAACAGTTCAGAAGCCACACAAAATTCCTGTGAACAAAAATGAATCAACCGACCAGCTTACACTAAAAAATATAGAAATGACTGGCCTACAGTAATTCTCATGTTTGGAAACACGAGTCACATACACATCGTGATCAATCCATCAGGATCTGCTTGCTTACAAAGGTATGTCATGTTCTTTAGTACAAATAAATATTTGGAAAAAAGACTTCACATCCATGTTAATCAGTCCTTCCGGAGCTGCTAGCGTACAAAAAGGTCCATTGTGCTCTTTAATATAAATCTTCAAATCATATAATATGCATATGCATGTATGTGCAACCATTTATGTCTAGATAGGCTTAATTTTGAAGTGCAAACCAATGAGAGAGAACACGAAGCACTTGAGGTCCTGCAAAGAAGCAAAAGCAATGGTAAGATGATAGCAGTTAATAAAGCAAAACTCTGATGGGAAACGTGTATTTGTGAAAGACTAAAAAATCACATGGTCCAAAGTCTGGATTGAGGTGTTAAGGGACTGTATCTACAAATTGATTGCAGTACCTATAATGGTACAAAAATAGTAAATCTGGAACAATTCACATGGAGATATTGCATGCCAAAAAAATGCAATCATAAAAAAACAATCCAAAAGAGAGATTCACACAAGCATAGATCCATCTTAACGCAGGATATATTAAACACAAAGAGGGATCAAAAATAAACCAGGTGCAAACCTCTCGACACTTGGAAGAAATGGGGTTAAAGAGGACATCTTTCGGCTCATTATTATTTTTTTCTTTTATTACTTAGACATCGGATGTCAATTTTTCCACGTCTTTATTACATTATCGTGAGGCATCTCATCTAAAATGCACTGTGGAGTGCACCGAGAGAATAACACCATTTTCATATTTGAGATTATGACCTCTTAGATGCTACTCTCCCATCCATCATTTCCTCTCAATAATCACATTCAGATAACGGCAGCAAACTAGCAGAATTTTAGAGTCTTCTGAATTGATTTATGGTTTTAAAATCCACAAGACATCAGAAACCTATTACGTGCTTAGATGTGAACCATGGCAAGTATTATTTTCAAACCTAGAAAGTCTATTCAGCTTCTTCGGCAGATCAAATTTGCAAATTGATGAAGAGTTTTAATGTTATAGATTTATTTCATGGTTTCCTATAGTAATTCTAAAATATTAATATTATATTTGACAATCACGCATTGTAGTTACTGTAGTGGCAATTAGTGGATCATTGATCTAAGTTGTTTTAGAAAATGGATAATGAGTTTCTGAATAAGTTTGACCCCCCTGTTGAGGTACGAACCAACCATCAAGAACAAATTTTAAAAACGAAATTTCTTAGCCAAGATAGCCCCGAGTATTAAGTTTCAAGATTGTACACAGTGGGCAACAGAGACAGTACAAAGAAAGGGAAAATGCGACTTGTTACTTCCTGAGAAGTGAATAAGGGAATATTTTCCAAATCATTTAACATTAGACCTATGCTTGACCTTTAGCCAAGCTCAAAATAGCTGGGCTGCAGTCCTTTGCAGCT
>JZKD02S2443112.1:531089-546075 GCA_000966675.3 Picea glauca
CAGGGGCCCTGGTTACTAACCTAGGGTCTTTATCAAAATATGTCACAGATCACATATCCCAGGAGTGCACTGGGTGCCCTAGATCTCGTCTAGGGTCTTAGCCATCCTCCAGGAGTATGGCTCTCGCTGCTGCATGTAAATTCAACAAGACCTCCACCTTGAAGAAGGTTGTTTGCACTCATATCTATGCTTATGGTTGAGGAAGTCCCACATTGGAAGAGCTTTGTCGCACATTTATTCATGATTGGAGGATGCCACATGTGACGCCTTATGAGAGTTTTAGTTGGTCTTTGAACTTTATTTCATGGTTTGACGAGGACGTCTCACCCTGGAGTGCTACAAGTCCCACATTAGAGGAGATCTAAGAGGTTCCAAACCCTTGATCTAGAGTTTCATTGAATATTTGGAGGGCGCTTAGCTTTGGGAGCAGTTATCTTTTAACAGAGTGCCAGATTTCCACCTGAGCAATTACATTAGATGCATAATGGCCACGGAATTTCATAATTATGGTTACAATAGAAATTCTGACAATTATTGACAAAGCTATGGTGTTTTCAAAACTGTTATGAGGAACCATTTCAAGTATTGTGTGTTAGCTTTTGGTAGCTCAGAGGTACCTCTGCATCGATCGTGCCTAACATGCAGAAGTGACCGAGCAAATGTCTCTCTAGTGAGTTTATAAAATAACTTTAAAAAGTGATTTTATAGGCTCTTTTAATATTTAATGAGTAAAAGTGACTTTATAAAGATTGGGTCACTTAAGTGATTTAAGTGAACTCAATGTTTGATTAAGTCACGTCCATTGCTCTTGAGATGGAAAGATTTAAGCTTGGCCATTGAGATCTAGGGTTAGGGTAGTTATTCATTAATGAGTTATAAAAGGAGCATTTGAAAGAGATGGAGGCACACTTTTCAAGAGAGATTGAGGAGGAAAGTGTAGTCACTTTTCCAAGAGAGCTTGAGCTTGAAGAAGAAAGGAGGAGCAACAAGAAAGGGAGAGCGCAAATCCCAAGGAAGAGAGGGAGTACATCCCAAGTAGTATTCTCATCATTAAATCTATTAAGTGGGATTTGGGCACAGATTTCTAGACAAAGTTGCATAGATTTCAAGGCACTTTGTTGTTGTAAATCCTTACTGTCCGTACCAGAAAGTATTGTACCTGGGCATTTTTTTCATGGGTGTTGTTACAGCAGTTTAATTGTTCTTGTTGCACAGAAATCGAGGTGTTAGTTTGACACAAATTTCTAGGAGCTTGGACTGTGTATTTGAGATAAGTACAGTGATTTTAATAGGCTAGAAGTATTGTTGTAATTTCTGCATAATATTCTTCATGAGCTCAAAATATAGAATCTATCTTGACTGGTTTTCCCTTGGGGGGTTTTTCAGGGGCATTGCCCAGAATATTTTGTGTCAAATGTGTGACTGAATGTTGTCTATTGTTCAATTATTTCCGCTGCTAATTTTTCAGTTTGCTTAGTCAGTGTATTTCTGCACATAGAGTACAGTAGAATGTTGTTAAGTTTACTTCATTACTGTTGAATTTATTGGAGGTTAAAATCAGAATTTGCTAAGTGTTTGACGAAAGTCATAACTAAAATTTAACATGGTATCAGAGCTTGGGCTCTAAGGTTCAGTAGACAGAGATTTTGGCACTTGGATTGCAATGACCTGCAAGCATTCTTGCTACGAAGAAGGAAGGGAAAAAGATTCTTGTCGTGAGGGTTTCCAGAAGAAAGTTTCCAATAGGAGGCAGCAAGTGAATATACCAGCCAGCAAGATCAAAGGATAGATATTGGGCTAGGGTCTCTTTTGCTGCAGAGAGGAACCAAATCGCAAGCTCTTGCAAGAAAGAGTAAGGGGAAGAAGAAGTCTAGTGATTGAGCCACCTCAGAGGACAGGAAGCACAGCTAGCCATGCGACAGGAATGAGGTCAATGTTCTTTAGTGTGTCAGAGACTGACTCAGACTTGCATGTGGTTTGTGGGGTTAACACTGTTGGCGTCATAAGTCACTCCTGGATTGCAGCAAGAGTAAGCCTGAGGCCCATCAGTTTATGTCACGATTTGTTTATAAAAGGGGTGATCAAATGGAAGTAAACTCAAAACAATATCGCTCACTCAGAAAACTGGGTTGGAACAGCAAGGACATGCGAGGTCTTGATTTAACTTAGGCCAGTGAATTTGCATAGTGGTGAGTAAGTGAAAGAAAAGAAAGGAGAAAAGTCTCAGATATGAGATCCTCTCAGACCAGAGAAACTTTAAAGTAAACCTCAAACGTCATGGAACTAATACAATCAAACATGCATTATATAGTTACAGCAACACCCGACTGGATCATCCATACTCGGGCTTTCAAGTTCAGAGGAACAAGGAAAGGAGGAGGTTGGCCGCCATTAAACAAGAAATCTCAAAATATCATTGTATGACCAGAGAACCAGAGGCTTTGTTAAAGCTTTACAGTCGGGAGCTTAGCTCTACCATCGATCCTTACAAAAATACAAAAACTGAGTATATATACTCAGAGCAATTCGCTCTCTTGGCAACAAGAGGGTAGATGAGACATTAAAGTCTGACTTAGTGTGCGCAGGTTCTTCTGATCAGTCGAGGACATCAGATCGGCATGGCTCTTTTAGGAAAACCTACACACAGGACGATCTTGGATAGACTGCTTGCCAGAACCTCAATGCCCTACATTCATGGCTTGAGCTGAGATCTCAACCACCTGCTCAATATTCACTAACTGCTTCTTCCATGGAGGGTGGCCGAGACTGAAAACTTTTCGCATTTCGCGTTTCGGAGATTCCCGATGCAGCGAAAGAGCGGCTCTCTTGTCTCTTGAACTCCCGGTAGCCGGAATGCCAAAATGGGCGGCTTTTGCATTTCGCGTTTCGGGTTTCGGCGATTCCCGATGCAGAGGAGGAGCGGCCCTTTGTCTCTTGAACTCCCGATAGCCGAAATGCCGAAATGGCTCCCGGGCGCTTTTTCATTTCGCGTTTCGGGTTTCGAGGATTCCCGATGCAATGGAGGAGTAACCCCTATGACCTTTGAAGTCCCGGTAGTCGAAATGCCAAAATGGCTCATCATTTTGTGATTTTGACCATAAGAGATGAGCCCATGCGCCAAACCTCGTGCAACTCTGCGACTCAAACTTACCCGATGGCCGTCGATCTGCTCCATCTGTGGATCCTCGTCGTTGAAGACAAAATGCCCGCTCGCTTTATTTTAAGCTTGAAATGGACTTCTTTTGTGCACTGCGCTTGGCACTCATGACCGCAGTCTTTGAAAAAAATGCATTTGATGGGTTTTTAAAACCCCATTTCTACGCACTTATACCAAGGACCTAAAATCGGAGAGAAACACCACCTTGCAAGAATTGGCACTAACATTAGGCTCCATGGTGGATAGAGTCGTCCCTGCGATGCTCTAAGAACTCCTTCTACAGTTCCAGTTGCCTTGCGTTGAGCTATGGAGTCAAGCTCAAAACACCCTACTGAAAATACAGGGCGAAAAGTAAAAGCAAAACAAAATAAACATAGATGCTCCAAGGAGCTTATTTATGTACGGTCCTAAACTAATAAATTCCTTTACATGGGGCTAGGTGAAAGCAAACTTCCACCATAGCCACTCAAGCAACTTCCTGAATAGAAGCTCCTTCCTTCTGTCGATGATCACAAACAGATGGTGTAACCGTAACAGCAGAACGGTTACGCTCTTCAACTCCTCCTTATAGGCTGAAGTTGAGATGAAAAAGGGTGGCTCCAAATTGTGAAGGAGATACAACTCCATATATTCCTCCACAGGCTCATAGGACCAGTGGAAAACTCTAGAAAATGGGCGACAGGCAGCCTCCTCTGCTACACAGTTGTTCACGTGTGGCTGAATATCTCTAGTAAGCACAGGTGGGTGGACAACTGATGTAGGCTTACTGATCTCAGGCGGTGACTGCTCGCTGACTGGCTCTGGGCATAAGATAAAATGTCCCTTCTACTTCTCTTCTGGTTCTTCTCCTTCTTCTCCTTGTCTCTCTCCAGAGTCAGATTCGTAATCGTCATAAACAGGACCCGTGCGAGAGTTCTGCTCTTCCTCGTGTTGCTCAACGTCTTCTGAAGGACTGGGATGGCTGATTTCCTCATGATACTTTTCTTTAGTGAACAGAGGATAAGGCTCTACGGTCTGTTCTTGAAAATCCAGCATATCCAGCTAAAAATCAGATTTGTAGCTGTCATATACACGCTGGCTTCTCCTATGGTCAGCAAATTGAGACGTGGAACTCTGTTGCTCCTCTTCTAAATAATCATCAAAGTTGGGTGAGAACAAAACTCCTCCATTTTGCAAAAATGGAACTATCTCCTGATCCTCCATTTCGACCCCGAATGTAAACACATCATGGGAAATCTCGTGAAGAAAAAGAGAATAATCCATTTCCACCATCGCTTCCTCCTTTAAATCTGAGACAACAAGCTCATCAGGGGCAGAAACTAATGTCTCTACAGCTATGAAATCTTCAATATCCTCTTCAAACGATCCGCCAAGAACATCTGCCTCAAGGACTGGAAAATCCTCTTCGTTGTCTTCAAATTCCAACCTTTCTAGTCGGGCAGAGAGAGATTTCACCTGCTCCATCAACTCACTCAAAGCATCTTCTTCTTCCCTGGGATCTTCATCATCATCCCTTGTAGAGATACCAAGAGCATCTTCTTCAAACGCTGGAAAATCCTCTACACATCGTTCAACTTCCCACCTATCCAGTTGGGCAAAGAGAGATTTTATCAGTTCCCTAACTTCGCCTAAAGCATCTTCCTCCTCCCCAGGGTCCTCATCCTTATGTCTTCTCTTATCCTCACAACCTTCATGAGACACGGCCATATCTTGCTCACTGTCCTCACATTCCTCACAACAGCTATGACAGATAAACTCAGAGGAATAAAACTTTTGATAGCGCCTATTAAAAGGTGCATGGAATTCACCGAGTGAAGAAATGCTAGCAGGGGTAGAGAACGACCATCCACAAGCATCCCCTGCTAACGAGAACATGAACATTTTCAATAATACATCTTCATGATGTATCTCCCACTGATGCATGAGTTCATGAAACTCACGGAGATGCTAAGCAGGGTTGTCCTCCTTACGCTCTCTAAATATGGGCAAATAATCGCTCCATTCATCCGGAGAAGGGACAACATTAGGAAAACTAGGAATAGCAAAAAAATTAAAAGGAGCAAACCTCCGAGCTAGGATTTTCTCCATTCCGAACCAGCGGAGTCGCCAATCAATCCTTGAATCATGGAGTCGCCAGGTGAAAGATTCACAGCTTTGAATGTGTCCGGTCTTTGTTCACCATCAAAGGCCAAATCTGTAACGTTGTGTCCTCCCAGGAAACTTCTCAGGCTGAGAAAGCAGTTGTTGAAACCTTCTCGAGAAAGCTCCTCTGGGTCAGCTTTCAGGCGTGCTAAAATAGCCACAACTGAAACAATGATGTGGAAACATTGGAGTCGCCACAGTGGAGTCACCAGGTGCACAGTAGCAATCTCGATGTACTAGGTTCTGATGCACCGTCAGGACCAGTAAGCTTTGTCGTTCAATCCCAGAGAAAATCTTCAATTTCGTCCCCGGCAACAACGCCAGAAAATGTTGGTGTCAGAAGCCACTCCTAGATTGCAGCAGGAGTAAGCCTGAGGCCCATCAATTTATGTCACGATTTGTTTATAAAAAGGGTGATCAAATGGAAGTAAACTCAGAACAATATCGCCCACTCAGAAAACTGGGTTGGAACAGCAAGGACATGCGAGGTCTTGATTTAACTTAAGCCAGTGAATTTGCATAGTGGTGAGTAAGTGAAAGAAAAGAAAGGGGAAAAGTCTCAGATATGAGATCCTCTCAGACCAGATAAACTTCAAAGTAAACCTCAAACGTTACGGAACTAATACAATCAAACATGCATTATATAGTTACAGCAACACCCGACTGGATCATCCATACTCGAGCTTTCAAGTTCAGAGGAATAAGGAAAGGAGGAAGTTGGCCGCCATTAAACAAGAAATCTCAAAATATCATTGTATGACCAGAGAACCAAAGGCTTTGTTAAAGCTTTACAGTCGAGAGCTTAGCTCTACCATCGATCCTTACAAAAATACAAAAACTGAGTATATATACTCAGAGCAATTCGCTCTCTTGGCAGCAAGAGGGTAGATGAGACATTAAAGTCTGACTTAGCGTGCGCAAGTTCTTCTGATCAGTCGAGGACATCAGATCGGCATGGCTCTTTTAGGAAAACCTGCACACAGGACGATCTTGGGCAAATTGCCTGCCAGAACCTCCATGCCCTTCATTCATGGCTTGAGCTGAGGTCTCAACCACCTACTCAATATTCATTAACTGCTTCTTCCATGGAGGGTGGCTGAGACTGAAAAATTTTCGCATTTCGCGTTTCGGAGATTCTCGATGCAGCGGAAGAGCGGCTCCCTTGTCTCTTGAACTCTCAATAGCCGGAATGCCAAAATGGCTCCTAGGCGGCTTTTTCATTTCACGTTTCGGGTTTCGGCGATTCCCGATGCAGAGGAGGAGCGGCCCTTTGTCTCTTGAATTCCCGGTAGCCGAAATGGCTCCCGGGCGCTTTTTCATTTCGCGTTTCGGGTTTCGGGGATTCCCGATGCAGTGGAGGAGTGACCCCTATGTCCTTTGAAGTCCCGGTAGCCGAAATGGCAAAATGGCTCATCATTTTGTGATTTTGGCCATAAGAGATGAGCCCATGCGCCAGACCTCGTGCAACTCTGCGACTCAAAATTACCCGATGGTCGTCAATCTGCTCCATCTGTGGATCCTCGCCGTTGAAAACAAAATGTCGGCTCGCTTTATTTTATGCCCGAAATGGACTTCTTCTATGTGTTGCGCTCGGTGCTCATGACCGCGGTCTTTGAAAAAAACACATTTGATGGGTTTTTAAAACCCCATTTCTACGCATTTATACCAAGGACCTGAAATCGAAGAGAAACACCACCTTGCAAGAATTGGCACTAACAAACACCATGCATGCAGTGAAGGGGGTTGGAACCATGGATTTCAACCTAGAGTCAAGAGGTTCTCTTAAGGTGGCAAAGGTGTTGCATGTCTCAAAGCGGAAGTTAAATCTGCTCTCAGTTTCAGCTCTGAAGGACGGGGGTATGAGAGGTTGTACAAGTTGTTGGGACAACCTGTTATTGGCATCAGAGGGAGTCTAGAGTTTGGATCAGTATCAATGAGAGAGCAGGAGGCTCATCTCAACAAGCCCATGAGGTTTGAGATGACACTAATGGAGGAGGAGCATAGGGATCCTAATCAGAGTCCAGCAGAGGTAGCAGTAGAGAGTTCCAGTTTAGAGGGAGTAGAGTCTTCTACTTTAGAGAGAGCATCTGCAACAGTAAAGGACGTGTTTGATCCAGGTGGAGGTTCCAAAAGTACCTTCCTCGATAAGAGGGAGTGTTGGCTTTTGGTAGCTCATAGGTACTTCTACATCAGTCGTGCCTAACATGCAGAAGTGATTGACCAAATGTCTCTCTCTAGTGACTTTATAAAGTGATTTTATAAAGTTAGGGTCTTTTATTATTTAATGAGTAAAAGTGACTTTATAAAGTTTGGGTCACTTAAGTGATTTAAGTGAACTCAATGTGAGATTAAGTCACGTCCGTTGATCTTGAGATGGCAAGATTTATTCTTGGCCATTGAGATCTAGGGTTAGAGTAGTTATTCGTTAATGAGTTATCAAAGGAGAATTTGAGAGAGATGGAGGCACACTTTTCAAGAGAGATTGAGGAGGAAAGTGAAGAGTCACTTTTCCAAGATAGCTTGAGCTTGAAGAAGGAGAAGCAAGAGGGAGGGTGCAAATCCCAAGAAAGAGAGTACACGCATCCCAAGGAGTATTCTCAGCATTAAATATGTCCATACAGCAGAACAGTAATGCAGGCCATACAGACATTAATGACAGCACTTTCCAGCATACTTTGGCACTGAAATCAAGGCACTTTGGGCACAGACTTCTAGACAGAGATGCATGGATTTCAAGGCACTCGGCTGCTGTAAATCCTTACTGTCCGTACCAGAAAGTATTGTACCTGGGCATTGTTTTCAAGGGTGCTGTTACAGCAATTTAACTGTTCTTTCTGCACAAAAATCGAGGTGTTAGTTTGACACAGATTTCTTGGAGCTTGGACTGTGTATTTGAGATAACTACAGTGATTTTAAAAAGCTGAAAGTACTGCTGTAATTTCTGAGTAATATTCTTCATGAACTCACAATAAAGAATCTCTCTTCACTGGTTTTCCCTTGGGGGTTTTTCCAGGGACATTACCCAGAATATTTTGTGTCAAATGTGTGACTGAATGCTGTCTACTGTTCATATTTCCGCCACTAATTTTTCAGTTTGCTTAGTCAATGTATTTCTGCTCATAAAGTACAATAGAATGATGTTAAGTTAAATGCATTACTGTTGAATTTATTGGAGGTTGAAATCAGAATTTGCTAAGTGTTTGACGAAAGTCATAAGTGAAATTTAACATTGTGTGCCACTTTGAGGTTGTTGTTTGCACATTTATTGAGGATCCATTGATGGAGAAACTTCTCTTGGAGGATGTTGAAGTATTCCATGGTCTTACTCCCTCTTTGATGGACATGTCCTACCTTCATGGAGAATTCTTTATTGGATACTTGTATATGTCGCCTGACCACCACTATTTTATTTATTTTTAACTTGGTAGTTGAAGGATATTGTTTCTTTATTCCACCCTGGAATAGATCTAGGATTTTGGTAGTGGAAAGATTTAATCTTGGCCATTGAGATCTAGGGTTAGGGTAGTTATTAATTAATGAGTTATAAAAGGAGCATTTGAGAGAGATGGAGGCACACGTTTCAAGAGAGATTGAGGAGGAAAGTGTAGTCACTTTTCCAAGAGAGCTTGAGCTTGAAGAAGAAAGGAGGAGCAACAAGAAAGGGAGAGGGCAAATCCCAAGGAAGAGAGGAAGCGCATCCCAAGGAGTATTCTCAACATTAAATCTATCGGTACAACAGAACATTAATGCAGGTCATACAATTGTACAACCATTAATGATAGCACTGTCCAGTATACTTTGGCACTAAAATCGAGGCACTTTGGGCACAGATTTCTAGACAAAGTTGCATAGATTTCAAGGCACTTTGTTGTTGTAAATCCTTACTGTCCGTACCAGAAAGTATTGTACCTGGGCATTGTTTTCGTGGGTGTTGTTACAGCAGTTTAATTGTTCTTGTTGCACAGAAATCGAGGTGTTAGTTTGACACAAATTTCTAGGAGCTTGGACTGTGTATTTGAGATAAGTACAGTGATTTTAATAGGCTAGAAGTACTGTTGTAATTTCTACATAATATTCTTCATGAGCTCACAATAAAGAATCTATCTTGACTGGTTTTCCCTTAGGGGTTTTCTCAGGGGCATTGCCCAGAATATTTTGTGTCAAACGTGTGACTGAATGTTGTCTATTGTTCAATTATTTCCGCTGCTAATTTTTCAGTTTGCTTAGTCAATGTATTTCTGCTCATAAAGTACAGTAGAATGTTGTTAAGTTTACTGCATTGCTGTTGAATTTATTGGAGGTTAAAATCAGAATTTGCTAAGTGTTTGACGAAAGTCATAACTAAAATTTAACATGGTATCAGAGCTTGGGCTCTGAGGTTCAGTAGACAGATTTTGGCACTTGAATTGCAATGACCTGCAAGGGTTCTTGCTACGAAGAAGGAAGGGAAAAAGATTCTTGTCGCGAGGGTTTCCAGAAGAAGGTTTCCAATAGGAGACAGCAAGTGAATATAGCAGCCAGCAAGATCAAAGGATAGATATTGGGCTAGGATCTCTTCTGCTGCAGAGAGGAACCAAATCGCAAGCTCTTGCAAGAAAGAGTAAGGGAAAGAAGAAGTCTAGTGATTGAGCCACCTCAGAGGACAGGAAGCGCATCTAGCCATGCGACAAGAATGAGGTCAATGTTCTTTAGTGTGTCAGAGACAGACTCAGACCTGCATGTGGTTTGTGGGGTTAACACCATGCATGCAGTGAAGGGGGTTGGAACCATGGATTTCAAGCTAGAGTCAAGAGGTTCTCTGAAGGTGGCAAAGGTGTTTCATGTCTCAAAGCGGAAGTTAAATCTGCTCTCAGTTTCAGGTCTGGAGGACGAGGGGTATGAGAGGTTGTACAAGTTGTTGGGACAGCATGTTATTGGCATCAGAGGGAGTCTGGAGTTTGGATCAGTGTCAATGAGAGAGCAGGAGGCTCATCTCAACAGGCCCATGAGGTTTGAGATGACACTGATGGAGAAGGAGCATAGGGATCCTAATCAGAGTCCAGCAGAGGTAGCAGCAGAGAGTTCCAGTTTAGAGGGAGTAGAGTCTTTTGTTGGAGTTACTTCACACACACCTAGGATTTCTTTTTCCTAAGGTTTTTATTTGTTTATTAGTCATAAATAGTCATTATCCAGTCTCCTATATTTTAGGATAGAATATTCCACCTCGAGAATATTCTCTTTCAGTTGACACTTCAGTTTGACTAGTTGAGTTGAGTTTAGATGTTGCATTGGGATCATCACCATGCTAATTCGACCTTGCCTTGTATCATCACCAGAGTGGCGCATTAGCCTTGATTCCTTGAGTTAACTCCTCACTACTCTATGTTCAGTCAGTTAACTGAAGACTAGTTGACTGGTTAACTCAACTAGGTGGCAGTTCACTCCCGTAACTGCCTGAGAGACTAGAACAGGTGGCAGTTCACTCCCGTAACTGCTGGTGTGTGTCCAGTTCACTCTAGACGACTATGGCACATTGGTTCACCTCAAGTCGAACTCATTGAGATATACAGAGTATATCATGTGTAAATTATTCATTATTCACAACGGTTAATGAGAATTCTTCTATTCTTTCTCTCCTTCTTCTTCATTTTCCAATTCTCTCAGTAAATGTGTGTATTATTGTTTACCTAGATCTATTTTGTGCAGGTTCAAAACATTTACATGGTATCAGAGCCGACGAACTGCTAAGCAAAAGCTACACCAAAAAAAAATTGCACGTACAAAAGATTGAAGACAGCAGAAAGATGGAATTCCAAAAAGAATTCATTCTTTACACTTTACAACTATTTTGCATGAAAGGAAAAAATAGCCATATATCTCCGATCCAGAGGGTTGTATAGGTTAACCATGAATACAGATACAAAGCCGACATCAGCCATAGAAAAATCCAAGTACTTAAATCGCATGGATGAGGCACTCGGAACAATTTGCAGTCTTATTTCTCCCGATCTCCTTTTTCACATATCTTCCTGTAAGACTCCCAATGAAGCCTGGACCATCTTGGAAGGGCTCTTTGGCAAACAGGATGAGATGAGGGGACACATGTTGGAGGTGGAGCTGTTCACATTGGATCCAAGAAGCTTCGAGAATATCCAAGATTTCCTTACAAAATTCAAGGATTTACTGTCGCAACTCAAAGCTTGCGGGGTTGATAAATCGATGGAGGAGAAACAAATGGTTCTCACCATTCTCTCCAAGCTTGGTCCTGAATTTTTTGTATTCGTATCTACATTCCATACTGTCAGATTCGCCTCTAGAGCCACCTGGAAGATGCCTTCTCTTGAGGAATTTATCGAATCCTTGACACAAGAGCAAACCAAGCTCATCAACATGGGCACAATCAAAGGCCCAAGGGCGCATGCACTCACTGTGCATGATGGCAGCCAAAATATCAGAAATCTAAAGATAAAGATAAAGATAAGCGGAAATCTCATGCACATACGAAGAAGGAAGGGTACACAAAACCCTTCACTGATGCCTCCGGATCCAAAGGAGAAAAGGGAAGAAAAGGGGAGAAATGCACGTATTGTCAGAAAGGATTCCATTCAAAATCCGCATGCATGCAAAAACAAATAGATCTGATGTCTCAAATACTTCAGCAAAACAACCTTGGAGATCGCATCCCCGAGGGTGCAAAGAAGAAGAAGAAGCCAGAAGATACAAATTCCAAGAAAGGCAATTCTAGCCATGCCTCGATTGCCATCAACTCCTCTCTTGATGCTTGGATCATAGATTCAGGAACATCACATCACATGGCTACCTCAGAAGCAGTCTATTCTTCATTGGATGCATGCAAAGGTCCTCCTATTATGATGGGGGACAACTCTTCTGTCGAAGTCACCGGCAAAGGAAGGATTGAACTCACCAATGGAAGCTTCGAGAGTGTGTTGCATGTTCCCAAGCTTTTTGTCAACCTTCTCTCTGTGTATCAAATGACGAATTCCGAAACCGAAAAGAAAGTCGTATTCACACCAAATGTTGTGGACATCTACGACATGCAAACCAACTCCAAGGTTGTTATCGGTGAGGTAAATCATCAGTCTAGATTGTATACATTTTCTGAATTCATTGAGCCTGATTCTGCTTTACTACTTACTCATGCTGATGAAAGTAGTAGGATATGGCACGAAAGATTTGGACATTTGAATTTCAAATACATGCAACAGCTTAGCAAGCACAGATTAGTTGATGGTCTACCAGACATCCATTTCTCCAAGGGAGTATGTGAGGGATGTGTTCTCGGGAAACACCCTCAAGAGAAATTCGACAAAGGAAAGTCTCAACGAGCTTCTGCACCTTTAGATCTGATCTACAGTGACCTCATGGGTCCTTTTCCGCATCCATCGATCAGCAAAGCGAGGTTTGTTCTCATTTTTGTTGACGATTTCTCACGTTTTACTTGGATCTACTTTCTCAGGCAAAAATCAGAAGTCTTTCAACACCTCAAAGATTTCAAAGCCCTGGTTGAGACACAGTCCGAAAAGAAGATCAAAGTCCTCCAAACTGCTAACGAAGGAGAGTATGTGAATCATGAGATCCACAATCTTTGCCATGAGGCAGGGATTCAGTTGCAGCACACAGTTCCCTATACTCCGCAGCAAAACGAAGTTGTTGAGCGGAAAAACCGATCTCTAAAGGAGATAGCATCTTGCATGTTGAATGCAAAGTCACTACCACAGAAACTATGGGCCGAAGCACTTAACTGTGCAACATACATCCAAAACAGATCTCCCCATAGCTCTGTCAAGGATAAGACCCCCTAAGAGGCTTGGAGCGGCCTCAAACCGAAAGTGACCCACTTTCGTATTTTTGGTTCACGTGCATGGGCCAGGATTCCCTCTGAAAAGAGGAAGGCACTTGATCCACAGAGCACTGAGTGCATTTTTGTTGGATACCCTAACGATGTGAAGGGATATCAGCTTATTGATCTTTCCTCGGACCGACTCATCATTGAGCGTAGTGTCCAATTCGAGGAAAGTGTCTCGCATGTACCACAGCAGCCGCATGCAGACACCTTCACTCTTCCACCTGTTCGAGATGATGAGCATGCACATGCCGACTCTTCTTCATATGAGAGTTCTGATTCAGAGGACTCCGATGATTCATATTCAGAGTCAGTACAGTCAGATGCAGAGTCAGAGCATCCGCATGCGATTGCAGAGCCAGAGCAAAGGCCCAAGTGGGCACAAACTACTGTTCAGGATGCAGGGGATCTCATTGGTGATCCAACCGATACTAGGAGGACTCGATATGATTTCGAGGAGCCTCCTGTTGCACTCACTGCCACTGAACCATTGCCCTCCAGGCATCTTTTCTTGGTTCAGTCTTTCGATCCACAATCTTATGGCGAGGCTGCTGGAAATCCCTTTTGGGAATCCGCCATGCAGGAGGAGTACAACTCCCTCCTCGAGAACTAGACTTGGGCTCTGGTTCCCCTTCCTTTTGGGAGGAAACTTGTCAAATGCAGATGGGTCTACAGGACCAAGAGCGCAGCAAATGGACAGATCAGCAGATACAAAGCCAGGCTTGTCGCCAAAGGCTTTCAGCACGTTCATGGTATTGACTATGATGAGACCTTCGCTCCAGTAGCGAAGATGGATTCCATTCGATTGGCCCTTGCCATTGCGGCAGCCAAGGGATGGGAAGTCCATCAGATGGACGTGAAGAATGCATTTCTTTGCGGTGATCTCTCTGAGGAGTTCTACATGGAGCAGCCCGAGGGATTTATGCAGGACTTATCTTTGGTCTGTCGATTGAAGAAGTCACTTTATGACCTCAAGCAGGCTCCGAGGGCATGGTATGCCAAGATGGACTCCTACCTGTTGTCACAAAACTTTGTAAGTTGTAAATCAGACCCGAATGTATACATACTCAAGACAGCTGATTCACTTCTACTTTTAGTTCTGTATGTCGATGATTTGTTGATCACCAGTGGCTCGACTTCATGACAGATTTTTGATGACGAACATGGGTCCACTACACTTCTTTCTTGGACTTGAGATCAGTCAGGATGCATCAGGCATCAAACTGTCTCAAGCCAAGTATGCACGAGATCTCCTTGAAAGATTTCACATGACAAATTGCAAGTATGCTCCGACTCCTTTCCTATCAGGAGTCAAACTTGAGGATGGCGGGGAGACTCCACTGGTTGACAGCACATTGTATAGACAGCTAGTGGGGAGCTTGTTGTATCTCACACACTCCAAACCAAACCTCTCATATGCAGTTGGCGCAGTTTCCAGGTTCATGCAGGAGCCGCATGAGCTACATTGGAAAGCTGCAAAGTGTATTCTTCGATACGTACAGGGCACCATCACCTTTGGGATTCATTATGCAGCAGACTCTACATTAGATCTCATTGGGTTTACTAATTCCGACTGGGCTGGCGATAACATTGATCGCAAGTCCACATCTGGTTACTCAGTCAGTCTTGGTTCTGGGCCTATCTGTTGGTCGAGCAAGAAGCAAGTTGCCATTGCTCTATCTTCAACCAAGGCAGAGTACAAAGGGGTAATTAACATAACCATTCAGGCTATGTGGCTACAACATTTTCTCACTGAGTTGGGCATTCAGTTTCATCGATCGATCGTCATCTAGTGTGACAACCAAAGCACTCTGAAGTTCTGCAGAGATCCAGTTCAGAGGCAG
>JZKD02S2443112.1:546125-591952 GCA_000966675.3 Picea glauca
TCTTTTTCCTAAGGTTTTTATTTGTTTATTAGTCATAATTAGTCATTATCCAATCTCCTATATTTTAGGAGAGAATATTCCACCTAGAGAATATTCTCTTTCAAGTGACACTTCAGTTTGACTAGTTGAGTTGAGTTTAGATGTTGCATTGGGATCATCACCATGCAACATTGGGATCACCACCATGTTAATTCGACCTTGCCTTAGTATCATCACCAGAGTGGCGCATTAGCCTTGATTCCTTGAGTTAACTCCTCACTACTCTATGTTCAATCAGTTAACTGAAGACTAGTTGACTAGTTAACTCAACTAGGTGGCAGTTCACTCCCGTAACTGCTGGTGTGTGTCCAGATCACTCTAGACCACCACTATGGCGCATTGGTTCACCTCAAGTCGAACTCATTGAGATATACAGAGTATATCATGTGTAAATTATTCATTATTCACAACGGTTAATGAGAATTCTTCTATTATTTCTCTACTTCTTCCTTTTCCAATTCTCTCTATAAATGTGTGTATTATTGTTTAACTAGATCTATTCTGTGCAGGTTCAAAACATTTACATCTTCCAATTCAAAGGGAGCAGCTGCAACAGCAAAGGACGTGTTTGATCCAGGTGGAGGTTCCAAAAGTACCTTCCTCGATAAGAGGGAGTGTTGACTTTTGGTAGCTCAGAGGTACTTCTACATCAGTCGTACCTAACATGCAGAATTGACCGACCAAATGTCTCTCTCTAGTGACTTTATAAAGTGATTTTATAAAGTTAGGGTCTTTTATTATTTAATGAGTAAAAGTGACTTTATAAAGTTTGGGTCACTTAATGATTTAAGTGAACTCAATGTGAGATTAAGTCACGTCCGTTGATCTTGAGATGGCAAGATTTAATCTTGGACATTGAGATCTAGGGTTAGGGTAGTTATTTGTTAATGAGTTATCAAAAGGAGCATTTGAGAGAGATGGAGGCACACTTTTCAAGAGAAATTGAGGAGGAAAGTGAAGAGTCACTTTTCCAAAAGAGCTTGAGCTTGAAGAAGGAGAAGCAAGAGAGGGAGGGTAAAATCCCAAGGAAGAGAGTGCACACATCCCAAGGAGTATTCTCAGCATTAAATCTCTCCATACAACAGAACAGTAATGCAAGCCATACAGACATTAATGACAGCACTTTCCAGCATACTTTGGCACTGAAATCAAGGCACTTTGGGCACAGACTTCTAGACAAAGATGCATGGATTTCAAGGCACTCTGCTGCTGTAAATCCTTACTGTCCGTACCAGAAAGTATTGTACCTGGGCATTGTTTTCGAGGGTGCTGTTACAGCAATTTAACTGTTCTTTCTGCACAAAAATCGAGGTGTTAGTTTGACACAGATTTCTAGGAGCTTGGACAGTGTATTTGAGATAAGTACAGTGATTTTAATAAGCTGAAAGTACTGTTGTAATTTCTGAGTAATATTCTTCATGAGCTCACAATAAAGAATCTCTCTTCACTGGTTTTCCCTTGGGGGTTTTTCCAGGGACATTACCCAGAATATTTTGCATCAAATGTGTGACTGAATCTTCTCTACTGTTCATATTTCCACCGCTAATTTTTCAGTTTGCTTAGTCAATGTATTTCTGCTTATAAAGTACAATAGAATGATGTTAAGTTAAATGCATTATTGTTGAAATTATTGGAGGTTGAAATCAGAATTTGCTAAGTGTTTGACGAAAGTCATAAGGGAAATTTAACATTGTGTGCCACTTTGAGGTTGTTGTTTGCACATTTATTGAGGATCCATTGATGGAGCAACTTCTCTTGGAGGATTTTATGGAGGATGTTGGAGTATTCCATGGTCTCACTCCCTCTTTGATGGAGACGTCCTACCTTCATGGAGAATTCTTTATTGGATACTTGTATCTGTGGCCTGACCACCACTATTTTATTTATTTTTAACT
Source organism: Picea glauca (assembly GCA_000966675.3). Taxonomy (NCBI): domain Eukaryota; kingdom Viridiplantae; phylum Streptophyta; class Pinopsida; order Pinales; family Pinaceae; genus Picea; species Picea glauca. The sequence continues at coordinate 548,060 of JZKD02S2443112.1, forward strand.
TTGTAGTTGAAAGATATTGTTTCTTTATTCCACCCTAGAATAGATCTAGGATTTTGGTAGTGGAAAGATTTAATCTTGGCCATTGAGATCTAGGGTTAGGGTAGTTATTCATTAATGAGTTATAAAAGCAGCATTTGAGAGAGATGGAGGCACACTTTTCAAGAGAGATTGAGGAGGAAAGTGTAGAGTCACTTTTCCAAGAGAGCTTGAGCTTGAAGAAGCAAGGAAGAGCAACAAGAAAGGGAGAGCGCAAATCCCAAGGAAGAGAGGGAGCACATCCCAAGGAGTATTCTCAACATTAAATCTATCTGTACAACAGAACATTAATGCAAGTCGTATAATCGTAGAACCATTAATGATAGCATTGTCCAGTATACTTTGGCACTAAAATCGAGGCACTTTGGGCACAGATTTCTAGAGAAAGTTGCATAGATTTCAAGGCACTTTGTTGTTGTAAATCCTTACTGTCCGCACCAGAAAGTATTGTACCTGGGCATTGTTTTTGTGGGTGTTGTTACAACAGTTTAATTGTTCTTGTTGCACAGAAATCAAGGTGTTAGTTTGACACAAATTTCTAGGAGCTTGGACTGTGTATTTGAGATACGTATGGTGATTTTAATAGGCTAGAAGTACTGTTGTAATTTCTGCATAATATTCTTCATGAGCTCACAATAGAGAATCTATCTTGACTGGTTTTCCCTTAGGGGTTCTTTCAGGGGCATTGCCCAGAATAAGTTGTGTCAAATGTGTGACTGAATGTTGTCTATTGTTAAATTATTTCCGTTGCTAATTTTTCAGTTCGCTTAGGCAATGTATTTCTGCTCATAAAGTACAGTAGAATGTTGTTAAGAATACTGCATTGCTGTTGAATTTATTGGAGTTTAAAATCAGAATTTGCTAAGTGTTTGACGAAAGTCATAACTAAAATTTAACATGGTAGCTCTGAGGTTCAGTAGACAGAGATTTTGGCACTTGGATTGTAATGACCTGCAAGGGTTCTTGCTACAAAGAAGAGGAAGGGAAAAAGATTCTTGTCGTGAGGGTTTCCAGAAGAAAGTTTCCAATAGGAGGCAGCAAGTGAATATAGCAGCCAGCAAGGTCAAAGGATAGATATTGGGCTAGTGTCTATTCTGCTGCAGAGAGGAACCAAATAGGAAGCTCTTGCAAGAAATAGTAAGGGGAAGAAGAAGTCTAGTGATTGAGCCACCTCAGAGGACAGGAAGCGCATCTAGCCATACGACAGGAATGAGGTCAATGTTCTTTAGTGTGTCAGAGACAGACTCAGACCTGCATGTGGTTTGTGGGGTTAACACCATGCATGCAGTGAAGGGGGTTGGAACCGTGGATTTCAAACTAGAATCAAGAGGTTCTCTAAAGGTGGCAAAGGTGTTGCATGTCTCAAAGCGGAAGTTAAATCTGCTCTCAGTTTCAACTCTGGAGGACGGGGGCTATAAGAGGTTGTACAAGTTGTTGGGACAGCCTGTTTTTGGTATCAGAGGGAGTCTGGAGTTTGGATCAGTGTCAATGAGAGAGCAGGAGGCTCATCTCAACAGGCCCATGAGGTTTGAGATGACACTGATGGAGGAGGAGCATAGGGATCCTAATAAGAGTCCAGCAGAGATAGCAGCAGAGATTTCCAGTTTAGAGGGAGAAGAGTCTTACAGTTCAGAAGGAGCAGCTGCAACAGCAAAGGACGTGTTTGATCCAGCTGGAGGTTCCAAAAGTACCTTCCTCGATAAGAGGGAGTGTTGGCTTTTGATAGCTCAGAGGTACTTCTACATTAGTCGTGCCTAACATGCAGAAGTGACCGACCAAATGTCTCTCTCTAGTGACTTTATAAAGTGATTTTATAAAGTTAGGGTCTTTTATTATTTAATGAGTAAAAGTGACTTTATAAAGTTTGGGTCACTTAAGTGATTTAAGTGAACTCAGTGTGAGATTAAGTCACGTCCGTTGATCTTGAGATGGCAAGATTTAATCTTGGCCATTGAGATCTAGGGTTAGGGCAGTTATTCGTTAATGAGTTATAAAAGGAGCATTTGAGAGAGATGGAGGCACACTTTTCAAGAGAGATTGAGGAGGAAAGTGAAGAGTCACTTTTCCAAGAGAGCTGGAGCTTGAAGAAGGAGAAGCAAGATAGGGAGGGCGCAAATCCCAAGGAAGAGAGTGCACGCATCCCAAGAAGTATTCTCAGCATTAAATCTGTCCATACAGCAGAACAATAATGCAGGCCATACAGACATTAATGACAGCACTTTCCAGCATACTTTGGCACAAAAATTGAGGCACTTTGGGCACAGACTTCTAGACAGAGATGCATTTATCTCAAGGCACTCTGCTGCTGTAAATTCTTACTGTCCATACCAGAAAGTATTGTACCTAGGCATTGTTTTTGAGGGTGCTGTTACAGCAATTTAACTGTTCTTTCTACACAAAAATCAAGGTGTTAGTTTGACACAGATTTCTAGGAGCTTGGACTGTATATTTGAGATAAGTACAGTGATTTTAATAAGCTGAAAGTACTGCTGTAATTTCTGGGTAATATTCTTCATGAGCTCACAATAAAGAATCTCTCTTCACTGGTTTTCCCTTGGGGGTTTTTCCAGGGACATTACCCAGAATATTTTGCGTCAAATGTGTGACTGAATGCTGTCTACTGTTCATATTTCCGCCGCTAATTTTTCAGTTTTCTTAGTCAATGTATTTCTGCTCATAAAGTACAATAGAATGATGTTAAGTTAAATGCATTACTGTTGAATTTATTGAAGGTTGAAATCAGAATTTGCTAAGTGTTTGACGAAAGTCATAAGTGAAATTTAACATTGTGTGCCACTTTGAGGTTGTTGTTTGCACATTTATTGTGGATCCATTGATGGAGCAACTTCTCTTGGAGGATTTTATGGAGGATGTTGGAGTATTCCATGGTCTTACTCCATCTTTGATGGAGACGTCCTACCTTCATGGAGAATTCTTTATTGGATACTTGTATATGTGGCCTGACCACCACTATTTTATTTATTTTTAACTTGGTAGTTGAAGGATATTGTTTCTTTATTCCACCCTAAAATAGATCTAGGATTTTGGTAGTGGAAAGATTTAATCTTGGCCATTGAGATCTAGCATTAGGGTAGTTATTCATTAATAAGTTATAAAAAGAGCATTTGAGAGAGATGGAGGCACACTTTTCAAGAGAGATTGAGGAGGAAAGTGTAGTCACTTTTCGAATAGAGCTTGAGCTTGAAGAAGAAAGGAGGAGCAACAAGAAAGGGAGAGCGCAAATCCCAAGGAAGAGAGGGAACGCATCCCAACGAGTATTCTCAACATTAAATCTATCTGTACAACAGAACATTAATGCAGGTTGTACAATTGTACAACCATTAATGATAGCACTGTCCAGTATACTTTGGCACTAAAATCGAGGCACGTTGGGCACAGATTTCTAGACAAAGTTGCATAGATATCAAGGCACTTTGTTGTTGTAAATCCTTACTGTCCGTACCAGAAAGTATTGTACCTGGGCATTGTTTTCGTGGCTGTTGTTACAGCAGTTTAATTGTTCTTGTTGCACAGAAATCGAGTTGTTAGTTTGACACAAATTTCTAGGAGCTTGGACTGTGTATTTGAGATAATTACAGTGATTTTAATAGGCTAGAAGTACTGTTGTAATTTCTGCATAATATTCTTCTGTTGTAATTTCTGCATAATATTCTTCATGAGCTCACAATAAAGAATCTATCTTGACTGCTTTTCCCTTGGGGGTTTTTTCAGGGGCCTTGCCCAGAATATTGTGTCAAATGTGTGACTGAATGTTGTCGATTGTTCAATTATTTCCGCTGCTAATTTTTCAGTTTGCTTCGTCAATGTATTTCTGCTCATAAAGTACAGTAGAATGTTGCTAAGTTTACTGCATTGCTGTTGAATTTATTGCAGGTTAAAATCAGAATTTGCTAAGTGTTTGACGAAAGTCATAACTAAAATTTAGCATGGTATCAGAGCTTGGGCTCTGAGGTTCAGTAGAGTCTAGACAGAGATTTTGGCACTTGGATTGTAATGACCTGCAAGGGTTCTTGCTACGAAAAAAGGAAAAAAGATTCTTGTGGTGAGGGTTTCCAGAAAAAGGTTTCGAATAGGAGGCAGCAAGTGAATATAGCAGCCAGCAAGATCAAAGGATAGATATTGGGCTAGGGTCTATTCTGCTGCAGAGAGGAACCAAATCGCAAGCTCTTGCAAGAAATAGTAAGGGGAAGAAGAAGTCTAGTGATTGAGCCACCTCAGAGGACAGGAAGCGCATCTAGCCATGCGACAGGAATGAGGTCAATGTTCTTTAGTGTGTCAGAGACAGACTCAGACTTGCATGTGATTTGTGGGGTTAACACCATGCATGCAGTGAAGGGGGTTGGAACCGTGGATTTCAAGCTAGAGTCAAGAGGTTCTCTGAAGGTGGCAAAGGTGTTGCATGTCTCAAAGCGGAAGTTAAATCTGCTCTCAGTTTCAGCCCTGGAGTACGGGGGGTATAAGAGGTTGTACAAGTTGTTGGGACAGCCTGTTATTGGCATCAGAGGGAGTCTGGAGTTTGGATCAGTGTCAATGAGAAAGCAGGAGGCTCATCTCAACAGGCCCATGAGGTTTGAGATGACATTGATGAAGGAGGAGCATAGGGATCCTAATCAGAGTCCAGCAGAGGTAGTAGCAGAGAGTTCAAGTTTAGAGGGAGTAGAGTCTTCCAGTTCAGAGGGAGCAGCTGCAACAGCAAAGGATGTGTTTGATCCAGGTGGAGGTTCCAAAAGTACCTTCCTCGATAAGAGGGAGTGTTGGCGTTTGGTAGCTCAGAGGTACTTCTAGATCAGTCATGCCTAACATGCAGAAGTGACCGAGGAAATGTCTCTCTCTAGTGACTTTATAAAGTGATTTTATACAGTTCGGGTCTTTTATTATTTAATGAGTAAAAGTGACTTTATAAAGTTTGGGTCACTTAAGTGATTTAAGTGAACTCAATGTGAGATTAAGTCATGTCCGTAGAGGCAGCATATAGAGGCAGCAAATTGAGGCGCATATCTGTGTTGTAGTAACAACATAATAGAGGCGTACATCAGCATATAGAGGCAGCTAACAGTGTTGTAGAGGCAACATATAGAGGCAGCCCAATTGAGGCGCATATCAGTGTTGTGGATCAGCATTCAGAGTCAGTATATTAGTGTTCTAGATCAGCATACAGAGACAGCATATCAGTGTTGTAGATCAACATTCAGAGACAGTATATCAGAGGTGTAGATTAGCATATAGAGGCAGCAAATTAGAGGCACGTATCAGTCAACTAGAGGCAGCATTACAAGTGCAAATTAGAGGCACGCTTTAGTCAATTAGAGGCAGCTTCAACAGCCCATATCAAAGCTGATATATCTCAGTCTTTGAAAGCAACTCGGATACGTCTATATCAGCAAGGTCTCTTAGTTCTCTATCAGGTCAGAGTCGACTTGGCAAGCTCTTTAAGAGCAGAGTATTCATGGTGGATATTTGTAAGTGATCTTACATTAATAATGCAATAAAGGAATATCGTTTGTTGGGGTTTTCTCCCTGTACAGAGTTTCCCCAGGGTATATGTGTTGTTGATGTGCATGCTTACGTATCTACATGATTATTGCTATTCAGTTACTATTCTATATTGTTGAAATGTATTAAGCTGAAATCGAAGTGTTGAAGATTTTAAAGAAATATTCTGCATAAGAAAATAAAGCTCAAAATTTAACATGGTATCAGAGCTTAGGGTGTGTTAAGCTTGTTGAAGTGCAACAGCAAATACGCACAAATCCAAGCAAGCTTGATTAAGTTTCCAGTGTTAGGTCCATGGCATCCTCCATTTCAGTCAGGGCGTAGGATAGGCTCGAAGGAGTTGCCAACTTCAATGTGTGGAATCTCCGAATAACAAATATTTAGCAGGAGCATGATCTTGAGCAGTATGTGACCACAGTGGTGGAGGAACCCACTACTAATGCAGGAAAAACAGCTTTCAGGAAGAGTCAAGCAAAGGCTAAGAGAATCATATTTGACTCAATCAAAGACAGTATAATGCCAGCAATAACTTCGTTAATGACTGCTAAGAACTGTATGTGGGATTTGGGTACCTTGGAAAGTGGTCCCCATGTGCTTATGAGTCTCTAAACACAAAGGGGGGAGACTATTACCCTTGTACTTTACTTTATGATTCTAATTTCACTTTGACTTAGGAGATTTAAGTCAAAAGTAAAATATGTCACTTAAGCATTAAAGTGACAATTAATTCACAATGTGGGTGAATTAATAGACATAAAGCAACTAAGGAAAGTGGGTTTCTTTCCTTAGTGAGATTTTTGGATGAGATCTCACCCATTGATTAGACTTGGCTAGATTGGATCTAGGCCATTGATCTATTAGGGCTTGGCCAAAGGAGGCTAAAGTAAGGGTTTAGTGCATTTTTGAGATTCATTCTTCACTTGTGAGTTTTGGAGAAAAGGAGGGGTGCATTTCTCAAGTTGAGGAAGGCACACTTGCATGAGAGCTTGAGGAGGAAACTCTTGTTGGGTTGAGCTTTCATGGAGAGGTTATCCATGGAGGTTTAGCATTCATTTCCTTGGAGGGCGCATGCTACATAGAGAGGAGTTTATTTTCTAGAGGAGGGCGCGCATTCTGAGGAGGAGGAGGCTTCATTCACTGTTTTGTTCACTTGAGGAGTGGGAGGAGCATGAGGATGAGGTCTGTTGCAATGGGAGAGGAGAGCTAGGGCGCATGCTTCCATGGAGAGAGGCATCCAACTTAGGCCTTTGTTATTTGATGGTGATCTTATCTGCTAGGAGGAGGGCGCACCAGTGGAGTGGGTTGACAGCTACCTGGTAGTGGATTCACTTGGAAAAATCCAGTTCTAACAGTTTCAGTGGAGAGGCAGCACAGGAGAGCACATTCCTGTGGAGGGATTTCTTCATTGGGTCAAAGAGGAGCTAGAGCGCTTCACTTCAGCGCAGAGAGCAACAAAGGGAGAGGGCGCACCTAAGTTTGGGCACATCTCTCTCTGGATCTTGTGGCAAGGCTTGTGAGGGGCTTGCTATGTATACAGGTTCCTTTGTATTGTATTACTTGTTGTATCTCATGCTTTGATCATCATTGTATAGACATAAATCCCAAACTGGTTTTCCCCGGAGGGGGTTTATCCAGGGTCATGTTGACCAAAAATACCTGTGTCAAATCTATGCATGTTTAGAAGTGTAGATCAGCATTTTAAAGGTAAAGATCTAGAGGTAGTGTTATGTGTTTTAAGTTATATTGCATGTGCTAACATTGAGATAAGAAAACACTTGCAAGGGCACCTTAAAAGAGCACTTAACCTTCAAAACATTGAGCAGAAAGTTGGATGACTGTTTGTTGTCCTAAAACAGCAAGAGAAGACAGCCATACAGTTGAAACTTAGAGCCATACTAAGGTCAAGGACAGACCTTAGGTGGCAGCCTCATAGGACCTCAGAAAATCTACAGTGTATGGATACCTTGGTGAATCTGTATGAGAAACGGGCTCCACATTAGAGGAGGACACTTAAGCATAAGCTTAAGTATTTAAAGATGGAGAAAGGTGAATCAATGGCATCTTTTTGTTCCAAGATAGCCCAAATCAAAGATCAGCTTTTGGCCACAGGGGTCACAGTGGATGATGATGACTTAGTGCAGGCCATATTTGATGGTCTTCCTTCTTCATGGGAGACCTTCTTATCAAGTATGAGTGGGAGAGAGATTCAGCCCACGTTTGAGAGGTTATGGCATGATTGCCTCCAGGAGGAGAGTCGCATTGCTACCAAGAGCGAGCCAACCAGAGGAGAGCATTCAGCATTAGCATCAAGATTCAAGGGAAATAAGAAAGTCACTCTCCAGAAAGGCTCTCAGAGGAAGTCAAACACCAAAGGTATGTTCGAAGGCAAGACTATTGATACATCTAAGATTAAATGCTTTAGTTGCAATAAGTTGGGTCATTTTGCTAGAGACTGTTGGTTTAGGAAGAAAAATCCAAGGAAAGGGAAACATCATGCCTCAACTGCTGAGGATGATGAATCCAAAAGAAAACAAAAAAGTCCTCCTAATGAAAAAGAAAATAGAAAAGAATATTACCGGGTTTCTGCTTTATCCAGTACAGTTATCACATGGCCGAAAACTTGGTTAGTAGACAGTGGCGCATCAAAGCACATGACAGGGTATAAGGAGATCCTCTTAGATTTCAAGACAAAATTTTGCAAAGCAGGTTGAGCTTGGGGATGACAAATGTTACAAGATAGAGGGAGTAGGCTCTATCTCCTTCAAATTGGAATCTGGGGCTAGACTTCATGTTGATGAAGTATTATATGTTTCAAGGCTCAAGAAGAATCTTCTATCAGTTGCAACCCTTAAGGACAAGAGATATTGGGTGATCTTCAAGGACAGGAAGGCACTACTATGGGCTAAAGGTAGCCATTTGAGTACAGTAGAACCCAATTGGGTTACGTAGAGGAGGATTGTACGTCGTGACAGGACAGTCAGTTAAAGCATTGGCTCATGATGAAACTAGCTCCAGCAAATTGTGGCACAAAAGACTTGGTCATCTTCATTACAAAGCACTTCCAGATCTGCAAAACATGGTATGTGGCATGCCCTCTATTTCCCTTAATAAAAATGAAATTTGTAAAGGATGCATGCTAGGTAAAAATATAAAGAAAGCATTTCCTAGTAGTGACAGCAGAGCTCAAGGCATCTTAAATCTGGTTCATTCTGATGTATGTGGTCCCATGTCATCCCCCTCACTCAGTGGTTGTTTGTATTATGTCATTTTTATTGATGATTACTCAAGCAAATGTTGGATATATTTCCTTAAAGCTAAAAGTGACACATTTGATAAATTCAAAGAGTATAAAGCCTTTATTGAGAACCGGACATGGAAACACATCAGAACCCTTAGAACAAACAATGGAGGAGAGTTTGAATCTCTCCAGTTTGAGGATTTCTGCAAGGAAGCAGGAATCAAGAGACAGTTGACCGTGCCATATAACCCTCAACAAAATGGAGTTGTTGAGAGGAAAAACAAGACAATTTGTGAGGCAGGGAAAGCAATGATGTTTGACCAGGATCTGCCACATTCTTTATGAGCAGAAGCTACCTCCACTGTCGTGTATATTCAGAACAGGCGTCCACATGATATCTTGAAGGAAAAGACTCCTGAAGAGGTCTTCTCAGGGATGAAGTAGGGCATCTAAGGATATTTGGATGTCCAGTGTATATTCATGTCCCTAAGAAAAAGAGGACAAAAATGGAACCCTCGGGCAAGAAAGGAGTTTTTGTGGGGTACAATGAGAACTCCAAGGCTTACAGGATATATGTACCAGGTCAAAGACAAATAGAGGTAAGCAGAGATGTGACTTTCCATGAGGAAGCAGCATTCAAGAAATCTAGAAAGCTTCAACAGGAATCCGAAGTAGTTAAACCAGCTTCACCTTCTTCTGAAAATGAAGAGGCAAATGATCAGAGAGAGGAACCTCATGAAGGGCCAAGAAATGAGCCCCTGGAACCTGCTGAAAAGTTAGAAAGAACTCTTGAAGAACCTCCAGCCAAAAGGAGGCCGAGGTGGCTTAAAGAAACAGTGCAGGAAGAAGAAAAGATAGTTGCTCCCAAAGGAAGTTTCACGGAAAGTAAGAGGCCTCATAGGTTTGGAGGCTATGTTGCACTGATGAGCAGCATCAATGATGTCGAACCTTCTTTCATTTGAAGAAGCAGATAAATTACAAGTATGGAAGGATGGCATGCTTGAGGAATACAGGTCAATCCTAAAGAACAATGTCTGGGACATTATGTCGAAGGCCAATGGACAAATCAGTGGTCTCTTCCAAATGGATCTATAAGATCAAGCATGCAGCTGATGGGAGTGTGGAAAAGTTCAAAGCAAGATTTGTAGCCAGAGGATTCACTCAAAAAGAAGGAATCGACTACGAAGAGATTTTTGCCCTTGTAGCCAAGTATACCTCCATTCGAACTATTATTGCATTAGCTTCCGTTCTTGGTTGGAAGCTACATCAGATAGATGTAAAAACAACATTCTTGAATGGAAAGATTGAACAAGAGGTCTTTGTGGAAATAACCAGATGGTTTTGTACTGCATAACAAAGGCACTCATGTATGCAAGCTAAGGAAGGCCTTGTATGGTCTTAAGTAGGCTCACAGAGATTGGTATGAAAGGATTGATGGCTTTCTTAAAAGCCTGGGCTTTCAAAAAAGTGATGTTGATGCAAATCTGTACTTCAAGGTAGGAGGTAAGTGTGGCAAAGACAGGGCGAGATATTTCTAACACAAGGAAAATACACAATGGATGTATTAAAGAGGTTTGGTATGATGGATTGCAAATCCATGTCTACTCTGATGGTTACCAACCTGAGGTAGCTGCATGATTCTGATACAAGTTCACATTTGGTGGATCCCACCATGTATAGGCAGTTGATTGGATCATCGATGTACATGATCCACACCAGGCCAGATATATGCTATGCAGTGATTGCAATGAGTCAGTTCATGATTGAATCGAGACAGAGACAATGGGTGGCATCAAAGCACATCTTGAGATATCTTAGAGGGACCATTACCTATGGTCTGAGATATACATCCAGTGGTGGTTTATTTCTGCATGGGTATGCAGATGTTGACTGAGCATGAACCCCACAGCATCGGAAGAGTACTTTCGAATACCTTCTCCAGGAGCAAGCTTTCTACTTTTTTTCACTACCTTGACCAGAGATACCTTCATCTCTTAATGAGGTAAGTATGAGGAAGTGTCCAGACACAAATCTCAATTCATACATGTCCAACACCAGATCGAGACTTTGAGAAGGATAGCATCTTACTTCTACGTTGTATCGCCTAGTCGGGGGAATAAGCAACAAGAAAATTCCATGATATTTCAAGATCCAGATCAATGCCTCGCCCAGGAGGTCAATGTACACCAGCAAACCAGCAAACGATCAACTCTAGGTTGCCTAAAAGTTGAGCTTCCCCTCATCCAACACACTTCTCCTCCAATTCATAGTGCAACCAGGGCCTCTCACCTATGCATCCTTCTCATTCACAACCACTGCTCGAAGGATATCATCGACCAGTGCATTAGCCTTTTCACAGTTATTGATAGCTCTAATGAGAAGCATGTATTGCGATCCCCTCGCTCATCCTCGACAGCCAACTCCAACTCCAACAAGACTTGACATCCTCTCTTCTATTGACTCATCGGTTTCTAATATTTTTCTTACACTTGCACCTTATTGTATATCCTCAATTAAATAGTCATTTAGCTCTAGTTAAACACAGTTCTTTATCTTTTCACACTTTTAGTATTGATCTAGGAAATGCTTTTGCACTCCCACTTTGTACCTACACAAGGTGTATTCTTTTAGTCCCATTGACCTACTTTTGTGATCATTCATTGGACATTAATAAAATTATATTATATTATCTTACTACAAAGATGGTTGTTAAAAGGTTTGTTGTTGTGTAGTGATCAACTGTTGGGATGTGCCCACCATGTGTTGCATCATCTTGGCTCGATACTTGTTCTATTGTTGTCATTGTCCAGCAAGTTGCTCCATCAAGAGTTGGCTTTGTTGATATTGTTGCTCTTGCATTTGTTCTACTAGGAACTAAGCAAGGGTGAAATCTAGATAGACATCAATGTCTCTAGAATAGTTGTGGAGAGCCATGATACAATACGAAGACAATATATGTCATTTTAGAACCAAATACAACAAATTGTACGTATGAGTTGTGGTATGGGCCCCACAAGTGAAATATGTAAGTGTAAGTTGCACCTCAAGTTGAAGCAACAATATTGTGAGTTTGTGTTGCAGCGCATATTTATATGTTGAAACACAACACAATTGTGTTGTCTCATGATATACTCACAATACCTAAAGAAAAACATCCAAGTACCATGACTACAGTAAAATTGCAGAATCTTGTGGAAAATGTAAAAATGGCAAACATTTGAAAGAGCCAGTTCCATCAATTATGGGTTGCCTGCATGTTGATAAGCTAAAAATAGGAAAGGAAAGTGTTATGTGTTATATAGTATAAATCACTAACCACTTGTGGTTGAAAGTTCAAGGACAATTCTGAGCAAGACAGATGCCGAGGAGATCAGAATTGCAAAACTTCAAAAAAACCCTAGTCTTTAGGCTCTAATACCAATCATATGAACACAGTTTACAGCAATGCATAATACTCACATACAAGGAAACTAACAAAAGAGAAAGTATGTAACACAAGAAAATGTCAAACTCTACAAGCCATACACCATATATTGTATTCAATATATAGGAGTACAAAGTTGGTGGAGTGATCATATTTCACCAGGCCTTCGAGATGTACAAATGTAAAATACATAGTTAGGTGAGTGATCAATTTAGATCAAGTCAATGATAAGAGACAAAAGCCAAATGGAATAAAGTACAAGAGAGAAAAAACAAAAATATAATACATATTTTGACACATCCACTAGACTAAATCTCATCAGACTGCCAAAGAAGTCTAGATCTCTCTACAACTATTCACATTTCTGTTTTAGAACTACATTTTTCTGTATTAGTTCAACATTTTCATATATTTAAATTTTAGTTTCATCTGCAAGCTTTCCAATTTTCAGTTAAAATTTAGACAGCAGGTTCCTTTTCCAATTATGACAACACTTTTTCATTCAGTTTATTAGTAATTATCAACTTAGGTTTGTAATAATGGTATTAGAGCCACTTTCTTGACCTCATGGCGCAGCATCAATGATGGATGAATTACACCTCGATGAATATCTCAATTTATGGGAATCCTATCTTTAAGAATCTCCTGAAAGTTTCTCAGAATATGTTTAACTTTACGAAAATCAGAGAAGATGGCTCTCAGAACTAGAACATTATGAGGACCATTAGGATAAAGTCAACACCTCAGTCCACAGCTTGGATGCTCCATAATTTGAGTGTGCTTTAATAGTGTTAGCTTTGTTGTGACTGTTGGTAATGGTGAAAAAGACTATTGAATCATCAAGACTTACTGCATGTTGGGGATAATGATCAAGCCATTACCAACAGTCACAACAAAGCTAATGATCAAGCTATTAATGTCTTATTGGGCTCAGATGTCAACCAACATTTGTTTAAAGGTTAAGTAACTGTTGCTGCTCCAGAAGCCCATCATCAAACTTTAGACCTTTTGGAAAGAAGGGGTATCTCAGCCAGGCTCCAACATATGAAGATGCTCTATGGAAGCATGTCTTTATGGACAAGCTGAAGCTAGAGAATTATTGATCGACTCAGAAATGATCAGGTTTAATGCCTCTACACATGCATTGAGATGTGTCATTTTAAGCAAGAATGTGGTGGGATGTTGATACGCTTGGGAGAGTCTCATTGGAAAGCATAGAATTAGATGTTCAATCTGGAAGATCTTATGCAAAACACTACTAAACATTAAATTTTGAACAAACATCTGCTTTAAAATCTAAATAGAATTAGAAAACGACTTTCCACACTCGTAAATGACACTTTGAATTCCAAGTAATGCTTTAGCATCAGAGAATAGTGCGATGTGTTTAAAGTGAAGACAAAACCTACACATAGAAATCAAATTGCTTTAGATCCAAGAAATTAGAATGTCTTAGCCACTTTTTTTCAAGAGGAGTGCAAGTAGAGCCTATGGAAATTCAAGCAATTAAGGAATGACCAACTCCCTGAACTCTCATACAATAGAGGAGATATCTAGGCCTTTGTGGGTATTACCAAAAGTTTGACAACGAATATTGACTGATTTAAAGAGTATAGCAATAACTACAGTTCCAATATCGTTTATACCAGACATTACGGTATTCAATTTTTAGTGTGATGCTTCTGCAAATAGGTTGGAAGCTAGCTTTATACAGGACAACAAGTCCACTGTTTATAAAACTAGGAAGTGGAGTCAGAGAGGAACATTACTGCCCACCTAATGATAAAGACGTGTTGGTTGATATTCATGAAAAAGAGAAAGTTCACATAATACTTGATAATTGATGAACAGCAAACTCATAAGTTTTTAAACCATAAAAGTCTAAAATCTTGCTTGTTCTAAAAAAATGTTGAGCTCTATACAAAGAAAATGAGCAAGGTCCAGTCATTCTATTCAAAATTGTTTATAAAAAACACCATATCTATAATGTTTGTGAATGTTAAATTAAACTAATTTTAGAAGTAAGCCAAATTGAGCTTTGGTATTCAAGCAAAATATCTAAAAGACAATTTTGTCTCTGCCTGTGTATAAGAATACCAAGCATTAGTTGGCATGGAGGACTGGGAATGGTATGAAGGTAAGAATTGGGCAGACCCTTGGATAGGGTGTGAAGGATATTACATACTTCAAGCAAAATATCTAAAAGACAATTTTGTCTCTGCCTGTGTATAAGAATACCAAGCATTGGTTAGAATGGAGGACTGCGAATGGTATGAAGGTAAGAATTGGGCAGATTCTTGGATAGGGTGTGCAGGACATTACATACTTCCTGAAGCTATGATAGAAACTCTTCACAATAAAGGGATCTCCACACTGGTAGATTGCTTCAGACCCAAATCAAACCTTATTTGGCATAAAGGTCGGAAATCATCCCTCGTGTTGGGAACGAATGACATGTTAGTCTGGTCAAAGAACTCAGGTTCAGGAAGAAACACAGTCAAGCTTCGTCATAGAGCCATGTTCTCAGAGGTAGATCAAGGTGACCCTGTCTAGTAGTGGAGGAGTATATGGAAGATAAAACCTCAGCTCAAAACAAAACTGTTCTTCTGATCAGCACTGACAAGGAAACTTCTGACTTGGGACACCCTGCAGAGAAGGTCCTGGCAAGGACCTGGAAGGTGTATTCTGTGCAATGAAGCAGAAGAGACAGGGGACCTCTTGATTCATTGTCCATTGACAAAGGAAATTTAGAACGAATTATTGACTCTTACTGGAGGGAGAAGGGCCTGGCAAGAAAATACCCTTGAAGACTGTTTCAAACTGTGGTCGGAAGATAAATATTTGAAGAGTCATAGGGCCCTTCCCTTTGTGTGATTCTAGGGCTGTTTGGTTAGCAAGGAATTCTCTGATTTTTCAAGATAAAGTCAAAAGTCATACGGTTCACTGAACATCGAGGTTGAAGTTCGAAATTCAGCGAATTTCAAAGAAAGTATGTAGGGAAAGCAAACTTTGAGGTTCATTGAGGCCCATGCAATTGTTCATTTATTTATGCCATCAGCCCACCTCCACAAGCTGCTGCGAGTTCTAACCCTCAATACATACTCAGTTCTAACCCTTAGGCCTCCATCTCTGGGCTGTGACCCCATGCGACTTACTGCTGAGTGCTATAACAGGCGACAGCAACTCCATACCTGCTGGTGACAGGCAATGTGCAACTATAATCTGCAAGGGGCTACAGGTGACCATACTCCACTCTCCTGCTACAGTTTGCTGCTACGGGCCATGAATGCAGCTTGCTATGGGCCACGCCGCCACAGCCATGGCTCATAGCTCACCCATAATCCTTCAAATTTGAGCTCTAAGTTACCAATCACAATTCATCCTTATTTATTATTTATTATTTTATATATGTTACATTATAAATTAAAAGTTAACATTAATATAACAAAGAAGTTGAGTCCCCGAGGTGTAGAGCAGTCGGTGATGGAGCGTACTGTTAAGGCACTCCGTTATGTGAAATAAACATTTTTTTTTTTTTTTTTGCTAAGTGTATGACAGAATATTAGCTTGCTGATTTTTTCATTAAAATTTACACGAAAAACATTTGTGGGATAGGGTTCATTTTATACTTTTATGAATATCTTTACCTTTTTGGTCAGGCGAATTTGGTATCGGGGACCAATAATGTTGCAGAATTCAAAGCTCTTTTTGCACTCTTAAAATCTGCTATGGATAGAAATGTGCAATCATTTCAGGTTCTTGGCTACTCAAAGATTTGTATTGATTGGATGCTGGGATCATTACAGTTTGTCCATCTGGACTTGTTGCAACTCTTCTCATTTTAGCCATTCAATTTATGCATGTCTTCTGAGAACTCAATGTTACAGCTGACGCTCTCTCCAAAGACGCTTTATCTTTGGAGGAAAATTTGATGACGATGGAGGAATTTGCAGATGGGAATCTGATTTCAAATTGGAAAAGGAATTTTTATGATATGTAGAAGATACTAACTCTGCATGCCTTTTGGTTTTTTTGTGAACTATAGTCTAAAAGCCTGATTCTCTGATTCTCAAGAGACAGATGGTATAGACCCAGATTTTGAAACTTGTTATTTTTGGCAGCAATTGGAATAGAAGCTAGTCTTGAAACTTGTTATTTTTGTATGTGCTTTTGCGTCTTTGGATTGTATCTTTATTTCTCTGGAATAGAAGCTATACTATTTTTTCTCAGAATATAATTCTGAGAAAAAATAGTATAGCTTCTATTCCAGAGAAATAAAGATACAATCCAAAGACGCAAAAGCACACATACAAAAATAACAAGTTTCAAGACTAGCTTCTATTCCGACTGCTGCCACTATAACCCCAAGCATGCCAACGCAGCCCCTCACACGGCACACAAGGCTAGTCGAGGGTTTCGAACTTAAGAAATGAGGGTTTCTTGCATGAACTCTGAAATGTCTAAAACCCACATTAAGAAATTTCCATAAGCAGAAATACACATTGCTAAGTTATTATGCAGCGGATATAAACACAATGAACAGCATTCAATCACCCATGAATAACTCAGAAATTTAGACAAATGCCAGGGAAAACCCCAATGTGGGGAAACCCAACGAGAGAGAGAGATTCTATTATTCGGCTTCAGGAAAGTACATAACAGCAACAATGACACTTTTCTATCCAAGAGAAAAACCACTTACAGCACAAAATCTGTCCCACCACAATCTGTCTTGAAATCCGTGCCACAGTCCGTATAGTTGTATGGATTTGCTGAACTTGGCACCTCGAAATTTGTGCCAGACCTTCAAAAAACTCAAAAAACTGCCTTGAAAAATGTGCAGCAAGCTGCCTCGATTTCTGTGCCCTAGCTCTCTTGGGAAACATGCCCTTCCTGCTGCCCTCTTTCCTCTCTCTAGCTTACTCGGAAAATCTCTCAATCTCTCAATCTCCTTCGCTCAATTGTCTTGAACACTACCCAATGCATTCTTTTATAAAATCTGAAAATGACATTTTCCCTCCAAAGTGTCTTTTCACCTTCCCCAACCCTAAATCCAAAGGCCAAGATCTAATCTTGCCTTTACAAGATCAAGGGTCATGATCCATTCCTTCCAAAATAAATCACTTAAAATATTAAAGTACATTTCACTTTATTACATAAGTGCACTTTATGAAATAAAGTCACTTTAATATTAAAAGGTACACTTTATTAAAAAGTCACTTTAATAAAAGAACCACTTTACAACTTTATAAAAACCCATTACAAAGTTAAGTGCCCAGTAGTGTCAACATAAGGTAACATCCACATACAAGACAAAACATGAGGAGTACCTCCCGAGCTAAAAAGCTAACACTCCCTCTTAGCAAGGGATGTACTCGTTGCCATCTCCATCATCTGGTCCCATCACACTGTGCTCAGTAGGAGCTCCCTCTAAACCTGGAGCCATCCTCAACACTTGCACAAAACTCAAACTAGAAGATCTTCTCCTGATAGCTATCTGAAACCCTGAGCTCCTTGGAGAATCCACTCCACCTTGAGCATTGGTTCGATCACACTGGTTGAGCCTCCTGCCAGTGCTCAGAAGGGACTCGCTCTCTTCTCTCAGAATGCAAGACTGAATCCTTGGTACCACCGCAGTCTCAGGAGCCTCCTCATGCTCCTCATCCGACGCTAAATCATACACTAAAGGCTGTCCTCGCAACATATACAACCTGTCCACCCGATCACCGATCAATTGCAGTTCCACCGGGTCCCATCCCTCCCTCCCTATAGATAAAGACATGTTCCCTCTTGAACAATATACAATATCCTACATTCTCCAAGGCTGAGACTGAGAGCAAGTTAACCCTCAACCTTGGAACAAAGAGAACTCCATTAAGCTCCAAGAATCCTCCATACTCGAGTCGAAATCTAACCCTTCCAACTCCACATACAACTCGCGCCATACCACCTTCATTTACCACCTGCCAGTCAGGACCTATCTCTGTGATAATTAAGAATACTCGCCAGATTCCCATCATGTGGCGAGGGGCTCCACTATCCACAATTCATCTGATATCACCCCCAAATCCTCCGCTACCGACACTGGAAACTAGGGTAACCAAAGAAAATTCCCTATCATACTTGGAAGCAAAGTCCTCCATGAATGTTGTAGCAGCTGTCTCAGGCCCCTCTAGTTCCTTCTTCTTCTTCTTCTTCTTAGGGCAATGAGAAGCAAGGTGCCCCAACTGGTTACAACAGTAACATCTGACTTTACTCAAGCCCCTCCCGGAACTTCCTTTCTTCTTGCTCTTTGCAGCAAGAGCAACATTCTCATCAGCTCCATCTGTCTTATGTCCACTGCTCTGAGATCCTTCCCCGATCTCCTCCTAAGTGAAATCATCCCACAGTCTGCTCCAATCTGGAAGATGTTCACGACCCAACCACACACTTCACGAAGACTTCCCATTCTGTGGTGAAGCCTTTCAAGGCTATCCTCACCAACTTTAACTCCGATATGACCTCTCCAACTGCACCCAGCTCATCTTTCACTTGAGCTACCCGGGTAAGATAAGAATAAACACTCTCCTCCTTACCCATCTTGGTATCATGCAACTTAGCCTTCAAGGCCATCTTTCGGTTTTCATTCTTCGCCTCAAATAAGTTCTTAAGTGCATCTCACATCTCCTTGGTTGTCTTCTTCTCAGCGAAGTGTGGGATAAGGTGATCCTTCACCCCATCAAGAATAATCCTCTGAGCCTTGGCCTCCTTGACCTCATGCAAATACAAAGCAACAGGATCTGTTGTGGGAACCACAACAACAGAACTGACATAGTTCCAAATCTTGTTCTCTTTGAGAACAGCTGACATCCAGACTTTCCACTGCAAATAGTTGGAAATGTCATCCAACTGATCCTCAAATCTAATGCATGCAACCATATTCTTGTCACAACTCCAGAAAAACAATCACAAACTTTTCTCCTTCAAACTTTTCCCAAAAATCTCACTGTTCACCGTCACTCGGAGCCCAAGCTCTAATACCATGTAAATTTCGGTGCCCAAGCTCTAATACCATGTAAATTTTAATGACAAAATCAGCAAGCTAATATTATGTCATACACTTAGCAACCTAGAGATAACTTTCTTGCATGAACTCTGAAATGTCTAAAACCCACATTCAGAAATTTCCATAAGCAGAAATATACATTGCTAAGTAATTATGCAGCAGAAATAAACACAATGAACAGCATTCAATCACCCATGAATAACTCAGAAATTTTGGCAAATGCCAGGGAAAACTCCAATGTGGGGAAACCCAATGAGAGAGAGATTATATTATTCAGCTTCAGGAAAGTAAATAACAGCAGCAATAACACTTTTCCAGCTAAGAGAAAAACCACTTACAGCACAAAATCTATCCCACCACAATCTTTCTTGAAATCTGTGCAACAGTCTGTACAGCTGTACAGATTTGTTGAACTTGACACCTCGAAATTTGTGCCCAAAAACAAGTTGGTGTACCCTCTTCCTATACGGCCGACCTCCTTTTGAAAACTCAAAAAAACTGCCTCGAAAAACATGCAGCAAGTTGCCTCGATTTTTGTGCCCATGTTTGTTGTTGTACGGCCTGTACGGATCTATACAGTACGGCCTGTCCCAGCAAAACACAGCAGCACACAAAACAGAAATGTCTTCCTTGGGATTTGCGCCCTAGCTCTCATGGGAAACGTGCCCTTCTTGCTGCCCTCTTTCCTCTCTCTAGCTTACTCAGAAAATCTCTCAATCTCCTTTGCTCAATTGTCTTGCACACTACCCAATGCATTCTTTTATAAAATCTGAAAATGACCTTTTCCCTCCAAAGTGTCTTTTCACCTTCCCCAACCCTAAATCCAAAGGCCAAGATCTAATCTTGCCTTTACAAGATCAAGGGTCATGATTCATTAGCTCCAAAATAAATCACTTAAAATATTAAAGTACATTTCACTTTATTACATAAGTGCACTTTATAAATAAAGTCACTTTAAAATTAGAAGGTACACTTTATTAAAAAGTCAATTTAATAAAAGAACCACTTTACAACTTTATAAAAACCCATTACAAAGTTAAGTGCCTAGTAGTGTCAACATAAGGTAACATCGGCATACAAGACAAAACATGCGAAGTACCTCTCGAGCTAAAAAGCTAACAGTTCGGGCCTTGACAGGCCCCATCGAAATATCCCCAAGGCCACTGCTTATTTAAGTCAATCACATTTATCATTTGTCCTTTCTTCAATGCAGAAGAAACATTATAATGATGAATCCGAGCGGTAGCTTGCTCAGATATTTTGAAAGTGGGAGTGGCTTTGTCTTTGAATACACCAGAATTCAATGCCAACCAGATGCACCATGAAACCAGCATTGGTAAGACATGCCATGCCTTCCACATGCTAGTTTCAAAAAACTCTTTAAAACAATCTGCCAACATGGCTTTTGACCACATGGACGTCGCCCCCAACTGAAAACCAACCTCATTCCAAACATGTCGAGTAAACATACAGTCTAGGAGGAGATGACTATTGGTCTATGTCGCTTGTTTGCACAAGTAGAAAATACTCAGCCCATGTTTACCTCGCATCTGTAGTTGATCCCATGTTATCACTCTCTCCTTCAGAACGAGCCAGAAAAAAATAATCCCTTTCGAAGGCCCCTTGATTTTCCACAATTTTTTATACCACCATTGAGTATTTCCCTCACCTGGCTCGAGCATGTACTAATACCCAAGTTTAGCAAAGTATTGACCTCCCGAATGTTTGGTATACTAGACCAATTCATCCTCATCTCTCGTCAAATGAATGTGAGCCTTTGTTAATTCTGAGGTATAAAGCGACCATTCCAAGACCAATTTTCATCCAACCCCAGACCCGTTGTTGAATGCCAACCTTGTTGCCAACTAGTTGTAGCCACTGGATCGTCAATTTTGTTCAAAGTGCATTTGCCCAACTCCTGTAGAGAAGCAACTATAGCCTCTTGCAAAAAAATGTTCTCCCCACATCCAACTATAGCATCTGCACCAACTCTCATGCCACTGGATCGTCAATTTTGTTCAAAGTGCATTTGCCCAACTCCTGTAGAGAAGCAACTATAGCCTCTTGCAAAAAAATGTTCTCCCCACATCCAACTATAGCATCTGCACCAACTCTCACATGTCTGCCATTGCCAACTTTCCATGCCAGGAACCTCCCTACCACTAGAAATGTAAGCGACATTGCTCTCCATTGATTGGAGACATTTGTTGTAGTTTCCGCTCCATACGGATCCAATCCAAGACAAAGTTGGGCGCAACATATTTATCAATGAGGATACGCCTCCACACACTATCGCAAGTCAAGAAGACCTACAATGATTTGGTAGCCAAAGCGCGACCAAAGATTGATACCTCTTTTAGCCCCCATCCACCCAAATGTTCTGGCTTGAAGAGGCATTTCCAATTTACCAAGTGCGATCCTTTGTATTATGGGCTTCCCTTCCAAAGAAAATTAAAACAAAACTTTCTTATACAACATAAGATTCCTTTCGGAATGAGTGCCAACAAGTGCCAATAGACAAGAACAGCCTCAATAACTAATTTAATAAGAACTAATCTTCCACCTCTAGAGATCCATCGATTACACCAATGATTAATTTACTACTCTATCCTGGAGAGTAACTAGGCCCAATCGGTTATCCCATATTTATTGGGTTTTAGCATAAAACCCAAATACTTGATCCCTTCACCTAGCGCTTGCAATGGCAAGTTGAACAAACTTGAAAATATTTTTTTGATATCCTCGTCATCATTTGGAAGAAAGATTGCAGATTTCCCTACATTAATGAGCATTCTTGTTGCGGCACAAAAAAGGTTCAATATATCTTTCAACGTCTTTTCTTAAGGTTTTACCCAATAAGAAAAAATTAGTACATCATCAACATATAGCAAATGAGTTAAATTTTCAGGTCTCCCCATCTTAATCCCATGGAAAGAATTAACCCGCTTTGCTTCAGCAAATGCACAACTATGACCATCAGCTACCAGCAAGAAGAGATATGGCAACAGCAGGCAACCTTGTCTAAAGCCACGACCTGCTTTAAAAATAGATTATCCCGCTTTGTTCATTAATACAACAAAGGAGACAGTAGTGACGCATGACATGATCCATTTTACGAATGGAAGGTCAAAGCTAATATGTAGGAGGAGCAAACGTAGATAAAGCCACGAGTCCCTATCATACGCCTTGGAGAGGTCTATTTTGACAACAGCGGCAGAGCGTTTATGGACTTTGATGGTGTGAATACCCTCCTATGCTAACCCAATTGCTTCATGGATAAACCTGCCCTTGAGAAAGCCAAATTGCTCTAACGAAATGATATTTGACAAGATCGGTTTGATTCTACTCGCAATAATTTTTGCAACGATCTTACAAAGACTGTTACATAGGGCAATAGGCTGAAAGTCGTCAAATGAAGATGATCGATCCAATTTCGGTATAACAACAATGAAAGTAGAGTTTAAGATGAGAGGCATCTCGCCCAAGCGTTGAATCTCTTCCACCACCCTAAGGACATCAACCCCAACCACATCAAAAAAGTCCGCAAAAAACTCTACAGTCCATCCATCCAACCCAAGACTTTTCTCTTCACTGAAACTAGAGATGACCACCCTCAATTCCTCCTTTAGTCACTTCTCTGAAAGTTCTCGATTTTCTGCCTCGTCTACTAATTTAGGAAATAGGGATACGATTTTCAACATATCACCAACCTTCTCCTGTTGCAACTCCATGAACAAACTCTTAAAGTGTTCGACCCCCAAAGAAGCCAAATCCGAAAACCCCCTTTTCTTGTTTCCCTGGGAATCCTTTAGCTCTCATATGGTATTGAAATTTTTCTTGAAGATTGCAAACTTTTGAAAAAACTTTGAATTTTGGTCCCTTGATCCTAACCAAAGAGCTCGTCTCTTTAATCTCCACGTCTTTTCCTATTCCAACAATATATTAAATCTCCTAGCTTCCATCGAACAACAAAGCTCCAAATCAGTTGCGGATCCATTTCCCCCTTGCATTCTCTGGTATACAAATTTTCAAGGTCTTCTTCCACTGTCCTTGGTGCAAGCGTGTTTAACTTCTTGCGCTCCCTAGCCCATGAAGCGACCTTTTTCTTTAGTTTATGCATGCTTGCGACAAACTGAGAACTGGCAGACTCATTGATAATATCTTGATATGGAAGCCAATTACCTGTGATAAGATTTTGAAACTCATCCAAGTCAGCCCAGCTTGAGTTATATTTAAATGGTGTGCCAAGCTTACCATCCAAGCAACCTAATTCGAGGAAAATGGGAGAATGATCTGAGCATCGAACACACCCCACCCAAAATCAATATGAGACCACTTCTTCAAAAAGTGCAAAATGAACTAGAAAAAGGTCAATCCTTTTTTATACTTCCTCCACTCCACTCCACTCCAATTATTACACCAAGTAGGTCGCATATGAACAGGTTCCACATAAACGAGGCCTACCACTTCCAATTTGTCTTGAAAAAATCTAGCCAACTTATCTTCCCGAGCCATGACCCCCCAAATTTTATCCCAATTGATTATAAAATTGAGATCGCTTCCAATAATTAAACTCTCAGAACTGAAGCAGTTTAAAGAGAAAAACTTCTCCCAAAAGACCTCCCTCCCTTCATACAAACCATATAGGTTGAGAATTAAGAAAGATATGTCCAGCTCTTTACAGAATAATTCAGTAAATAGCCCCGAGGAGATAGAAAAATAATTTATAAGAAAACAATTTGGCGAATATCCCGTAATAAGACCACCAGAATGACATTCAACATCCACTCCTAAAAAACCCCAACCCGAAAAGAGTTTTTGCAAATCTGGTATTATAGACTCATTGCGACCCATTGACTCCTAAAGTAACACAACGTCAAGCTGGTCTACATCAACTAGTCTTCTTAAGGAGAGTTTTTTGGCCCTCCCCCCAAGCCACGTATTTTGTGGACATAACTATCATGGGTGACGCGTCAACAAGGCAAATCCTACTCTAAGGACCCCAACAATAAGCTTTTGCCCCCCTTGAGACACTTCACATGACGCACCTTCATGTACATGTTTAAGGGCCGATTTACACCCTGCCTTTGAGTGACACACCTCTTTAAACACATCCGTCCCCAAGCCCTAGATACGAGCAAAGTTAAAAGGTCTAAGAAAATAAGGGTCTCGCCCCGAAGAGAATGACAAAGAACCTAAAGAGGTTCCTTCTCTTTGTGTAGTACTGGAGTGTGCTTCAATGATTAGGAGCGAGAAAGATAAGGAAAGGTTGAGCTTGGTGATGATGCCAAGTACCTAGTAGCAGGAGTTGGTACTATTCCCTTCCAGCTCGAGTCAGATAACTCTTTATATTTTGATAATGTATTGTTTGTTCCCAGTCTCAGAAAGCATTTGTTTTTAGTATCGATCATGGAGGATCAGGGCTATGCAGTTGAGTTCAAGAACCAGTAGATCTCATCAGACCGAAGGAATCAAGCCTAGATAAGCTCAAGCAATAGGGGTTAGAGAAGGTAATATTTACAGGTTGCAGGTTGAACCAGTTCAAGCCCTAGTTCATAACAATGACGAATTGTGTGAGTTGTAGCACAAAAGGATGGGGCACCTACATCACAAGGCATTGCCTATTGTTAAATTTAAAGCAGTTGCAAGAGCCATTCTCCGGGAGGATGGAAAAGACCCTAGCCGAGATCTAGGGCCCCCAAGTGCACCCCTGGGGTTTCTTGGTCTGAGACCAAGCAACTAAAGCCCCTAGATATGTCTAGGGCCCCTGGAAATGTCCAGGGTACCCATGTTTGAGGCATGGGTTGATCCTTGGTCTTGTACCTTGGTGGATAAGACCCCTGAGAGGGCCCCCAGTAGATGACTGGGGTTCTTGGTCTGGTACCAAGCAGTAAAGACCCCTGAGAGGGCCCCCAGTAGATGACTGGGGTTCTTGGTCTGGTACCAAGCAGTAAAGACCCCTGAGAGGTCCCTCGGTAGATGACTGGGGTTCTTAGTCTAGTACCAAACAGTAAAGACCCCTGAGAGGGCCCCCAATAGATGACTGGGTTCTTAGTCTAGGACCAAGCAGTTAAAGCCCCTAGATAAGCCTAGGGTCCCTAGACATAGTCCAGGGTACCCATGCCTGAGGCATGGGTTGATCCTTGGTCTTGGACCTTGGTGGATAAGACCCCAGAAAAAGTTCTGGGGCTACTTGATCCTCGATCAAGTATTTTGTTGGTGTATGACCTTCCTTGAAGAAGGACATGACCACATGAGGGATAAGTCCCATATGCAATGATGATAAAGTAATAAGATCACCATGAAAATGAATGAACGAGTATTGCCACTTTGTAAACCCTCCTTAACCCTCTACTTCCCTTGCTTGTGTCATTTGGGGTTTTATGTTGTTTTTGTCTTTAGGGTAAATTAAAAGTTTATTACATCATGTTTAAATTGTTTAATTTAAACATGTTATATTAATATCTTTAGTTTAATTTATATTTTTAATACCCTAACTTAAACTATAAATAGAACCCCCCTACCCCTCACATAATACACTTTTGCATCATTTTGCCTCTAGTGTGAGCGTTGATCTCTCCCTTGCTGCAGCCCTTATCTACTACTGTTGGAGTTTCTGTCTGAGGTTTGCTACGGCCCCTTTTGTTGGTGAGGTCTCTCATTGCTGAGGCCTACTTGCCCTTGATGTCTATTGCTGGAACATCCTCTTGCTGCGGCATACTTGGCATTTGCTGTTGAGTTGGTGTAGCCGCGGCTCCCTTGGAGGATTGTGCTGAGGTGTGGCCTCTTTCTATCTGTTGATGGGTGGGGTATTTGAGGTGTGGCCTCTTCTATTTACTGTCGTGGGAGGTGTATGAGGTGCGGCCTCTGCTGCTGGAAGGTGCGGCCTCTTTGTTGGTGTGTGGCCCCCTTCTTCTCTGTTGTTTTGTGGCTGGTACAGCCCCATTCTCCTCTGTTGTTGTGTGGCTGACTGGTGCAATCCCCTCTCCTCTTGATGTGTGAAGTGACTGTGATACAACCCTCATATTTGCTGCAGTGATGTGACCATGGGTTTAGCCTTTTCTTTTCTACTGTGTGGTGAGCCTATAGGCTGCAGCCTTCTTTCTTCTATTGTGGGTTGAGTTTAGAGGGTGCGGCCCTCCCTTATTCTGCTGTGTGGGGTTACTGTAGTGGCTCAGCCCTCCTCCTCTCTACTGTGAAGTAATTCTACTCAGATCCCCTAAGCCACTCCTCTTGTAAGGGTTCTTTTATCCACAGAATTTCTCCTGTGTTGGGGTTTGGGAAATTTAAGTCTTTTGTTTGAGGGTTTGAAGTCTATTGGTTTTATCCCTTTTGGTGGCAAGAAAGTTTTTTTATATCTTGGCAGGAAATCCAACCTATAAGGTGGATCTAACCTATAAGGTGGATCTATGACATAGACTTTACCTGAGCATAATTACAAATGGTTCTACATCCTTCTTGTTGGATGTGACTTCTTCAGAGGTAAGGATCGGGACAAGGTATGCTATCTATCCACCATTTTCAAATCTGGTATTTTGTTTGAGTTCTATACAGTCTGATCTATCTAGATCTATGTTCCAGCATTAACAGTTATTAGATCTAAACGATATATTGAGTTTACCTCTCTGTTTCTACAGTTTGATTGATGGTTTAATGATCAGATTGCTTTTGAGTTTAGATCTGTACGTCTTTATCTAAGTTTGAATTCAGCTCTGTATTACAGTCTTACTCTTTAGATCTCCTAGATCTGTACACTGTTTAAGTAGTGGA
This sequence comes from Picea glauca, assembly GCA_000966675.3. Classification (NCBI taxonomy): domain Eukaryota; kingdom Viridiplantae; phylum Streptophyta; class Pinopsida; order Pinales; family Pinaceae; genus Picea; species Picea glauca. Next base: position 575,087 of record JZKD02S2443112.1, read on the forward strand.
GATTGATGTCTTAACTCTAGATCTAGTTGTTTTACTCATTGAAATTTTAAAAGATATTACTGTTATGCTTTACTGCCCTAATTCTAACACCTATTCTGAGGAAGATAGTCACGGGTCTTCCAAAGTTCAGCAATGAGCATCATGGAGTATGCAAAGGTTGCACACTTGGCAAGCATGCCAAGGCTGCTTTCCCAAGCAACAAGCATAGGTCTAAGGAGATTCTAGACCTAGTGCATTCGAATGTTTGCGGACCGATGTCAATAGAATCAATTACAATAAGCATGTACTAAGTTTCCTCCATCGATGACTTCTCTCGCAAAATTTGGATCTACTTCCTAAAGACCAAGGATGAGGTCTTTAGCAGATTTCAGGAGTTTAAAGCTCTACCCGAAAACCAGAGAAGGAATAAAATCAAAATCTTGAGATCGAACAATGGGGGAGAGTATCCATCCAAGGAGTTCAAGGGTTTCTGCAAGGATACAAGAATCAAGAGGGAGTTGATTGCTCCCTACAACCCACAGCAAAATGGGGTTGTAGAGCAGAAGAATCGATCCATCATAGGGGTTGCTAAGGTCGTGATTCAAGACCAAGACTTGTCGATGTTTCTTTGGGTAGAGGCATGCATCACAATTGCCTACATCCAAAACTAATGTCTTCACAAAATCTTGGAGGAGAAGACACCAGAGGAGGCATTCGTTGGTGTAAAGCAACAAAAAGGGTTTATTTGTAGGTTACAATGAGACTTCAAAGGCCTACAGGGTCTATATTTCAAAGCGAAGGAAAACAATAGTGAGCAAGGATGTAAAGTTTAAGGAAGATTTTGAATCCAAGAAATCCCATTAGCAATTTCCCATGACAGAGGATGAAGAGCGGGAAGCTCTAAAGGTTGAGCTAGGGTCACCAATGACTTCCAGAGCAGTACAACAGCCTTCAAGTGAAGAGGAGGAGACATTAGCCCCTTCCACTTCTATCAAGAGACCTCAATGGTTCACTCAAACATTGAGTGATGTTGAGGAGTATGTTGAGGCTCCTAAGAGAACATTTAGAGAGTAAACCTCTAAAGAAGTTTCTGGACTACATGGCATTAATGAGCAATATCATAGATTTTAAGCCTTCCATCTTTTAGAAGGCAACAGACTAGCAGGTTTGGCAAGATGCCATGGTGGAGTACACCTCCATCATGAAGAATGATGTTTGGGACAATGCCAAGACCGAAGGCGAAGTCAATAGTGAATTCCAAGTAGCTCTATAAGATCAAGCATGTAGTACACGGCAGCATTAAGAAGTTCAAAGCGAGGTTCATGACCAGAGGGTTCTCCCAGAAAGAGGGAGTGGACTATGAGAAGACATTTGCTCCGGTCGCTGGATCAACTTCCATTAGAGCACTTATGTCCTTAGTTTCATTTATGGGAAGGAGGATACATCAGATTGATGTGAAGACAACTTTCCTTAATGGGATCATTGAGGAAGAAGTGTACATAGAACAACCTCATGCTTTGATGTAAATGGGAAGGAGTTACATGATTGCAGGCTTAAGAAAGCCTTGTATGGACTCATGCAAGCACGAAGAGCATGGTATTCTAGGATAGATGGATATTTGCATAGTATGGGCTTCATTGAAACCTAAGCAGATCCTAACTTATATTGTATATTTGTTGGGACTAATCTGCTCAATTTGGTGTTGTATGTAGATGACTTGTTTCTTACAAGTGCAGAGAAGCTCATTGCAAGATGCAAAACAAACATAGACAGAGTTTGAGATGAAGGACATCAACATGATGCATTACTTCTTGGGTTTGGAGGGTTGGCAGAGACCTTGGGAGATTTCCCTTGGGTGAGGTAAGTATGCAGTTGATATCCTAAAGAGGTTTCGAATGGAGGACTGCAAACCTATGGCCACACCCATGATCAATAATCTAAACAAAGTGATGCTTCAGATCCCACGTTGTACAAGCAACTACTAGGTTACTTGATGTATCAAACCAGATATATGTTTTGCAGTAAACACTTTGAGTCAGTTCATGGTGGAGCCAAGGAAGGAGCATTGGGTAGCAACCAAAAATGTGCTCAAATAATTGAGGGGCACAATGGAGTATGGTTTGAGATATCTTGGAGATGGTGAAGTGAAGTTGCAAGGGTATCCAAACTCATAATGGGTAGGCAGTGCAACAAACAAAAAGAGCACCTCAGAGTATTGCTTTAGCTTGGGATCAACAATGATATACTAGTTCAGCAAAAAGAAGACATTTTTGGCACTTAGCTCAGCATAGGCAGAATAAATGGCAACCAGTTCTGCTAGTTGTGGCTTCGCAGTTACTTGCAAGATTGTTTGATCAGGAGTTGGACCCCACAATCATTTACAATGATAATCAAAGTTGTATCAAACTCTGAGAATCCAATGTTTCATGACAGGTCCAACGACATAGAGATCGGATATCACTTCATACGAGACAGGATTCAAAAGGGAGCAATGAAGCTCCAATATATTTCCATAGATCAGCAGGTAGTTGATATTCTGACCAAGCCCTCAGCAAAAGCAAAGTTTGAAGCATTCAAAGACAAACCTAGATTGATACAGAATTCCTTCCTCGCTAAGAGGGAGTGTTAAGAAATGTGGCTCGAGCGGGAACTTCTTGAACAGGTTCAGTGTGAACGTGCAGGAAGTGGTTCGAGACATTTCTTTGGTGACCACCTTGGAAAGGTGATCACTAATTCTATCTTGTAATTTCACTTAAAAAATAAAAACCAAAAGTGAAAGTCTAATCTTTTGAAGTCAACTAGTCTTAGGAATCTAAATGAAATGTTCTAGAAGTTCTAAAACATTAGTGACTTAGAATATGATTTAATCTTAACCGTATATTTCATGATTGAGATAGGTGGCAGCTAGGATTGAGAAGATTAGTTGCTAGGATTGAGGAGATTAGTTATCCTCTCTCAAAGCACAAATAGAACAAGATAGGAGAGATCTCACACATATGCGAAGAGAGCAAAAGAGCTGGAAGAAGGAAGAGTGCATCCAAAAGAGAAGAAGAGCAGATCTTTTAAAGAGACCAGAAAGTACAGCAGGCTGTACAGTCCATACCACCACTGTAATTGTCTTGTTTTCATGCACAGGCCATACACCTTCAGATCTTGCCGTACACCTTCAGATCTGGCAATACAGTGTATTGCTGGAGTGTGCTTTAGTGATTGAGAGGAAGAAAGAGCAATTTGCTGTCCAGAAAAGGCACAAATAGAGCAGGCTGTACTGTTGTAGCTGTACCCTTTCATCACGCCATACACTGTTGTTTGAGGTGATTTTATTGACCCTACAGCTGCTGGTTCAAAGCAAGGTACAGAGGTCGTCTTGTAAGCTTTGATCAAAGGAATGAAAAGCTGATTTGAAGGAGAAATCCCTGTGTATGTGTTTTTATTTCTTCCACTGTTCATTTTTCAGCTATTTGTGTGGTTGATGCAATATTCTGATATTTAATTTTCTGCTGTTAAATAAATTATGTTTGAGTTATTTAGTGTGAGAAGATTAGGACAGCAATCACCTAGGATTTTATCATAAAAAATGCAACCATGGATGGAATGATTGCTTAACAAACCCAAAGAACTTCAAAATGTCATATATGTCATCAATGCATCTACTATTTATGCTTCGAAAACTACACCTGCTCAATGAACTAGCTGATAAGAGCAGCTAACAAATTCAAGGAGGGGAAAATGAGAAGACAGTTCAAATTAATAACCCAAAGGTTGGTAATCAGCAGCATCTTAACAAGAGAACAATCACCATTAAAGTTTGTTTTCAACCAGAAATGCCCAAGATGGAGGTTGCAGTTGCAAATAATGTCAATTCACAGAGTAAGGAAGGCAATTTGGGCATTGCAATTGCACAACCACACAACAGAAGGTTGTGTATAGTCAAACCTCACAGCCTTAAATTGGAAGTCAGCCAGCTATCTCCAAGAGTGTAAAGAGATTTAACAGAGAGACTCTCAAAATATCATCTGAGAAAGACTATCTTTTCAAGGCAATTGGAATCCTTTTAAATTCGGAATGAGAGGAGGCTCCACACAACTAGAAGTTGAGAAGATAGAAGCAAGTAGATCCCCAACACAATAGTGTCGGGAAGTTTAAGCAAGAACTGCGCCAGCGGGAACCTGATTTTACTAGCACTGCAACCTTAAAGCCAAAATAGGAAGAGCTTGTAAAGTATTGTACTCTCTGGCCGCAGCAATGAAGCAAATTATGCTGCATAAAGCAGCAATACAGAAAATAATTCAGTTGTTGACTTAATTGTATGAATTGAATTTTCTTTAAGAAAAAAGGTGAAAAATTAAAGTAGCAAGATGGGCAACAAACATGTATGATATTGAACCAAGGGCCCTACTCACTGTATTGATTAAGCAGGTGCTGGATGCAGTGGTGGATTTTGGAAGTTAAGTGAAAATTATTTCCACTACGTTTTGGGAGGAAATGGTTAAGTGTTCTCTATCTCCAACTACTTACTGGGTACTTATCAAAGATCAGGCTGTGAAAGTGCCAAGGAGTTGACTGACAACTGTATCGGTAGAGTGCAAAGCTTTTATAGCCTAAGCAAATTTCTAGGTTGTTAACCTGGATTGGGGAACTGTTATCCCTCGTATTGTTTGAAGACCCTGTACAAGCAGGCTGCATTTGTAGTATATTAGCTTTGGAGCCATATTTATGTGTTATCAACTTGGGGGCATCATCATTCCATGTGTTGGAAGCTTGTGTGTTTGATCTTGCTGGAGTGCAAGCCTTGATGAGGGTCCTGCATTCATGTTTACTCATTTGTTCACCCCTAGCACATGAATTAAAAGGGAAACCCATAAGCCAAGGATTTTCACTGGGTATTATGGTTCATTATGTGATTTGATTGCTCATTAAGGTGGTGCATTGGTTTGATTGGCATGTGGCATTCATATTGGTCTTTGTGCACTTTGGCATGATATTAGTTGAGCCTTACATCTTGAGGGTAAGTGCCCCAATTCATGAGCACATATGTTTGATTGCCTCGGGATATGCATTAGTGTAGTTGGATGGTTGAGATATGCTTTGGGGGAATGCCTTACCCTATAAGCCTCCGATGTTCACTTTGGTTGATCACTTCATCACTTGAGGAGCGCTCCATTCTAAAATGCTTGCCTTGGAATTCTCAATGGTTTGTTGGAAATGATTAGATGCTTTCTTGAGGGACGCTCCACTTATGCACACTTTCCTAGAGCACACTCCTTTGGTGGTCATTGGTGGTTAAATCCAGTCAAACCCTCGTACATTGGCACGATCTTCTAGAGAAACCTCTTTCTTGACCTGTGGTTTTGAGATATTTGATGGTATTGACACATGGTTTTGGGTTTTGATCACAATGGTTTAGTGGAATTTTCACCCTTGAGGCACATTATTTGAGGTCACCCAACTCTTGGAGGTTGTTATAACAACCAAAGGGACCACTATAGCACACATGTCCATGAGATCAATTCTTTGTGGAGTTGGTTATTACATTGGAGAAAGCGCCCTAACTAATTTTACTATTTTAGGCATCTTGTTGGCATCTCTAGGTGGATTGACCCCTGGATTTGAAGAGCACCCTAGGTTATCTTGTTACACTTGGCATTGTTTTTGACATCCCAAGGTTTGACTTGTTTCTTGAGGAGTGCCCTAGGAGAGGAGGTTGTACTTTGCCCATGTTCACACATGTGCTTGCACACTTATTGAGGAACAGCATTCCACTTGGAGAAATCCCATTCTTGCACACATTCCTAGGGCACACCATCTTTGGAAATTGTTGTAACAACCTTTTCCCATGGTTTTGCACGTCTATCAAGGACATCCTCTCTTCAAGGGATGTCAGCACATATATGGAAGAGCACCCAGCCTCAAGGAAGATGCGTGGCATTAATTCATCATCCCAAGGGAGAACAACAACTTTTCTTAGGGAGAGCTCCCTTGACAAAGTCATTCAATATTATTTAAAAGGGAGTTGATTATATTGAAGATTGTTCCAAGGAGGAGAGGCAAACGTGGCCTAACAAACTCTCCTTATTTGGTCAAATGAGCACATTTTCAAGGGGGTTCCTTGCACAAGATGAGGGCAAGTGGCATTCAAACCTTTATGATGAATATTTTATTCATTTCTGGATTGCTCTCCTAAAGGAGGCCTGGGCAGGGATTTTTAATCATTATTCCTTGAGAAAAGCATGGATCTAGAAATAATATCCAATTCTTTATTGTTATCCATTAGAGAGATTTGTGAATCTAGAAGCCACAAATTATTATTTTATTGTAAGGAGACAATGCTAGAAGTCTACATAAAAAACCTAAGTTGCACAAAACGTGAGGGGAGTTGCATATGCCTTCAACTACAAGAAGGAACCAAGATCCATTCTGTATTCCGTGCTTATGCTTCAAACTAACTAGCTCTTGGATGTTAAGAGGATCTTCCAGACAAAACCTAAAGCAATAATAAGAAAAAGGTAGTATATCAAGTAAGCTATGGTCAAGTGGTTAAACCGAAGCACTTTCAGTGCTCGGAAGAGGGTTTAGACACACACCCCCGGCAAAGGCATGTTGCCAAGTTTATGCAGCCAACAGGGTTAACTAGTGCATCTGAGACTGGGAGGAAGTCCTGGCGACCATCACAAACCTGAATGCGGTGTATCTCAACAGACGTGGCTGGGTAAAAGTCTTGAATGAAGTTGACAGAATACATACACATTCGACATGGCATCTGAGCGGAGAGTAGAGCTCACTTCGTTAACGAAGGTCCGGTGACCAATCAAAAAGACAAAATAAGGCGGCATAGAAAGGAGGCACTCCCTTAAGCTTGGGTAAAATGGAAGCGCCTACCTGTTCAGGTTGGAGATTGAACATCGGTTTACCATATTTCTACACCGTCACGCGCAACGGGTAAAGCATATAAGGAGTGGGTGAATATAGCATAGATAAAGGCGGCAAAGCAAGAACGCACTCTCTTAGTCTTAGGTAAAATGGAAGCGCCTGCCTGAAGATGGTTCGGGTTGGAGATGGGACATGTGTTTACCATGTTTCCATGTTACCACACGCATGAGGTAAAGCATCTAAGAAGGGGGAGAATATAGCATTCCGACTATGAAAAATAGAACTGTACATACCTGAACAAGATAATAGAAAATCCGAAGGCCTTCGGGATCCTTGCTGCTTTGCACATCGACGAGAGATCCTATTTTGGAAGTTGTAAAGGAAATATGCTCGTTTCCCATAACTATTTCCAGCTCCTGACGCCCAACCCTATCCGGCTCAGGCCAGTTGTTGTCGTCTTCCTTCATTATCTGCAATGACGCCCAAATTTAATGAGGGTTTTAATGTGCTAGGGTTTCACTCTAACACCATTTAAAACTTGGAAGTAAGCTATAAAAAAAACATGCCTCGCTTTCAGCAATGATCCGTCGGCATTCCCTGAGAACGGCCTGAGTAAGGAAAACCTCTTTGCGGATCATGGTGTCATTCTTGTAGTTCGAATTGTTTGCATAGCGAAGCTTGCCGTCGGGACGGAATTCGAACTCTAGAAACTCGTGGCCGAATTTGCCTTTGTGACCCACGTAATACCTAACGTAAAATTCACCCAGATCATCTGCCATTGCCGGAATTCTATCGCTGGTCGAGATTTTGAGAGGGATTGGTATCGCTGCTCCGAGGGTTTTTAAGTACCTTCACAATCTCTTGTCGAGCTGAATTTTTGACTGCTTTTAAAGAACCTTCCTAAACACTCGATGATCTTCGCTCCTTAAAAACCTATCCTTTTATTATTTGTAGCCATATAAAGCATCCCCAACACTATTTCTTTTATTCTTTAGGTTGGTTGTTCGGCAAGGAATTCGGATTAGATGATTAAAATTTTAATATTTACATCTAGAAATGTCGCTATTGAGTGACTTTAATGTTTTTGTGGAATTTGGATTAGATGATTAAAATTTTAATATTTACATATAGAAATGTAGCAAGTGACTTTAATGTTTTTGTGGAATTCGGATTGGATGATTAAAATTTTAATATTTACATATATAGAAATGTGGCTATTTAGCGAATTTAATGTTTTTGTTGTGATATATTTATAATAAATATATATGGTTAATTGGGTTTAGTTTATGTGGTTGAAAAAAGAATTGTTTTTTTCCCACCTAGGTTTAATTCACATAAATGATATGTTGAGTTTTTAATGAATATGTTATTGTAAAGGCTTTGAACTTTGTGTTGATAAAGTTTGGAGTTTTTACCAATTTAATTTATCTTGAGTATCATCCTCAAAATGAAGGTGGGATATTCAAATTTTCCTTAAAAAAATTGACATTTAACATGTTTGTTTAAGATATGGAAATTAAATTATTACTTATAGATATGAATCTTTAATAGCCCAAGGAGTTAGTTTAACCAGTTGTCACCAATGTTGTTGGGCATTTGGCTAGTCTTGTGTTCACATATGCACAATTCAATTCCCTCTAAATGAATGACACTAGTATATGTCGATGGTTTTATTAGGGATGCCATCTGTTGTCCCTCGAGATGTTCCAGGCTGTCATAGACTCAAAGTGAGTCTTAACAGCTATGTTGATAACATCTGAAATTATGCAAAATTGTGGATAACACTCTCTCTCTCTCTCTCTCTCTCTCTCTCTCTCTCTCTCTGCCCTCAAACAATACCAGAACCAATATCAAAACATTCAACGTCAAAAGGCATGTGTCTGCGAGTGCTTCAGACAATTTGAGTTTAAGTTGAGAAGGGGTGGATTCAGAAGAAATACAAAATAAACATGTGAGGCAACTTTAAGGTGAATCTCACATTCTATAGAAAGAATAATGTATTAAGCAATTAAGAATTCAGTAGTTCTAATAGCTATACCAGATCGTTAAATCATGCATCAAACAGTGAACATTTTCATATATTTAAATCCATGGAGGTACCCTCTACAAATCATTAAATACAAAAAAAAAAGGCAGGAAGTGGTCATACATTCAGAGGAAATCACTTCAATATCATAAGCTAAACAAAACGCAATAACATTGTACATGTCATGAAACTTGTTGCTCAAGCTTTTATTGATGGGGATCTGGTATAAGAAGCCACGAGATGAGAGGGATGGATTTTACAAGAGCACATACATAGAAAAAGAAGCGTGGACTAAAGCATAACGTAGGGGATGAATCTCTTGAATCCTGGAGCCTTGAAAATTGGTATGTGTCTGAGGGGATCTTGATCAAACAGCTCGGGTATAAGATACTCTTAAATTCCCTAAAGTGTCGACCCTAAAAATGAGCTCCACATGTTGATTTATATATGCTTCTACTTGAGAGAAATCGCTCGCTCGAGCCAATACTGCTTCTTGAAAATGGTTTTCGCTTGTCAGAATCTTGATATTGTCTCTGGTTTTCTAACCGTTCTCGGTTTTCCAACTGATTTTACCAAATTTTACGAGGAAGAAACCAAGTTCTACCCCCAAACAAGCCTTACTAATACTGTTGTTGGGTGTGTTCTCCTCGTCTAATTAAACCTTTATTTGAGTGTTTCTGGGAGGCTCAATTGATTCCCATCATTGCATCACGAACCCTTTACCTCGGTTGCTAAGATGATATGCTAAACATTTCCTTCCAGCAGATAGCTCCCAATAACATAGGGTACAGTGGACCAATCCATTGCATCCTTTGCTTCAAGCTTTTCCAGTGCATTGATGGGATTGGCCAATACACTTTAGGGTATACTCACGAATGCCCCTTTATCCTTGAGATCATGCTAATGATATGAGAGAAGGACATTCCTCTCTTAATGAAATAAAGAACACATTGTCCCAACATCTCCGGCCAAGATGGTTCATAATCCACACATGAGTGGAGGGTTGACATAAGTGGGTCATCATCTGAAACACCTAACATCCAAGTAACTCACCTTTAAAACCCATATTACTCATAGATTGGTGGTTCATAATCTTTGTGGTTTTCTCTTATAGGAGCTTGACACGTGTTTGCGCTGACAGCTAATGAGAGGCAACGATTTGTTATGCTTGGTATGATCTATGAAGATCCCAAACTTGCATGAATGCACATGTTGAGATGATGATTACTAGCCCCTATCAAGTGCAAGCACCAGGATGATGATGAGTGAAGGGTGGAAAACATGATGCTAGATATCTTATTATACATCATATATTTTCCAAACGATTTGGTAGGTTGCCAATAAATCCCCCACTCACCTGAAACATTCTCCCTACATTCTCCCTCGTGCCCCTGCTTGAATACACACATCCCTTTTACTATGGTTTGGAGCCTTTTGAAGTTTGGGAAAATATGCAAAATTTGGATGACGTTGGCATGGATCAGTCGACACATGGCAGCTTGGAATTGGTCCATGTAGGCGTTGAAGTGTCCTCGGGGACTCGACATATGTGTGGTTAGGCTCGATGTGACAACCAAAAACTCTGGTGGGCCTTCTCGCCACGGGTGGCGATCTTTTACAAGCTCAAAAATATGTGTCATTGACTTATCAGGTCCTCATCAGCTTCCTCGATGTCCAGGCAGACTGATATATTGTTTCTAGGTGGCATTAAGTGAATGGATAGGTACGCAATGGGTTGGCGAATATGAAACCTAGCAAGATCGGAATACCATTTTCGTAACCCTAGGGGAGTGGTTTTACTTTATCGTATGTTATCATGCAACACCATTAACTCTTCGCCACGTAGCTCTTTAAAATTGATGTCATGCCCCAATGATGTGTTAACTCTTGAATGCCTTTCTGATGCGATATGCATCCTCAATCGTTGATCAAGCTCGCTTATAGTCATTGGATGATCGGGCTCACACCTTCACCCGCACTTGTTCTTCTTAAACCTCGGTCATATGATATGGCTCTATTGGGTGAGGTCCTAAGCTTATTTTGGATGTCATAGGCCTCTTTCACGCTTCCGATAAGCGCCTAAGTATTTAAAACTCAACCTTGGGCCCTTAGGGCTGGATTTTGCTCTGTAAAAATTTATGGGCCCTCAACCATGTGCTTTACCCCTTTGATCCATGAGCTTTGTAAGCTCCTTTTCGTCCTGATAATCTTGAATTTTGGCCCCCTAATCACGATCGATGTGCACACCAATGACTGGATCAAATTCAATCCTAACATTGGCTCCAGCAAGGACAACATACCCCTATGGTCTGCTAAGAACTGTAGACCAAGTGCCTTCTCCTATTGGGTTATGGAGTCTGCATTAAAACTAATTATTCTCTATGCACCTGAAAAATTGATCTGAGAGGTGAAACAAAATTTCTCAACAACTTAAACTTAAAACCCTAACTTCTTACTTGCGTAAAATATGGTGAATGGAGTAAAATTAAAAAAACATAACATGAATGGAAAAAGATTTATTTATGTACAGGGTAAGAAAATTTGCAACATTCAGTACTACAAAAAATGTTTGAGAAACTTCGCATTAACAGGAGCCCCAAATATCTCACCTTCCAGTTGTGTCAGCTCATATGTATTGTTGTCTTGTGCTACAACTATCTAGAAAGGTCCAAGCCAAAAGTTGTCAAATTCCATGCCTGCCCTTTGTTTCTCTTCTGGCATCCCACTTTAAGACTAGTTCTCTTGTCATAAAGCTTCTCTCCTTGGACCTCTTGTCAAATATTTCTTGCATTCTTTCATGGTGAGCTTGAGACCCCAGTTGTACCTAATCTCTTACATGTTGGATTTCAATCAGTTGGTTGATTCTTCTTTGCATATCATTTTACTTTGCCTCTTCATCTTGTAGCAGTTTCGTTACAGGAAGGGTGAGTTGTATGGGAAAAATAGCTTCTAGCCCATATCCCAACTAAAATGGAGAAGTACCAAGGGACCTATTGATACTCACTCGATCTACCCAAACTGCATATTTTAGGTGGGAATCCAAAGCTTGTTTGTTTTAGGACGACACCTTCTTAATGATCTTAATGAGGTTCTTATTGGATGACTCAACCAAGCCATTTCCTTATGGATAATATGTAGTGGAATGTCCTAACTCTATATTATAGTTTTGACAGAATTGCAACAATTTGGTTGATTTGAAGGCTTGGGCATTATCAGTTATAATCTTCCTGGGACACCCAAATCTTGCTAAAATGTTCTCCTCAAGGAACTTGATGATGATTGAATCAATTGTTGCACTGGTGGGGATTGCCTCCAACCACTTGTTGAAGTAACTTGTGGTTGTCATGATCCATTTGTGCTACCCACTTGAATTTGGGTAGATTTCACCAATGAAATCGAATCCCCATTGTTGGAATTGTGCTTCTGTTTTGACAGATCTAAGTGGGAGAGGCTGCAACTTTTGCTTCCCTGCAAACATCTAACACTCTACACATGCCCTTACCATGTAGTTCACTTTATAAAATAATGAGGGCCAATGATAGCCAGCTCTGAGAAATTATATACAGTAGATCTCCATACATGATGACCCCCACATATCCCTTTATGAAATTTGTTGATAATTTCCTCAATTTATTCTTTAACAATGCAATTCAACAATATTCGTACTAGATCCTTCCAAAATAAATTTCTTCCCATAATACAATACTTCACAGCTTTGAGCTTAATGGACCTAGCATTAGCTTTGTCCCATGTTGGTGAGCAACTTAGGTTCTGAAGATAGAAAATCACATCTTTATACCAATCAAATTCAACAAATTTAAGGCTTACCTCATGAGATGGTTCATTTGTTTGATCATCTTCTTGCTCTGTCACCATGATGTTTGTTGCCAGAGATTTTAAATCAATGTCTTTGTAATTTGATTCAACCATGAGCTTGGCCAGCCCTTGTCCCTTTACCAACTTGGTGGGCTTTATCTCCAAATCATATTCATGCATCTTGGTAATCCATTTGCCTCTTCTACCCTCACTGTCAGGCTGAGTGGAAATGTCCTTGATGGCACTATTAGGTACATAAGAAAACATTTTGGAATGTAATATATAATCTCTGAATGATTTTAATGATTTAACCAAGGCATATGCTTGTTTCTCCAGATTACTATATTTCAGTTATGCATCCCTCAAGGCTCTGTTGAAGAAGGTTATTGGTTGCTCATGATTTTCATCATTTTTATACAGCAATACAATAACTATAGTATGTTTTGAAGCAAACGAAAAAACAAAGAAGGCCTTATCATAATTCGGGCTGACTAAAACTGGGGACACTCCCAATGCCTCTTTGATAATTTGAAAAGATTCTCTGGCCTTAGGAGTCCACTTTACTCCATGACTTGTATTTAACATGTTAATGATATGCCTAACCATCTCAGGAAAATTTGGGACAAATATTCTCAAGAAGTTAATTCTACCCAGGAAAGATTGTATTTATTTTATGTTTCTCGGTATAACAATATGTTTGATTGCTTCTACCCTCTCTGGGTCTATTTGTGCTCCTTCCTTTGACACTATATGGCCCAAGAGCTTACCCTCAGTCATAGCAAAATAAGACTTCTTTGGATTCAAGGATAAGCCAAATTTCCTACACTTCATAAAGGTCTACCTTAAGTGCTTAATGTGATCTTCATATGTCTTGGAGAAGGCAATGATATCATCAATATATATGACAATGAATCTATTCTTCTCTCCCACAAAGGCTATATCCATAGCTCGTTGGAGTGTATCTCTTGCATTTATCAAACCAAAGGGCATTTTATCATACATGATAGCTCCCCATGTGGTTGTGAAAGTTGTTTTTGCCCTATCATTAGAATGCATTGCCACCTGATTATATCCTGAGAAACCATCCATCATAGAGATCTTATTTTCTCCCACAACTTTCTGAAGTATGTGATCCATCTTGGGCAAAGGATAATTGTTCTTTAATGAACATTTATTTAAGTTTTTGAAGTCCACACAAAGCCTTATCTCTCCACTCTTCTTCCTTACTGGAACCATATTTGCTACCCATTCAAAATATCTAAGGGGAACGATGATTTGAGCATCAAGTAATTTCCTCACCTCCTTCTCAATTGTTGGTAGAAACAAGGGGTTAACTTGCCTTAGCTTTTTCCTAAAAGGTTTAGTACCAGGCTTGAGTGGTATCATATGTTGTCTGATGTTGGTATCATAGGTGTTTAGGTATTCATACTTCCAAGCGAAGACATCCATATATTCTTTGAATAGTTGCAAGTATTTTGCCTTCTGCTTGGGGAGAATTTCTTTGGACATATTTATGTATTTTAGTTCATGTTTTGTCCCAATTTGCAAATGTTGCCATTTTTGGGTAAAACTGTGGGCTTTATGGGCACATCATTTCTATCAAAAAGTTGTTCTAGGGGCACCAATCCTTTAGGAATAAAGTTATTTTTTAGTTGAAGGACTTTATGCCCAACCATGTATTCAATAAACTCATAGGTCATTTGCATTTCTATTCTAGCCATAATTTCCCCATTTTCTTCATAATATGAATCTACATGGGTGCTAGAAAATTCATTTATGACCTCCATGAATCTTTGTATATGTTGGTCATCTTCAAAAACTTGTCAGTATTTTATGTTATCAGGGATGGAAGGCATGTATCTCATCTCAATCTCACATCTCATTTGAGGGACAACATGAGTTTTAAAGGTGTTGGCAGCTACTGTGAAGGAATCGGTCTGTTGGTTAAATTCTCTTGAGACAATAATAATATTAAAAGCTTTGTAAAAATTACCAATTAAATCCCATACCTAATTTATGTATGCTCTCATCATAGGATGCCTTGTATGATAACATCCTTTGATTTGTTGAACCGCAAGTTATGAGTCTCCAAAGACTACCAACTCCATGATATGCATCTTCCTTGTTGCCTCCAAACCAAGAATTAGGGCCTCGTACTGATCTACAATATCAGTGGCCTCAAACCGCAGTTTGTAGGACAAATGAATTTCTTCCTTTTTAGGGGAAATGAACACTACTCCAGCTCCCACTCCCTCTTTTAAATATGCTCCATCAAAACACATCTTCTATATACCATCTCCTTGTTGAACAAAGTTCGTAATGGGGCTTGTCAGAGTCAAGGCCTCTTTACATTCTTCACTTACTGCAAGGATACACCAACCCAACTCTTCATCAACAACATATATGGGGTGATTTACGGAGTTGTTTTGATCACTGACCACATAAGAAAATTGTGTTTCTTTGTATAATATCATGTTCTCTCCTCTAAAAACTGGCACAGTGGCATAAGTCATGTCCATCTGCACTGTACGACCCAACTTTCTTGCCCATGTCCTGGATAGCAACATCCCATAGCTTTCAAGTACATCAGCTACCACCACATCCATCATAATACTCTTGACAGGTGACTGAACCAAAGTGACTACCATGTCTTTAATCAACCCATCACATTTCACCTTTCTAGCATCAAAAGAATAAAGGTCATGGCAGGGCCTGGTTATTTCTAACCCCAACTTCTCCATTACTAACTTTGGCATGGGATTATTGAAAGCTCCAGAATCAAGCATACAATTATGTAACATTTTGTCATGGATATTTAGGGTCACATGGAAAGGTGTGATAGATTCCTCTTTATCATCTATGTGAGGACCAAAAACTATAGTGGGAGATTCATCTTGCAAATTTATAGTGTCATGAGGACTTACTGGGCTTTTCCCTTGTATGACCTTTTCAATCTGCTTATGGTATGATGGGTTTTTAGCCAGTTATGTGAGTGGGACAGGGATCTTGATTTTGGAGAGCTCTTTCTCAATATTGAAGGCTGTAACTCATTCCTCAAGTTCCTTTACCTCTTTTTTTGGTGTCTTTGAAGATTCTCCAGCTTCTTTGGTCTTGGTGATATTTTTTACTTCTATGACTTTATCCATAGAAAGACTCGGGCTAGACTTATTAAATTGGGGCTGGCTATCCTAATTAGTTGCTTTATGCCTTGGTATAAGATCATATTTCTTGTGCATCTTGCCCTGCAACCCATCAACTAACATTATGTATTGAGCATAGGACAATACTTCTTCATTAGATCCACCTTTAGAGATTGATCAGGGGATCAAATTTTGCTCAATTTTCAAAGTGCTCGGAATGAGATGAAAACAGTGCCATTGCGTCCGTCTCGTTTTCCTGATTCCGGCGGTATATTTACTTTCGCAAACGGAGTCCGTATGTAGGCGATATCGCGATCTGACTGCCAAGCAAAACATGTAAAAATTTGGGATGCTGACTGTACATGTCTGTACAGTTCGTACGGCCACGTGGAGGGCCGTACCATCATGATGACGTGGCAGTATGATGATGTGACGCATATTGGTTGAATGTTCGTTGGCCAGTAACATGATGACACGTGTCCGTTTGGGCGAATAATGCGAGGACACGTGGCCCAATCTAAGGGCGCCACGTGTCGCTCATTCGTTGGTCATTATTTTCATATGTAAAAGTTTGTGGGAGTCCGCGGGGTTCGACCCCCGGACCTCCCCTCTTGTAAAGCCTTTGTAACACTCCGCTAGCCAACTTTCCGTCACATGTTCCTTGTTTGAAAGGCGGGAAACATTGTATTTAAATTTGCATTTGTGTTATGTTGGAAAGGGGGGTCGGGTCGGGGCTTAGCCCCGACTCGTGGCTATATGCAAACATATATATGACCGTAGCATATATTAAAACCCGAATATATATGGCGCGCATTCCATTTATATGGTATTGCATTACAATGTTTTTGTAATGTATTTATTATGTGTTGCGTGGGGTTTGAAACCACGACCCGCGTGTTTAAATTGGCGCCGATTTTTCAACGGAAGTTTGAACGGTTAAACTCCTTTTGCGCCCAGCCTTTGGTCTTATGGCCATGTGCCCAGTGCCGAGGCGGTTAGGGGCTGGAGGCGCCCTAACCGTTCTACGGTTTGTAC
>JZKD02S2443112.1:597700-627078 GCA_000966675.3 Picea glauca
TGATCCATTGGAAGCTGGACCAGGAGATGTAGCCCGGAGTGGGGTGAACTCCTTTATCAAGTTGTTGTGTTTATGTCTGATGTTCAATGATTTATGATGTTGTCTATGTGTATTTTCTACATAAATAATCCTTAATTATGTGTTGCAAATTGATCCGGTTGCTTTAAACACATAAACATTTCACTTGCAATTATTATTCAAGTTTTCAAGTCTTCTTCATTTTTAGATCAGAGATTCTATTCTTAATGTTTAGGGAATCTTCATAATCATTCCGAGTTAGATGCATGGTATTATTTTCCTCTTGCAACATAGGTATTTCTTCTGGGTTATCAGCATATCCTTCATTTGTTCATCTTCCTCCACCAGCTTATTCTGATCATTAGTCCTTATAGGAGGTTGGATGGGTTGCTCATCATTTCGTCTTTCTCTCCTCATAAGTTGGGTATTGAAAGGCCTCCTCAACCGGTCAGGGTTCCTCACCCCTCCTTCTCGAGGAACCTTGGTGACATTACCATTTTCCATCTCAAATCTAGACATCTTGTTTGTCAAGTTTCTGATTAGTCTAGACATCTCATCCATTCGGACTTCATGAGCATCTTTGGCTGGATTTGAATGATCACAATCTTCTTTAATTTTATTCTTGTCTGCTTGATCAAAACCTTGCTTCATTTTTCATGATGCAATCATATTTCCTTCAATATCTATTACATCATCTTGCATTATTAGCGGACTTGGAGCTCTCATTTCTCTTAATACCATGGCAAAGTCAACATCAAAAGCCCCAACATATGTGACCTTGGTTGCTTGCTGTAGAGGTTTTGTCTCTATAGGAATATTGTTGTAAGTTTGTTCAACCTTCTATTGAAATCAACAACAAACTCATTTGATTTCTTCTAAAGGGAGCCAAACTCAGTCAGGTAATATAAGATGTCCCTCTTTTCCCCCTACTACTTCATAAATGTAGACTCAAGAGGTTGCCAACTGTCAATAGAGGTTGTAGGGAGTTATTTGAACCATTTACAAACATCTCTCTCCAAGGTTTGGACGAACAACCTCACGAAGACATCGTCATGATCCACAAACAAGTTATCAGTGAAATCCTGGAAGGTTGTTAGGTGTTCTTCAACAAATAGGGTTGGTTCACCATTGTACTTGGGTAATAACTTCAAGTAACTTTTAGGTAGGTCATGGACATGAGCAGGCATATTTAAAGGGCCAAATCTAGCCATGACCCAAGGGTTTAAATGTTGGGGGGGGCGGAGGCTGATTTCCCCCATCTCTTCCTCCTCCTAAATTAACCATAAGATTTTGTAGGATACAATTATGGGCTTCAATGGATGGATGGTTAATAGGTTTTTTTAGAAAGGGCTTAAAGGAAGAGCTCACTTCTTGACCGAATCCCAAAGGTGAATTACATAGATATATTAAGGGTTTAGGAGGTAGCTTAGTAGCAAAGGTAGAATCAACAAGTATATCAACTACCTCAAGAGATTCACTACCTACATGAACAACATAAAGAGGAGTTTCCCAATTAGGGTTACATGGAGACGAAGATATTTAATGCTCTCTAAGACTTCTCCAGGTCACGAGCTTCTTATGATCTGAGTATACTGGAGTATGCTTAGGATTTGGGTTGCTTTTGGTATATCTTCTGTTAGATGCTAGATCTTCTTTCTGTGGAGTCACGAGGTGAAATAATCAACAACCATGTGCCTGAAACTCATTCACCCTCGAGTATCAGCCCTTGCAGTGTCGTACCCCAAGGGAAAGTTATCTTCAAACTTCGTTCCTTAACAATGGCGCCATTTCGGATGTTGTCCCTCAAGATGTTATAAGCTGTCAATGGAACTATGCCGAGGCATCCCAGGGGCTAAGACTGAGAGTGAGCCTTAAAGCCATGTTGATAACATCATAAATTATGCAAAAAAGTGGGTAAGTTTTTATCTCTCTCTTATAGAACTCTCGACCCTCAAACAATACCAGAACCAATATCAAAACATTTAATGTCAAGAGGCATCTGTCCATGAGTGCTTCAAACAATTTGAGTTTAAGTTGAGAAGGGATGGTTTCAAAAGAAATACAAAATAAACGTGTAAGACAACTTTAAGGTGAACAAGCAAACATAAGAGAACCAAACCAAGTTATATTGATAAGAATATGGAAAGTTACAACCTTTGTGTGACGTTGTTGACCTCCTGATCTCCTTCTTCAGCCCTTAGATGAGATTGCTTATTCTTTAGCAAATGTTTGGCTCTTTTCTATGGAATCATAAGTTTGGTGCATAATTCATCCTCTCTCCCCTTTTCCACTGATGAGAGTCCTGGTTATATAGATTCATAGGAGCTCAACCACTTAGGATAAATTAGGGACTTGGTTGAGAAAAGAATGGATCTTGGTAAGGGATGATTTATCTTCATAACAAGGTTATTCCAATCATAGCATAGAAGCCAAGTTCGAACTAATCTGGTGACAAAACCAAGAAAACAACCCAAGAAGATTATGGATCTTTCTTGAAATCTTCCCCTAGAATCATGCACTTTAACCTTATCAAGATGGTTGCTCCTTTAGAAGGGCAGACAAACTGACATGGTCGCTCCCCTACCACTATTTAAAGGGGATGGTCACTCCCCTAGAGTGAAAATGGGAGCGACCATGGTCAAATGAAGCCAAGACTTGAGGGAAAAGACCAGGAACAGAGGCAAATGGCAATGTGGATCTTCTTTGACTTCAATGATTATTAGGGGGTGTCATTCTTGCCTAGGGATTTCACAATTGTGAGATGTGACACTTAGAAAAATGACAAAATTGTGTATAACAAATGCCCCCCAAAGTGTGTAAGATTCCCAATGAAATCTTATCTAGAAATCAACTTGTTTTCTTTGTGAGATTTCGTCAAACACTTGGTTGTATAGTGTTGTTGGATGTTTGTTAGTGTAGAAGTTTAACCATAGTTTGCAGACCCTCTTTTTCTTTTAAATATATTTGACACCCAATATATAAATGAAAACAATCTAAAATAAGAAATACTCTGCCCAACTGTAGCTTACAATGAAGTAGCAGTAATGAAATCTCAAGATGATTATTGCATTAACTATTGTAGCAACCAACTTACACTAAATAAACCAACAAGCAGTACAATAAAAAATTGTGAGGAACCTGATATATCTTCCTGTAGGTTGTCTCTACAATTGTTGAGATTAATGGGCCTGTAAATGATTGCCACACACGTCACCAAACTCAGCAGTTAATTCCCATCAGATAATATCACTAAGCTGCAATAGAAATCAGTGCTTTCCTTAAGCAAAGAGGTGTGTCCACACAGAAAATCGATGCAACAATAACACAAGTCCATTATGGAAAATAAGTGCCTCCCAAGTATGTTATTTTTGGTCCCTAGCTGCAGAATGCGCCCAACAAACAAGTAGCATTGTCCAACCTCAAAGGGGAGCGCCCAACCACAAAGAAATGTGCCCAGAACAACCAAATCGACCTCTTTGGCACTAGATTCGACCCCCAATAATAAAACTCAACTACCAACAACCCAAATCAACCCTTTTCTCTACAGAAATCGGCCCAATAGTAGTGTATTTCTCCCAGCCAAGAGAAATTGCCCCAACAATAGTAAACTTGGTCCAGAAGTTGTGGAAAACTCTGCCACCAACACCAAAAATGCAACCACACTCTCAACTCGCCCTTCTCAAGGAAAGTCGACCCCAATGAATACTCAACAACCATTAAAATGTCTTATCAAACTCTGCAAATCGATCTATGAAAATGATAGTCTTTTATCATTGAAGCCCAATAACGAAATCTGAGGATCCCATTCTCAGATTTGATCAGGGTGTATAGTTTCAACACCGAAACCAAAGATAAGCAAAAGGGTTTCAAAAACCCTAAACTCTCTTCTCAAGAGCTCTCTAAAATCTAATTTCCAAATGAACAAAAACAAGAATGAGGGGTGCCTCCTCTTTTCCCCTCTTTTATTTCTTCATTGAGTTATTTCCCGCTCACTTTATTTTTAATTTTCTTTTAAAGTCACTTTATGCTTGCACACTTTATAATTTTCAAGTGACTTTATTTTGCCTAGGACCCATGTCCCCCTTTTCCCCCTTTTCACTTTATAAAGTCATTTCCCAAGCAAAAGTTGAGTTCCCTAGGTAACTTCTCTGGCTTAGCCTATGAGAACCAATTTAGGCTAGCGGAACCATCCCTTATGCTTCCTAGGCTAACGGGGACATTACAAAGTGTGAGGTCAAAGAAAAAGACGATGGTCGAAACACTTTGCGACAAATCTCAAACCAAGGCATTGAAGAAAGGAATTCTTGTCGAAAAAACAAACGTACATCAATATACACATAAAATCCCCCAGGTAGGCATATCCATACTCGGAACAATCTGTATCAAAGCATGGTCGTCGACCAATACACTGCAGATCCATGATAGTACTGATTTAGGACACAACCACTAGATTATACAATGTGGTTCCATGTGATAGTATATGTGATCCAGATTTATGAGCGGAACAAAATGAAACCAGAAATTTATAAAATTAACACAGAGACACAGTGAAAAATAATAGAGATACAGTAAAACTTGAATTCTATTAAATAAGAAATATGTTGAAAACTGTAAAATGTAGACTAAAAACAATCTTACTAGAATGTTGGCAACTTATCTCTGAGAAGAGTTGTGACAACTACGCTCATTCGCAAGAATATGAGTACAATGAGGCTCTGAAGGCATTTTTACTATAAACATTAATGCCAAATCCCTTGACATCCAAAAACCTAACCCTAGGAGATGAAGCACCAAAAGTCATGTGGGCCCCGTTGGGGTAAGTTAGTACATCAACTTCACAGGGTCGTAACTTTTGCATACGATCTCTGTTTAGGGCACACAATAGCTTGTTGGAAAGGTATTAACGAGGAACTTCATTTAGGGGGCTCAAACAATGTTTTGGGCCATCTTTGAGGTGCCTAATAGTGAAAAAACATTGCTTGGGCCCTCAAAATTGCCTCGTAAGTTTGCAAAGCAAAAAAAATGTTTTAAGCCATTTGGAAAAGGTGGGTGGCCACCGAGATCCTCCCCCCATAGGAAGCAATGGTTGTTGGCACAGATTGATCAGACTAGGGTCCTTCTGAGGTTACCAACAAAAGGTACCAAAGTAGTCTAAAGCACTAGAATTTTCATCTTCCTTGTAGGGAAGAAGTCTCACCCGAAGCACAACCAAGACGAGGAAGATAGGGAAGGGTTAGAAGAATACTTAGACAAATCCCTACGATATCAGGATTGTTGTTAGTCCTGTGAAAGATAGATTAAACCTATAACTATATGAACATTCCTAATCCTAATTAAAGGAAACAAAGTTGTGTTGCATTCATAAAGAAGCTATATCCAATTAAGTATATCTAACATAAAGATAATATAGAGCAACATTCAAGATAATCTGAAGCTAAACAGACATAATAATATCAAAATTTGGGTCTCTCTTTGTATTAGCATCATATTTATCAATTACATGATTCGACTAAGTTACAAACACAACTCGGTCATGCCAAAGCTAACAACAAAATGCTATACTACTGAGAGACAAGGTTATCCCAGACCCTTGCTCTTCCAAAATTACAACAAGACATGACTCTGTTACAGCCTTGGTCTAGTTCCAAACCCAGAATCTAGAACTCTAGCTGACATTTACCCAAAATGGACAATAACAACATAGAACTCAAACCAATTCCAACAACCATCTTAACCCTTTACAATCATATTCATCCAGTATATATAAGCCAATTGGGATCTTCCGGTTTGAGACTTTGAATGTTTTCTTTTCTTGTTATGTAGTAACTTCTTTCTTCAGGCTGGTGTTGCGCTATCCTTCCAACCGTTTTCAGTTTCTTTCTTCAGGCTGGTGTTGTGCTGTCCTTCCAACCGTTTTTGGTTTCTTTCTTTAGGCTGGTGTTGTGTTGTCCTTCCAACTGTTTTCAGTTTCTTTCTTCATTCTGCTGACCAACTCCTCTGTGACTTGCACAAATTTTATCAACAAAATGAAGGGCCCAACAATGGTCTCCATTGCGTTGAGTGCCCCTATCACATGAGGAAATTTATGTTGAATTTGGCCCCAGGTGAGCCACTTGCCTTGGTGTAGGAGCTTCCCTGCTTTAACAACCCGATAAAGATAGATGCTCTGCTGGCGAGTGCCCTTGGCTTGTCTATCCATGATCTAATCAGTGGATGCCTATTCAATTTAGTCAGGGTTAAACTCTATTGGTATCAACTATTCTGCTATCTCAGGGGTGTCCAATAATGGTGCAAAATAAGGTCGAAGGAGGTCCACATTGAACATTGGGTGCTAGCCAAGGAAGGGGTGAAGGTTGAGCTTGAAGGCATTGTCACCCACATCCCTAGTTATGGTGTAAGGTCCATATAGGAGTGGATGAAGCTTTGGATGAGGCCCTGCAAGGCGTTCTTTCTGCAAGTTCAACCAAACTTTGTCTCCCACTCAAAATTGGTGTGGCACCTTGTGTTTATGTGGTGGATCCGCTCAATGAACTGGGTGGCTTTGTCAGCTCCAGTTGGAGCATGTGACAAGTCTGCTTGGGTGGCTGTAAGGGGTAGTGCAACATCCATGGGACCCTATGGTTGAAATCCCAACCCCACCGGAAAGGGTATGTGGTCGGTTGAGCTATGTATGGCTCTGTTGTAGCTGTGTTGAACATAGGGAAGACTCTCATCCCAAGTGAGGGGGTGCTTGGAATTATACATGCACAGGATGTGCATGATCATTCGATTGACGACCTCAGTTTTGCCATTCATTTGGGGGTGGAAGGCAGTGGACTTGGTGAGCTTGGTGTCCAACAGTGACCAGAGACTCGACCAGAATGTGTTGAGGAACTAGCTGTCCCGATTTGAGATAATGGTTTATGGGATCCCAAAGTGTGCCCACACTCGTTCAAAGAAGAGCTTGGTAGTGGCCTCCATTGTGATGCTCTTCTTGCAGGTGGCTAGAATCGCCATCTTGGAAAAGCGATCAAAAACCACAAAAACACAGTCATTACCCCACTTGGTGGATGGAAGCCCTAACATGTACTCCATTGAGATGGATTCCCAGGGTCTGTCAGGAGTAGGCAAAGGAGTGTACATCCCTTGTTTCTTAGTGGCCAGTTTGGAAATAGCGCAGGCAGTGTAGGACCAAATATACTTGTTGACATCCTGTCAAAGTTTCAACCTGTAGAAATGTCGTTGCAACATTGCCACTGTCTTTTCCACGCCAAAGTGTCATGCCACCCGACTGTAGTGGGCTTCCCAAATCAACTTCGCTCGCTTGCTTGTTGGAACGCAGAGATGACCTAGATGGCACAGAGCCCATCCTAAAGATGGAAATCAGTGACAGTTTTGTTTGCACCCAACATCTGGTAGGTGTTGACAAAGTCAGGATCTATCTCATAGACGTGGGGCCATTTGGAGGTCTTGTGGTCGCAAGAATCCAACACTATGGTGAGTTTCGCAACTGGAGGTTGGCTAATAAAATCAATGACGCAGTTGATACTTCCCGTTTTATACTTGATGTAGAGGTGGAACTACTGCAAATATGTGGACCACTTATGATGGCGGTCATTTTGTAATTTTCCTTGTGTCTGCATGAACTATAATGACTTATGATCAGTGTGGATGACTATCTCCTTCCTGAGAATGTAATGCCTCCATTAGTGGTAGGCTTGCACAATGGAGTACATTTCTTTATCGTAAATAGGGTACTTACAGATGACATCTGATAGTGTCTCACTATGATAGGCCACGGGGTAGCCATGCTAAGTGATGACTGCACCCACAACTTAGTCTGAAGCATATGTCTCAATCTCAAAGGGTTGTTGCAGGTCGGGTAATGAAAGCACTGGGGCTGAGCACAAGCGTTGCTTTAGATCATCAAACACTTTCTATTGGGATAGGCCCCACACAATTTTTTCCTTGGCACCACCCCTGGTTATTTGGTTGAGGGCCCATGCAATATGGGAGAATCCCAACATGAACTTGTGGTAGAAATTAGCAAGGCCTAAGAAGCTCCGAAGTTCAGTGAGTGTGGTTAGGGTTGGCCAATCACAAATGACTTGGATCTTGGTTGGATCAACATGCACACCATGCGCATCAACATTGCAACCTAGGTATTGGACCTTGTCTATGTCGAAGGAGCATTTTTCCAAATTGGAATATAGTTTGTGATGTCGTAGAGTGTGCAAAACCTATTGAATATGCTGCAAGTGTTCTGCCTAAGTCTTGTCGTAGATGAGGATGTCATCCAGATACACCACCACAAAAGAATTAGTGAAATTCCACAATGTATCTTCCATCATCCTCATGAAAAATACTAGAGCATTTGTCAAACCAAAAGGCATGACCAGCCATTCAAAAAGACCTTCTTTCGACTTTAAGGTAGTTTTCCATACATTTGTCTATGCTATTGGGAATTGATGGTAGCCAGACTTCATATCAATCTTATTGAAGTATTTCCCCCTTAAGTTGATCAAGGAGATTGTCAATTCGGGGAATCGGGTATCGATTCCTGACTGTGATTTTATTTAGGGCCCAGTGATCAATGCAGAGTTGCCAGGTCCCATCTTTCTTTTGCACTAGCACGATTAGGCTTCCACAAGGTGATGAGTTGGGTCGGATGTGCCCCTTGTGGAGCAATTCTAAGATCTGACACTTGATCTCCTCATTTTCTAGCAGAGAGCAGCGATAGACTGGCCCATTGGGTAGCAGTGCGTCGGGGGTCAAATCGATGGGATTCTTGACCTGACAGTGCATAGGTACCCCACTAGGTGATGAGAAGATGTCTTTGTGTTCTTCCACGACCTTATCCACTTGCTTCTACTGGATGGAAAGGTAAATTGTGAAGGCCATGGATGTGGCTCCCACCTTTTTCTCATTATGAGAATGAATCACGAAGAAGACAAACTTCCCGGTTTGAGAAATTACCTTTCTGCATTACTTGGCAGAGATCAAGGAAATAACACTAGGTGGGACTACCTCGAGTATCCTATATAATTTTATGTTCAAAGTAACAATAACATTGCGAGGTCTAGACTCATATACAACATGACGTTTCCACAAATAAGGTTGGCCCAAAAGAACATCACAAATTCCAAGGGGAGCAACATCACACAATACCTCATCTTTGAATGGTTTGACGTCGTTTGACAGGTGACACTATTGGCTGACACAGAAATTGCTTCTTTGACAGAGCCATTCGATGGTGTTGGGTTGCGGGTGCGACGTTGTCAGTAGGGCTAGCCGCTTGATGACCTTTGTTGAGATGAGGTTCTTTTGGCTACCGCTATCAATGATGAATTGCAGCGAAGTGCCTTTCACCCACATCTGTGAATGAAAGAGGCCCTCACCTTCCTATAGCTCATCAAATTTGTCGGGTTGGATCTTAGTGGTAGAGATAATGGCATTGGGTTCTGCGTCAATGATTTTTCTCTCCTTTTCTGGTTCTGACTTAGAGTCGGAACTTGTATCTGATTTAGAGGATTTTACCTCAGCTGCCAATGACTACTTTGAGTGGCAATCAATAGTGTTATGTCAGGGGATCTTATAGAAGTTGGACCACTTTTTGATATCTTTCTTCATCTTCCCATTGTCCTTCTTTCCTTGCGGCTAGGAATGGTTGTCCTAAGGTTGCCTATAACACCTTGTTTCCCCCAGTCTGTAAAAATAACTATACTGGCCAAATATTGTGGCAAACTTAGAAATGTGAATGGACCTTGTGAAAAAGGTCGATGAATGTGAATAATATTATGAATATGTATTGCAGGACGGCTGAGAGGGGATGTGCTGAAAAAGAGACCACGATGGTTGAAGAAAGGTGGTGGAAGACACCTGGAATGGTGGCATTAACTCCCACCGAGACCAATACCGTATTTGGACTTCACTGGCATGGAGAACCAAGAGTGGCTCGTTGGCCCTGAATTAAATGACTCGCCAGTGTTGGTAGGTAAAGGGCTCCTCATGAGTAATGAGGGATGGGGATGAACCGCCCATCCGTAGAGTCCTCAGACCTGACCACTGCGAGGAAGATCGTGCCATACACAACCTCGTCGAAAGGAGAAAAGGCGGGAAGAGTGGACGATCAAGGGGCAGACACGAGGGGAAGAGGAGAACTCTGGAAAAATACAGAGTGAGTGATAGCAGAGAAGAAGGAGAGTAACCTTCGTTCTCGGTCACTGGCAAGCAGGGACGCAGTCTCGCAGCATCGTGGTCTCAGCTCGGGGGTGGCTAGTGGTAAATCCATTGGGAGTCACTGAGCCTACGGTTGGGTGGAAATGAGCACCCCTCTCAGCAGTTGCAATTACACCTGGTGTTATTTCTGATAAGTGTTTTATATCCTGTATCTTGAAGTTTATATGCTGATATGTGTGTTCATAGTCTGTGCAATTTATGAATGGTTTGAGCATAAAACTATCTGTGTGGTGTTTTGACTTGAAATGGTGGTTGCATGTTTATAATGGAAAGACCACATATGGCTTATGTTTTACGAATTGATATTTATATGCTTACCGATCAAAGTCAGACTTTAAGTCTGCTCTCGGGAGATTGTTCCTATGTCTGTCCTACCAGATGCCTTGGATAGATTTCCTCCCGAAGGCATCCTTTCGAGACCACTCCCTTACCTTAGAGAAGACCTTCCAGTCTGGTCTTCAAAACTTGGTGTAAATTACCTCAGGACCCAAAGAAGGATGTTAGAGGTTAAGTCTCAAAACCTTGTACGAGGGAGAATGGTCCTCGTAGACCTCAACATTTCGGCGTTTCGGCACCCGGAGTATCTAGGTGCGAGTTTTCTTGCACTCGCGAGCCCCGAAACCCCGACCTGCGAAATCCCGAAACGGGAGCGTGTGGATAAGAATCGATTGACGGATGAGATCCCATCGGAAGATATGCAATCATTCATAACCGTTAGATTGGAGGAATAAACGAGGGCGTTAAATGCCTTAACCCTTTTTTTTTCTTTGTCTTCGCGAGTAGCGAAGAAATCGGGACTGTAGATCCCCAAGGTCCGTGGGAATATTTGGACCGTTGATTTTTCCATGTCCAGGGAGTGGCGGGAGAGTGCACAGCGCGGGACAAGTTTGAGCCATCAGACCTTAGTTCGAACACCCATCAGCCGTTAGATTTGATAGTATATGCACGGGGATTAAACCTTCGTGAGCAGCAGAAGCGAAAAGTCTCGAAGGAGTTGGTATCGAGATCTCAACATTCAGGAGTTCGGGGGTCCTGAGGATGAAGGTCTGGACACTCGACATCAGAAGTTTCAAATTTGTGAAAGGATCGGAGTCGTCTGTCTGTGAAAGGACGCATGTCGCGAGATTATCCGCTTCAGAGACTCGAGCATCGAGACTCACAGAGGTGAGCGTCTAGACTTTGCGAGTGGCGAAGTCGCGGAAGAATCTGAGCCATCCGTTGGAAGGAGGGCACGTCTCGCAAGATCCTCTCTTTCGAGGATTCGGACATCAAGAGTCAGAGGAGGAAGTCTCTTGACTTCGCGAGCGACGAAGTCGCGAGAAGATCAGAAGCGTTTGTCTGAGGAGGACAGGTGGCAGAGATCGAGGGATCTTGCGAACTCGGAGGTTCGCAAGGTGAGAGCCCAGGAGTTGGGTGCTCCAAGTTGCGAGTGGCAAAATCGCAAGGGGCAAGGATCACCGTTGGATCCAGGTCACGAGAGGACCGTTGGATTAGAGCCTCATCGCACGTATCGCGCATTCGGAGGTTGAGAGGACCTCTTCTCGACATCAGAAGTCGCGAAATGCCGAAAGCCGGGCATGAAGGAACACATGGCAAAACCACAAAGTGGGGCCCGTATGATTTACAGGCGGACACATGTCGCCTGGAGAAAGGAGTTAACACTCCGTTGACTTCTCGCATCTCAGGGATTCGCGGGATAAGAGCATGAGTGCTCAACCTTTCGACTTGCGAAGTCGCGAAGTTGCGATGGGAGCTAGCGCTTAGCCTAACCGTTGGTCACGCATACAGGGCGCTGACAAAAGGGAGCTATACCCATTATGTGATTTCAAATATCATGAATTTGGGAAGGAAGAGTTAGGAGTTTCGACTCGCGAACTCGCGAGATTGCAAGTTGCGACAAGCGCCTTTGGGAATAGGCCTTGGTCATAGCGTTGTGGTCGCTCAGAGAGGGTGGAGCTCGCACCTAGTGTTGTTCGCACAGGGGAGCTTCTGAAAGGGCCTGTGGATCGATTGGAAGAAGATTTCTAGCTGGGAATCAAAAGGGGCCCTTTCGGCTCATAAAAGAAACTGAACGATCCTTAAGACCGGGAGGTCACGTAAAGACTCTGTCGAGGCAGAGGTGGCGTCAGCAGCCTGTGCTAAGCTCCGTAGGTTTTTTGGGATTTTGTCCCTTGAGAAAAGGTGAAAAATTTATTACACTGCAGCGGGTGTGTTACATTGCCCATATTTGCTCTGTCCTTTTTCATGCGGGTTGGGTTTGCCCTTACCCTGCTTTTGCTGTGAGGGGTTCCCAAACCCAAATTGTCGTGTCTTTTGTTTAAGCTTATACTCGATTTTGACGACATATTGATAGGTCGCACCCAAGGATGAGATGTCCAAAAACTGCATTTCTGTCTGGATGTATCTATGTAGACCATCGTAGTACTTTCGCACCAAATGTTGCTCAAAATATTTGATTCCCAACTTGGTGTGCAAGGTATGGAAGATATTGGTGAACTCTGCCACTATTTGGTCTCTTTTCTGTCACAGTGTGGTCCATCTTGTATATAAGTCGTCATAACTTCCAATAGGGTAGTATTGTTCGTTAATGTCATCCCTGAAGGAACCCCAAGTGGGTGCAACTGCAAATAATGTGGATCCCTCTATTTCCTTTTTATCACAGAAAGTCTCCCACCAATCTTTAACATGGGGGATGTCCTCAAGGAGTGCAAATGTAATATTTTCCCTATGGTAAAAGTGGTGGATAGAAAAATACCCTTCTAGAAGGTTTAACCATTTATCTATGACATTTGCATCTATTTGACCTTCAAATATAGGAATATCAAAATTGATTTGTACCTTGAAAGGGACGACACCTCCGCTTGAGGTGGATGCATCGCTTGTCGGCAGTCGTAGAAGGATTTATGCAAAGTTGTCCATCATCTCGTTCCTCTGTCGCTCAAATGATTCCCAGAGCAACATTTTGAAAGGATCTCATGTCCTTTCGTCTTTCTTTTCGCCCACCATGGACGATCTCTTGAGCGTGTGAGAGAAGTTGTTCTCAAGAGAAACAATCTCAAGACCCAACTCTTTATACCCTGACCGCGTCAGGGACATGCATTAAAAAAATGACAAGGAGCCGACTGTTCCAATACCACTAATCCATATTTATGAGCGGAATGAAATGAAACCATAGAAATATAATATTAACATAGAAACATAATGAACAATAACAAAAATACATTAAAACTTGACTTCTATTAAATATGAAATATGCTAAAAACTGTAAAATGCAGATCGAAAACAAGCTTGCTAGAATGGTCGCAGCTTATTTCTGAGAAGAGATGTGACGACTACACTCATTCGCAAGAAGATGAGTACAAATAGGCTCTGAAGGAATTTTTACAATAAACATGAATGCCAAAACCCTAGACATCCAAAAACCTAACCCTAGGAGATGAAGTGTCAAAAGTCATGTGGGCCCCGTTGGGGTAAGTTAGTACATCAACTTCCCGAAGTCGTAACTTTTACATACGATTTCCATTTAGGGTGCACGATATCTCATTGGAAA
Source organism: Picea glauca (assembly GCA_000966675.3). NCBI lineage: Eukaryota > Viridiplantae > Streptophyta > Pinopsida > Pinales > Pinaceae > Picea > Picea glauca. Next base: position 611,487 of record JZKD02S2443112.1, read on the forward strand.
GGTATTGATGAGGTGCTTCATTTAGGAAGCTCAATCAGAACCTTCATAATTTATTGAGGTGTTCGATAATGAAAAAATGTCATTTGGGCCCTCAAAATGGCCCCGAAAAATTGGGAACTGAAAAAATGCTATAAATAGTAAGTTGCCAAAAAATTGTTTTAAGCCATTTGGAAAATGTGGGTGGCCACTGAGGTCCTCCTGGATCAATCCTCCCCCATTTAGAAGCAATGGTATCCATTGCGTTGATTCCCCCCATCAGATGAAGAAATTTCTACTGAATTTGGCCCCGGGTGAGACACTTGCCTTGGTGCAGGAGCTGCCCTCTTTTGACGACCCAATAAAGATGGATCATGTGATAACGAGTGCCCTTGACCTATCTGTCCACGATATGATTAGTGGATACCTATTCCATGCAGTCAAGGTTGAGCTATGTTCGTGTCAACTGTTCTATTATCTCCGAGGTGTCCAATAATGGTGGAAAATAAGGCCAAAGGAGGTCCACATTGAACACATGGTGCAAGTAAAGGAAGGGGAGAAGGTTGAGCTCGAAAGCATTGTCACCCACAACCTTGGTGATGGTGTAAGGTCCATAACGGAGTGGATGAAGCTTTCGATGAGGCCCTGTAAGGCGTTCTTTATGCAAGTGCAACCAAACTTTATCTCCCACCTGAAATTGGTCTGGCACCCTATGTTGATCATGGCGTTGCTTGTACTTGGCAATGGACTTATGTAAAATATTGTGAACCTATTGGAGGATTTGTTGGATCCAGACAATGGACCAGGTGGCTTTGTTAGCTCCAGTTAGAGCATGCGATGAGTCTGCCTGGGTGGCTGCAAGGGGTAGTGCAACATCCATGGGACCCAATGGTTGAAATCCCAACCCCACCTAAAAGGGGTTTTGGTCCGTTGAGTTATGCATGGCTTTATTGTAGTTGTACTGAACATAAGGAAGACTCTCATACTAGGTGCATGGGTGCTTGGAATTGTACATGCATAGGATGTGCATGATCATTCGGTTGACGACCTCGGTTTTGTCATCTGTTCGGGGATGGAAGGCAATGAACTTGGTGAGATTGGTGTCCAACAGTGACCAGAGGCTTGACCAGAATGTGTTGAGGAAACAGTTGTCCTGATCTAATATAATGGTTTGTGGGATCCCAAAGTGTACCCACACTCGTTCCAAGAAGAGATTGGCAATGGCCTTTGTTGTGATGCTCTTTTTGTAGGCGACTAGAATCATGATCTTGGAAAAGCGATCAACAACCACAAAAACACAATCATTACCCCACTTGGTGGACGAAAGACCCGACATGTACTCCATTGAGATGGATTCCCAGGGCTTGTAGGGAGTAGGAAGAGTAGTGTACAAGCTTTGTTTCTTAGTGGCTGGTTTGACAATAACGCAGGCAATGCAGGACTAGATCTACTTGTTGACATCCTGTCAAAGTTTCGACCAGTAAAAATGTCTTTGTAGCATTGTCATTGTCTTTTCCATGCCGAAGTATCCTGCCACTTGACTGTAGTGGGCTTCCCATATCAGCTTCGCTCGCTCACTTGATGGAACACAGAGATGGCCGAGATGGCACAGTAGCATGTCCTTAAGATGGAAATTGGTGACAGTTGTGTTTGCACCCAACATCTAGTAGGTGTTGGCAAAGTTAAGATCTATCTCATAGAGGTGGGGCCATCTAAAGGTCTCATGAATGCAAGAATATTACATTGTGGTGAGTTCCACGATTGGAGGTTGACTGAGGCAATCAACGACGTGGTTGGCACTTCCCATTTTATACTTGATGTAGAAGTGGAACTGTTGCAAATATGTGGACCACTTCTGATGGCAGTCATTCTGCAATTTTCCTTGTGTCTGCATGAAATGCAGTGGCTTATGATAAGTGTGGATGACTATTTCCTTCCTGAGAATGTGATTCCTCCACTAGTGACAAGCTTGCACAATGGAGTACATTTATTTTTCGTAAGTAGGTTACTTACGGAAGACATCTGATAGTGTCTTATTGTGATATGCCATGGTGTGGTCGTGCTAAGTGATGACTGTGCCCACAACATAATCTAAAGCATTTGTTTTGATCTCAAAGGGTTGTTGCAGGTCAGGTAATGAAAGTACCGGGGCTGAGCATAAGCAATTCTTCAGATCATAAAACACTTTCTATTGGGACAAGCCCCACACAAACTTTTCCTTACCACCACCCTTGGTTATTTGGCTAGGGACCCATGCAATATGGCAGAATCCCAACATGAACCTGCGATAGAAATTGGCAAGGCTTAAAAAGCTCCGAAGCTCAGTGAGCGCGGTTGGGGTTGGCCAGTCACAAATGACTTGGATCTTGGTTGGATCAACATGCACACCATGCACATCAACAACGTAGCCTAGGTACTGGACCTTGTCCATGCCGAAGGAGCATTTTTCCAAGTTAGCATATAGCTTGTGCTGCCACAGAGTGTGCAAAACCTGCTGAATATGCTGCAAGTTTTCTGTATAAATCTTGTTGTGGATGACGATGTCATCCAGATACACCACCACAAAATAATTAGTGAAAGGCCGCAAGATATCGTCCATCATCCTCATGAAAGTTGTTGGGGCATTTGTCAAACCAAAGGGCATGACCAACCATTCAAAATGACCTTCTTTTGTCTCGAAGACAATTTTCCATACATTTGTTTGTTCTATTGGGACCTAATGGTAGCAAGACTTCAGATCAATCTTACTGAAGTATTTGCCCCCCTTGAGCTGACCAAGGAGATCGTCGATTCAGGGAATCATGTATCGGTTCATGACTGTGATTTTATTTGGGGCCCGATGATCAATTGTAATATCCCAAGGTAGAACCCCAATTGTAATTATGAATTGTAAACATGTTTGATAGGCTGGTAAGCCGAGTTATAATAAGGGAGAAGGCTTATGTGTTTATTAGGCCGAAGAGCCTCGATGCTAAGGCCATTAAGACTGATTTTGTATATGTAATTACTCACATCATTAATATAATTACATCGTTGTGTGTATACCGACCACAAAGAAAGAGTTATGGGGGACTAAACTCCAATAGGTAGAGAAGGGGAAGGGGATAAGAGTCTAGAAAAAGGGGCTAAGCTAGAGGGCCTACCTTTAAGGGAATAATATTATATTATTATTTCCTAGAGGCTAAGGTTTGGACATAACCTATCTTGTCCTAGGTTCCTATGGGAAGGGAACGAATGTTAAGTGGAGTTCATGCAGCTTCAGGAAGACATGTGTCAACCTGGGTGCATGCAGTTTTAGGTGGGAAAGTTAGTTCGTTGGGATTCYCTCGGGATGGTGGGMAAACTCCCCACACTTGCACACAAGCAAACAAAGAGAGCCTTCATGTAGCCATCCTTTGTTTCCTCATTTTTTTTTTACCTCTACAACCTGGGGGGGGGGGGAACTGACACATCGTGTTATGAAGCTAACTGGTTTTTCCTGTGAAGCACAACACGACTGCATAGTGCCTGAGCCAGATCGCACCTTAGCCATTTGTTGTTGCTACCCACGTCTTCTCTGGACTGGTGTGGCTTGATGTCATTTCCAGAGCCCTTACCCGATTTTGCTGCTGTGGTTACCCTCTGGACTTAGGAGCTGGATAGAAGAAACAGGTTCTGTGAGGAACTCTCTCCAAGTGAGAGAGTGTGTCGAGGAAGTGAGCTCTCCTTGAGGAAGTCCAGTAGCAGCTACAGAGCTTTGAGAATTCTTGTTCAAACTTGTTGCTGAAGCCCTGAAAAGGGAGGTGTAGCAGCCGATGGACTGTGTGACGGTGAAGGTGTACACTCCTGGGGTGGAACAAACACGTGGGGAATGAGAGTCTGTGAGATGTGGGCATAAGTGGCTCCTTGGGGGAAATCTTTCCTGTTGTACTGTGCAACTTCATGTTGTCCTCGACTAGCCCAGGAATCCCTTGTCGGTGGAGTTTAGTCCCATCTCAGGGGTGACCCGCTGCTGAGAGTGACGAGCAACGTGGTCTAAGGTTGTGAGGTTCGTGGAAGCTCTGCACATAGCTTGGGTTTTGCCTATGATTATTACATGTATGCTTTTATTGTTATTTCTGCATTATGTTGTGTGATAGCAGAATGTAAATCATCTGTAAATTTTGTATGTGTTATTATCACTTCCGCAAGAATATGTGTATGGAGAGAATGTTTATGTCTCATTAAAAATTACATTATATATATGTGTGTGTGTGTGTGTGTGTGTGTGTGTGTGTGTGTGTGTGTGTGTACTCGAGGATGTTAGTTTTCTGGAGTAGCATGACCTAGCTCGGGTGGCCGGGAATGTGACAAAATGGTATCAGAGCAGAGAAGCAAAGATTTAGTCGTTAGGTAGCGTTGATCGGTTTGAAGTTGATGGCCTAGCCTAGGAATCCCTTGCTCGATGGAGTTTAGTCCCAACTCGGGGGTGACCCACTGCTGAGAGTGATGAGCAACGTGGTCTATGACTGGGAGGCTCTTGGAAGGTCTGCATGCAGTTGGTGGTCTTCTATTAAAATACAAGTGTCACTTCTATGTTCATTTACATGTTGTGTAATTGTACATGTGATATAATTGATGAGTAATGCCTGGATATATTGTATATGATGTATGTGTATGCTTACCATTATTTCTGCATTAATCTGTGTATTATTAGAATACGTCGTCTGTATATGTTTATATATAGGTAGATGATAATTGTCATTTCTATGTTTATATGGATGTTTATGATGTTTCCGCAAGTATCGTTGTGTGGCATAGCCTAGTAGATTAAGGCTGGGGCTGTCACATAATGGTATCAGAGCATGAAAGTTTCTTTTGGTGGCATGGCCTAGCATGTTGGTCTATGCTTCGGGTATTTAGCAGAGATACAATTGATTAGGTAGCGTTACCCGACAAAGGTTGATGGTCGGGGACGTCACAAATTGGTATCAAAGCAAAGAAGCAAAGATACAATCGTTAGGTAACGTTGTCCAGTTTGAAGTTGATGGTTGGGGACGTTACAAATTGATATCAGAGCCATGGTTTCAACATCGAGCCTGGATGGGCTAGAAAAGTGGAAGTTGAAGAAAAGGTTTCGGAAAGGAATTGTTGTCGAAATGGACAGAATTGAAGTTCAAAGCCCAGTTTTCGACACTGAGCCTGAATTGGGCCATATAAGTGGTTATGGAATCAAAAGCTTAGAGCAAATTGTTGTCCAAATGGACAAAATTTGAATTTCAAAGAGGTATAACAGTTCAAGAAAGACAACAGAGAAAAGAAACTGCAGTAACCGTGGGTTTGGAACCTCAAGGTTTAAAGTTGGGCTGTAAGATCTATGCAAGGGAAAGGCCAACGTTTTCCAGCCGCCAGATCTGGAAAATTGTGCATGAGAGTTAACCTCCAAGTCCTTCGGACTTCATGAATTCAGCGAAGTTTATGTGTTATAGAGTAAAAAAGGGGTCGAAGTCCCGTAGTGGATCTATGTTGTAGATCCGGAGAAAAGTACTTGACCGTTGGATTGGCCGAAGACAGATTAGAGCCATTAGATCAGGCCAAGAGCAAGAGGTAAGGCGCAGCGGTGAAAAACATATCTCAGTTGTCATATGTGTGTGCAAGTGATTGTGAGTCGTAGATCTCACAACAGTTCGAGAGAAACAAAGTATGCTAGTGTGAAAACTCTCGAAGCCCAAAGTCCGGAGTTAATCCGGACCACTCATCAAAATGGGGCGCGTGTCGACAGATCAACGTATTCAGAAGTTCGACGTTCGAGAGAAACAAAGTATGCTAAGGAAAAAACTCCCGAAGTCCGTAGTTGATCCAGACTGTCCATCAAAAGGGACGCGTGTCAGAAAATCAACTTGTGCTGGAGTTTGACGTTCAGGAGAATTAGAGTGTGCTAGTGTGAAAAGTCCCGAAGCTCGAAGTCCCGAAGCCAAGGAACATAAGTGGTGTGGCATGATGACATCGCTAGTGGTGATGTGGACCCTTCCTAGGCATGCCACTTGCCACCACCTTAATTGTTGACAATTGTACCATGTGGACCCCAAAAAGTAAAGAAGTTCGGGAGTTCGACGTTCGGAAGAATTGGAGTGTGCAAGTGTAAAATCTTCCGAAGCTCGAAGTCCCAAAGTGACGTGGCCTGCTAACATCATTGATGATGATGTGGACACATGGGATGTGTACCACACATCAGTGAGTTAAGAACCTTTGGAAGATAGAAACGTCAGTTAGAATGTGACACGTGTCACCCACCATATTGGGCCACGTGTCTGCTTCTAGTATTCCACCACGTGGCACTCTTCTTGAGCATGGTTAGTGGGGCCCTTGATGGTCACAGGGGACGCATGGTGTCAGATCCCAAGGTTCGGAGATTTGACACTCCGTAAGAAATGGTTCATGATGGAATGGGAGGAAGAAATCCCTGAAGTTTCGTAGCGCTAAAGTAACGTAACGTGATGATGTCCTGGGGGTGACGTGGAAGTATTCAGAGATTCACAGTTCGGGATTTTTGGGGTGTGCAGATGTGAAATCCTCCGAAGTCTCGGAACTGCGAAGCTTCAAAGTCCTGAAGACTGGAGGGCCGGAGTTAATCTCGATCATTGATCAGGAAACGACACCTGACAACGGATGCAGCAGTACAGAGACTTGGCAATCCAAAAAGATTGAGAGTATGGACAGTCCGGAAACCCCGAAGCTTGGAGTTCCGTAGTAAATATTAGTCATTGGATGTTGGGAAGCCAAGGACCGTTGAACCACCCCACTTGACGAGTTCGCCAATGCGACACTCCAGGAGATTTTTTGTGATGTGCTTTGGAAATCCTCGAATCCCGGAGTCCTGGAGTTCTTGTCCATCGTAGATCTGAACAGAGAATGTGGACCGTAGATCCACTCTCCTTCATGAATTTGCCAGTTCAATGTTCTGTGATGTTTTTGATGTGCGGAAAGGGAAACCTCTGAAGTTCTGGAGCCCCAATGATTCTAGGTATTCAACCATCTACGATACATGATAATGCATAAATCATAAGTTCATATGGATATGCAAATAATGGGAATAAGGAAGGAAGGTTTTATGGAATATGAAAGAGTTTGGAGATAAGATGTGACATCTCCAAAGATCAGTCCCACAGTTGGAAATAACACCTCCATTATTGCTATCAGAATGCACAGTGGAAGGATGGCATGGAGGTCATCAAATATGGCATGACAGAAGTTAAATATGCATGTCAGAAGGCTAAATCAAATTGCTTCAAGAAATAATTTGGTGTTAACTAACCAAGGTTACTCAGAGAACATGACTGGAATTATAATTAGTTCATGCAAGAGCTGGATCACAGGAATCCAAATAATAATTGAATGCTAAAAATTAATATCAGCATAATATGTGTTTGTAAGTATGCAGAGTACACAAGGAAGGGCTCCTGGATGGAGTCAAGTCCATGAACATCCTAAGATAATGGAAGAAGAATCCACGAGGTAGATATCAAGTCAAGAATAATTTAAAAGTGAAATGATTTCTAAAAAGAAAACAAAAAGTAACCAGGAAGAAAATGGTTCTATGCATGGGTTTGAATACAGAGGAGATGGTGCCTGACAAGAATCCATCTCAAGTGACATAGAGCCATGAATGACAACCAATAGGTTGTAGGTATAACTTGAATCTATGATGGTAAGGTAAAAAAAGTACTTTCAATTAATTCCATGCAGATAGCAAAGGAGGCATATGTGCATCCTTACAATATGCTAGAGACTGGCTAGGCAAGTCAAGTTTGAGGCTAGTTGGCAAAGAGAAGAGAAGAGTACAAGAAAACCTCAAGCACTATAGTATTAAGTCAGGAAAGGGCTGAAGGAGTTCAGTTCCGAAGAGTAATTGGATATTGAAGATCCAAAGTCTATAAGACAACATGTTTGGAATTATAATTAATCCAAATATGAGTTAGGATAGTAGGATTTAATGAATAAATGAAATTTGAAGGTTAATATCAGCTGGGTATTGGCTGTAAATGCAAAGGGCAGCCAAGGGTGATTGGCTGTAAATGCAAAGGGCAGCCAAGGGTGATTGGCTGTAAATGCAAAGGGTAGCCAAGGGTGATTGGCTAGAAAGTGCTTAGGACATAAATAATCACGTACAATGGCTACAATGAGAGCACAAGAAGATTTAGGAATCCGGGGAGAATTAAAGATTTATGGGATCAACAAGGAAAAGTTTTATAGGGAGAAAGAAATTGCTGCAATTTATGTGCAACAAATATGTTATGGCATGTTGGGACAGCTAAATAAAAAAATGCTTGCAAAGTGTTGTTGATGATGTTGTTGCATATGGAAGGAAGCAACATAAAGCTAAAGTGTTGGTTATAAGTCTGATAAAAGAAGCGTGAAAGATTATACTGTCATCGGCTAATCGGGTAACATCAAATTTGTTTAATGGCAGCTATGCAGGTAAGTATTCTCTTTTGAAATTATGTTACACAATTGCCAAGGGAAATTCAGGTAAGAATTTTCCCCAATTGAATTTTTGTGATACACAGAATAGTATTATTTGAATGTATTAACATGAATAAGATACCACTAGATGTGGTAAAGGCTAGAGGCATGTCATAGTTATCAAAGATTTTTAACTTTTGAATGCACACACTGGCATAGTAGAATGTCATGTTAATTTAGTTATGATATAATAACCAAAGAAATAAAAGATAAGAAATTGTTATAGGAATGAATGTTAGTAAAGCTAGTCATGTATGAGACCAGGATAGGGTTGGATATGGAAAAGTATGGATATGGAAAGGTTATGAACCATACATGTACCAAAAGCTTCCTACCATTAAATAAAACTTGGACTGCAACATTTTTGCTAACACTAATGAACACCACATAATTATATTCTTGGTGTAGTGTTCGGGTCGAAACGAAAGGCATCCAATTAATTGGGAAAACAATAGGAAGTATGTAGGGAATGTGTCAGGACATTGGCCAGAATTCCAACTTATGGATGGTGAGATACATGACTGAGATAAAGAGCATTATGTAATTCAATGCAAGATGCATTGAATAAATATGAAATGAGAATTGCACTCATGCATAGTAACTGATAGAATTGTATACTTGAATGCATTTGTTGAATGTGTTTTGTAAGTACATGCATATATATTATTGCATGGAAATAATTGTTACTAACAGCTGAAATGTTGTTAACTCACGAAGTTGAGGACATTTCAAGATTTGTTAGACATTGCAATAGGAAAGTTGCAAGTCAAGTAGTCACATGAATACTGACTACAAAAAATTTCTTGTTCAGAACAAGAAGTAATGAACTTACAGATATTAATTATGAACATGCATATGCATAGAATGATGAGTCATTCTATTTTATTAAATTGTTTGGTAATTATGATTGAATTGCTAGGTGTAGGCAATTCTAAGATCAATGCATATGGTTTTGTACATATTACAATTGAATTATGATGTACAGGCAATACTGACAATTGTTAGATGTATGCAAGAGGAAGCATTGCAGGAAAAATGGTATGCAATTTGGTTCTTGTGGAAAACCACCAGGAAGGTTGCACTCCTGATATGGAAAAATACAAGAAGAATTATGAAATAGATTCTCATGTTTTGGGGAAAAGTTGAATTCCCTTTTGAACTAAGTTTGAGTTCCTAAATGAATTCTTTTATGTTCTCTCATGATAATTTCATGTGGGTGATGCAATTGAGATGATATTGATTAAAATTGGAATGTTGACTACAAAGAGTAGCTCAGGGAAGATGTTGATTGGAGACAACGGATCTTACCCTGTGGATCCCCGATGGATCTGGGTGTGGGTACACTTCTCCTTAGGTTGCCTTGGAGAAGGCTGGAGCCCTAGAGGGAGAAGTGTGGGGGTAGGTTCCCTGGTATGAGGCCTGGAGGGTACCTGGAGACCTCTGAGGGCAGTTGGAACTTTTGAAGCCACGATGCTCTGAGACTTCCTGTCCGGCCTGTGTTGGAGCCCTGGAAGGAAGGTGCATACTACCTTGGGTTGTACAGGCATGTGGGGAATGGGAGGCCATTGGTTGGAGTGCTGGTGAGGTTTGGTACCTTGGCCTAGACCATGTTGATATGGATTGTGGACCGTGGCTATCTTGGGAAGCCATTTCCTTGATGGAGTCATAGCCCTATTCAGGGGTGGAAGGTTTTCTCATCAAAATATAAGTATCAATTCTTTATTCATTGTATGATGTGTATCTTGTATACAGGTTATAATGTTATTAGAGTTGTCTGTACATATATTGCATGTATGTTCTAATCTTACTTTCGAATGAATAGGTGTATGAGGAGAGTGTTTACGTCTGTGGAGTCATAGCCCATGGTGAGAGTTTATCAACAATGAGATCCAAGGCTGAGTGGAATGTCGTGGATCTACAACCAGTCGGTGCTTTCAATGAGGTTTAATTGAAGCATGTAATAAGGAACAATGAGTTGAGTGCTTTCCTGAAGCAGCTCTATGGAATAAAGCAATTGAATTTCATCTATAGAATGAACACCAGAATTGGTGCTGGAAAGTAGAGCACCAGGTGGATAACAGGCTTCCAATAGCTAAAGCTCAGAACTTTTTGAAGAATTTTTGAATTGTATATGTATAAACAAGTTGCACCGAAGACATCACAAAAATAAGAGGAGGGGATTGTAATATCCCCTGGTAGAACCCCAGTTGTAATTATGAATTGTAAACATGTTTGATAGGCTGGTGAGCCGAGTTATAATAAGCTAGAAGGCTTATGTGTTTATTAGGCCAGAGAGCCTAGATGCTAAGGCCATTAAGTCTAATTTTGTATATGTAAGTACTCACATCATTAATATAATTACATCGTTGCGTGTAGACCAACCACGAATAAAGAGTTATGGGGGACTCAACTCCACTAGGTAGGGAAGGGGAAGGGGCTAAGAGTCTAGGAAAAGGGGCCAAGCTAGAGGGCTTACCTCTAAGGGAATAATATTATATTATTATTTCCTAGAGGCTAAGGTTTGGACATAACCTATGTTGTCATAGGTTCCTATGGGAAGGGAACGAATGTTAAGTGGAGCTCATGCAGCTTCAAGAAGACACGTGTCAACTTGGGCGCATGCAGTTTTAGGTGGGAAAGTCAGTTCGTTGGGATTCCCTTGGGATGGTGGGAAAACTCCCCACGCTTGCACACAAGCAGACGGAGAGAGCCTTCACGCAACCAACCTTTGTTTCCTCTTTTTTTTTACCTCTGCAACCTGGGGGGGGGAACCAACATATCATGTTATGAAGTTAATTGTTTTTGCCTGTGAATCACAACATGACTGTGTAGTGCCTGAGCCAGATCGCACCTTAGCCATTTATTGTTGCTACCCACGTCTTCTCTGGATTGGTGTGGCTAGATGTCATTTCTAGAGCCCATACTCGATTTTTCTATTCTGGTTACCCTATAGACTTAGGAGTTTGATAGAAGAAACAGGTTGTTAGGCCTGTGGGAAACTCTCTCCAGGTGAGAGAGTGTGTTGAGGAAGTGAGCTCTCCTGGAGGAAGTCTAGTAGCAGCGACAGAGCTATGAGAATTCCTGATCCAACCTGTTGTTGAAGCCTTGAAAAGGGAGGTGTAGCAGCTAATGGACTGTGTGACAGTGAAGGTGTATGTGGAACGGGCATGTGCATAATGGGATTCTATGAGTTGTGGGCGTAAGTGGCTCATTGGAGTAATTCCTTCCTATTGAATTGTGCGACTGCTTTGTCGACCTTGCTTAGCCTAAGAATCCCTTGCGCGATGGAGTTTCTCGTGGGTGACCCACTGCTGAGAGTGATGAGCAGCGTGGTCTATGGCTGGAAGGTTCGTGGAAGGTCTGGACGCAGTTGGTGGTCTTCTATTAAAAGATAAATGTCACTTCTATGTTCATTTACATGATGTTTAATTGTACATGTGATATAATTTATGAGTAATGCTTGGATATATTGTATATGTTGTATGTGTAGGCTTACTATTATTTCCACATTAATCTGTGTATTTTTAGAATATGTCGTCTGTATATATTTATATATAGGTAGATGATAATTATCATTTCTATGTTTATATGGATGTGTATGATGTTTCTGCAAGTATCTTTGTGTGGCATAGCCCAGTAGATTAAGGCTGGGGCTGTCACTGAATGGTATCAGAGCATGAAAGTTTCTTTTGGTGGCATGGCCCGGCTTGTTGGTATATGCTTCAGGGATGTAGGAGAGATACAATTGATTAGGTAGCGTTACCCGACAGAGGTTGATGATCGTGGACGTTACATCAATGCAGAGTCACCAAGTCCCATCTTTCTTCTGCACCCGGACGATTGGGCTTCCATAAGGTGACGAGATGGGTCGGATGTGCCCCTTGTGGAGTAGTTTGTGGATTTGACACTTGATCTCCTCATTTTCTAACATAGAGTAGCGATAGACTAGCCCATTGGGTAGTGGTGCGTTGAGGGTCAAATCGATGGGATGCTTGAATTGACAGTGTAGAGGTACCCCAATAGGCAATGAGGAGATGTCTTTGTGTTCTTCCATGACCTTATCCACTTTCTTATGTTGCATGGAGAGGTTGGGCGCGAAGGCCATGGATGTAGTTGCCACCTTTCACTCACTCTGAGAATGAATCACTAAGAAGAAAAACTTCCCAGTCTGAGAAATGACCTTCCTGCATTGCTTGGCAGAGATCAAGGAAATAACACTAGGTGGGACCACCTTGGGTATCCTATACAATTTCCTTTTCAAAGTAATAATAACGCCGCAAGGCCTAGACTCATATACAACATGACGTTTCCATGAATAAAGTTGTCCCAAAATAACATCACAAACTTCAAGGGGAACAACATCACACAATACCTCATCTTTGAATGGCTTGATGTCGTACGACATGCGACAATGTTGGCTGATGGGAAGATCGCTTCCTTGACAAAACCATCTGATGATGTAGGGATGCGGGTGCGACGTTGTTGATAGGGCTAGCCGCTTGACGACCTTTATTGAGATGAGGTTCTTCTGGTTACTGCTATCAACGATGAAGTGCAACAGAGTTCCTTTCACCCACATTTGTGAATGAAAGAGGCACTCGCCTTCCTCTAGCTCACCAGGTTTGTTGAGTTGGATCTTGGTGGTAGCAACAGTGGAATTGGGTTCCGTGTCAATGATCTGTCTCCCCTTTTCTAGTTTTGACTCAAAGTCAGAACCCACGTCTTATTCAGAGGCTTTTACCTCAGCCACCAATGACTTATTTGAGTGACAATAAACAATGTTATGCCATGGGCTCTTATGGAAGTCACACCACTTTCTGGTATATTTCTTCATCCTCCCATTTTCCTTCTTTGCTTGTGGCTTGGACTGGTTTTTATGAGGTTGACTATCTTTTCTCTGTCTGTTTTTCTACAGGTTGGTGTTGACCTTGCTCTGCTTCTGATGTAAGGGGTTCCCAAACCCAAACTACCGTGTCTTTTGTTAAAGCTTCTCCTTGATTTTGACGACATATCGATAGGCCGCGCCCAAGGATGAGATGTCCAAAAGATGCATTTTTATTTGGATGTATCTATGCAGACCGTCACAATACTTGAGCACCAAATGTCACTCAAAATATTTGATACTTAGCTTGGTGCGCAAGGTATGGAAGACATTGGTGAACTCTGGCACTGTTTTGTCTCTTTCTTGTTGCAGTGTGGTCCATCTTGTATATAACTCGTCATAACTTCCAACAAGGTAGTATTGTTCCTTAATAACATCCTTGAAGGAACCCCAAGTGGGTGAAACTGCAAATAATGTGGATCCCTCTATTTCTTTTTTCTCACAGAAAGTCTCTTGCCAATCTTTGACATGGGGAGCGACCTTGAGGGGCGCAAATGTAATGGTTTCCCTATTGGAAAAGTTGTGGACAAAAGGTTTAACCATTTATGTACAACATCCGCATCTATTTGACCTTCAAATATAGGAATATCAAAATTGATATGTACCTTGAAAGGGGTATCTCTTCCGCTTGAGGTGCATGTGTCACTTGTCAGTAGTCGTCGAAGGATTTGTGCAAAGTTGTCCATCATCTCGTTCCTTTGTCACTCAAGGGATTCCTCAAGCAACATTTTGATAGGATCTTTTGTCCCATCGTCTTTCTTTTCTCCCGTCATGGACGATCTCTTAGGCGTGCGAGAGTAGTTTTCCTCAAGAGAAACAAGCTTGATACCCAACTCTCTATACCCTGACTGTGCCGGGGACATGCATTAAAAAAATGACAAAGAGCAGACCGCTCTGATACCACTGATATGGATTTTTTAGCTGAACAAAATGAAACCAAATATTTAAAATATTAACATAGAGACACTATGAACAATAACAAAGATACAATAAAATTTAACTTCTATTAAATAAGAAATATGTTGAAAACTGTAAAATGGAGACTAAAAACAAGTTTGCTAGAATGGTGGCAGCTTATCTCTCAGAAGAGATGTGATGGCTACGCTCATTTGCAAGAAGATGAGTACACTGAGGCTCTGAAGTCCTTTTTACAATAAACATGAATGCCAAAACCATAGACATCCAAAACCCAACCCTAGGAGATGAAGCACCAAAAATCATGTGGGCTCTGTTGGGGTAAGTTAGTACATCAACTTCCTAGGGTCATAACTTTTGCATACAATTTATGTTTACGACGCACTATAGCTCATTGGAAAGGTATTGACAGGGAGTTTGATTTAGGGGGATTAATCAAAGCCTTAAGTTTTCATTTAGGTGCCTGATCATGAAAAAAACTTTGTTTGGGCCCTCAAAATGGCCCGATAAATTTGGGAACCGAAACACTACTAAAAAAAAGTAAGTTGCCAAAAAACTGTTTTGAGCTAGTTGGAAAAGGTGGGTGGCCATCGAGATCGTCCTGGATCAATATGTATTAAATGTTATCCATTGCATCTTGGGGAGATGAAAAATAGAATGGGTGTTACTACAAGGTGCCCCCTAGGGTCTTCAATCATGATCCCAAATAGTACGAATCTAACCATGTGAATAGATGTCTTGGCGTCGAACATGGTAGAAACCACTTAATTACCAGTCAATCAGATTTATTGTTAACAAGTGCAAGGGAAATCACCAATTATGGCAATGACTCCCAAGGTACTTCAAGTACATTCCATTGAATGTGAGTAGATGAACTAAAGTTGAAAACTCAACAAAATCTTTCGATTAGAGGCCAATGATGTAATCCCACTGTTGAAAATGAGGAAACCTGCCATTGAGGCATGCAGGTCCCAAGGTATTGACTAGTTTCTAAGTGTAGTTCTTGGATAATGTGCAGAAGACGACAAGAATAGAGTCATCGAAGGAGGGCCATGATGTTTCCCCCATCACCGACATGAAACAAAAAGGATAGTGATATGAGATGGTATATATAAGAGCATGGATTGACACAAGGACGAAAAAATGCAGAGGTTGACTTCCCTTGAACATTGTGTGGCGCAATGAAGGACTTGGTAGCAATGACTCAACGAGGCATAAATAACGGATGTAATGATGTGACGACAACCAATGGATCTCTTAAGAGGAGTCGAAAGAGTATGATGACACATAAAATGAGACGACAACCAGAGGTTCTCTTTTGAAGGAGTCAAAAAAGGA
>JZKD02S2443112.1:641743-657689 GCA_000966675.3 Picea glauca
GAGGTGGTGAGTTCAGGAGGGATCTGATTAGGACCAGCAACCAACAACATGGCAGAATATCATGTTGTCATCAGACTGTTGACCCAAGCCTCCTCCCTAGGTATCTCTCGTATCATTGTGTACTTAGACTCCCAACTCATGGTTTATCAACTCAACCGTATCTATGCTATCCGTAGTCCTATCCTGCTACGTCTCCACTTACAAGTTCGCCGCCTTGAATGAATGTTTGATTACATTGAATATAGACACATTCTAAGAGAACTTAATAGCGTTTCAGATTCGTTAGCAAATTACATCATGGATCGGTATCTTGCCCACATATAAGATTTAAGGAAAGCAAAACTGGACATTACATGTAAATAAAAACACATCACAGACATCATCATGTACAAATCATTGGCATTGTAAAAACTCGAAACTGTGTGTGTATATATATATATATATATATATGGCGTGACTGAAATGTTTGGATTACATCAAAAAGCATGTAGAAGAGCAAAATGTCAGGTCTCTAAACCCCTACAACAATGCCTGACAAGGCATACAAAATGATCACCAGAGAGACTCTAATCTCTCTGCACTACATTGTGCTGCGAGTAACACATCACCGCGCTCACTATGCGCCTTAGCAGAGAATTGATATTCTCTGGTACTCCCATAGTGTGCCTTTGCAGATGTAAAGGCACTTCTCCCCTCTGCAGAGGAGGAATGCCCATCGTAAGGCCTTGGAGGTTTCTTTCAACCTCTCGGAGACCTATCACTGGTACTACCGGATCCGCTGTAACTGGGACGCCCTCACAACGTCCTGGTATCGGTATATCGGCTGGGCGCACTGCTCCCTTGTCTGCATGTTGAAAACAATACATCTGTTAAAACTCTTCCACATACCCAAAAAATATATATATACATCAAAAACTTCAAAAACAAAAACTAGACAAGGTATGTCTCTTACCTGACACATCCCAGTGTTCCCCCGCGGGTAAAATCAAATCCATACTCCCACGGAAATCTACCTCAGCATAAGGGAAGTCCTCTATCCATAGATAATGTCGTCTCAGTCAGGCAAAGAAATCGCCAGTGAAACGAAACTCTGACTCCGCTACCAGCCTCGGAGACAGACTGGTCCACCTCTCCATCCTCGGTTCATCCACTGGTCACACCGCCAGTGCTATCTGAGGCTGCATTTGGGGGATAACCAAACTGCTTCTGTCCTATCCTGCACGGTGAAATCTGTTCCTTCACATTTCGAAGGAACCCTGCACTCCAGTTGAACAATGTTGGTTCCAAACACTGAACACCGTAAGCCACCTGTGATCTTGATGCCAGATGCGCGCTAGTACTGCCCGTCACGCTCGTGATGGAAAACATTATAGACCGGAGGGGTAGCTCTCGAATGTCCTTGATAGGGATTCTACCCCCTACCAGCCTTGATCGTGGGATACAATAACATGCCAGATACACGTCCACTTATTCAGGTAGTGCCCTCTGCCTAGAGAAAGATATGGGGACCCCTCTTTTCGAGAGGCCAATCAAAAAATACACGTCTTCTAACTCAATGGTTAAAAGCTGTGTGCCAATCCGGAATCCTTGCTCTGCAACATCCCATAGGCCGATCATATGCTCGAGCAATAAAATCTCTTTCTTCATTTTTTGCAACTTGAAGAATTTGAGCAAGCCACAAGCTCGCAATGCGGCCCGTGTGCGGGGACTCTACAAGGCAACTAAGTCATCCATCTCATGTTCTCTTTCTTTCCACTCGATCATGGTCGCCAAAGTTACCTACAAAACAAAAACAAAAACAAAAACAAAAATCAAGAAATTCATTATTTCCACGTTTTGACAATTTCGACAATTTTCAAAAGCAATTTAAAACATGAAATAAGATGCCCACATCATTTAAAAGTGACCACACACTCTTTTATAACCACCACGCCCTCTCTTAACCATTTAACATCCATCATATAACAATGAAAATGTTTCAAATGCAAACGGTTTCTTTATGGTTGCGTGGGCATACGTGGGGGTTTTATCATGGATTCCTTGCCAAAAAACGACCTATCTAATTGACTATTGAGGCATTGGCATCTTAGCCATCCTTTTCTAGAACGTTTTTGAAAAAAGAATCCCATTTTTCCATTGGTTTTTAAAGAGGTCGATTTGGTTCTATTTGGGGAAACTTAGGGCTTCATATTTTAAAATAAATTATGCTATGAAAATAAATACTAAACCATGTGATTGAAAGAAGAAGAGATGGAGATCTACCTGGTCCGAACGGCAAGCGAAATGGTCAATCGTAGCTCCGACAGCAAACAAAACAAGATCCACTTCAAAATGAGAATCTCCACTACTCCAAAATCCTTGTGCAAAATGAAATGGCAAATGAAATTTTCAATGTATTATTATTTATAAATTTTCATTTTTCATAAGGTATGGTCATTTATGGGTTTCTCTAACAATATGTTGGCTTCACTAAACCCTGGTTTTTAGTTTTGGCATCGTAGGTTTCCTGGCAGTCCTGATGGATTACTCACCTTGTCGCACTTATGAGCATAGTCTTAGTTCGTTCTCGAGATCGATAATATGAGAACGTAACCGGGTAAACTTTTATCTCTTTTTCAGACCTGTACGGATACACGAACACATGAAAAAGGAACCCCCCTGGAGTCTACTTTAAACCCTTTTCAGACTCTTTAAATATGAAAAGATTGTCGAGTGACCTTGCTTCTTTTCACACTCGTTAAAAGTCCAGAAAGGGCGTCTTTCAAGCGATAGTTTATCTCTTTTTCGGTCTCGTTAGACTACTGTATGAAAAAGGAACCGAGAGAGTTCTCTTTTGAGTGTTTTTCCAAACTCTATAATCCCAGAAAACCTTCGAGTTTTCTGTCTTTGGACTCGTTAAAACACACATTGACAGGCCCATATGGGACCGATTCCTTACTTCTTCTGGTTCGTTAAACAAAGGAAGAAGAACTTACCGAAGGTGAGTTATATCGAGCATGTGTTATCCTCCTCGAGCTGATTAAATTAAAAAGAGGTACTTGTTTATCTGGATGGGGGAAAAATTGAAAGGAGCAAGCCAAGCAGTCTCTTGAGAGCATTGTCCAACAATTCTTAGAGTCGCCCTTGAACACGACACTTTGTCATATGCATACATCATAACCTGCTGAACCTCTGCACTGAGCCAATCCTTTGAGTTCCTTTCACTCCTTTGGGTCACCCGACACAAGTCATAGTATCCACTGCATCATCAAGTTTTTGTCCATGTCATGTTTCTGCTGTTGTGCCTCAGTGTTCAAGGGAAGTATCCGCCTCTAGAGTCAGCCATCCCAAATATCTTGCCTCAAAACCCATGTCAGTCCATGTTCTTTTGGTCTACCAATCACATCTCTATATTCGTTTCGTGTCATTGATGGGGGATACATCAAGGCCCTCCTTCGACGAGTCTATCCCTATTGACTTCAACACATTATCCGAGAATCAAACTTAGAAACCAGTTGGTACTTTGGGACCTGCATGCCTCAATGGCAGGCCTCCTCACATTCGACAGTAGGTTTACATCATTGAACTTTGATCGAATGATTCCACGGATGTTCGACCTCAGCTCATTTATTCGCATTCGCTGGAATGTACTAGGGTACCTTGGGAATCATTGACATTAATGGTGATCTCCCTCGCACTTGTTAACGGTTCACACTATTGGCCGGTAATCAAGTGGTTTCTACCATGTTCGACATCAGGACATCTATTCACATGGTTAGATTCGTACCATATTGGGATTGGTGAGAAGACCCTGGGTTGAGTGACCACTTTGATATATGCTTTACCCAGGTTGTGAAGGAGTTTCTATTGGACAAATGACACATACACTGTTACATAGATCCACTTTGTATTGGTCGTGGCTATGTCTTGTCATCTCATAGATCCACTGTGTATTCTTCGTGGCTACGATCAATCCGAGTCATCACAGTATAGATCCACATTGTATCTTCAGTGGCTATACCTTTTTATCAATACAATTATGGATCCACAGTGTATTTTATGGCGGCCATATCTTGCAAGTCTTGATCACCCAAGCATAGGTATGTCTGCCTTGGGTTTTGAAATATGTCATGATATTTTTTGGATGTTTGTGTGCAGCTTTCATCAGGTTCTCCGAGTCTATACCCTTGCTTGAACGTCTACAAAACATTTCAGTTATCAGTTCGCATCTTCTAACTTCATACTTTGGGGGGCAATCTGTTACACGTCAAAATTACTCAATTGGATAAGTGTCGCATGTTCCTCTCAATTGTCGTAAGTGTTGCATCTTCCTTACAACTTTCACAAGTGTCGCAAGTTGTTAACAAGTGTCGCAAACGTTGTTCAAGCATACTGCCATAACGACGACATTAAGGAGGCACTTAAAACATCTCATATACTTTATTTGGAGAAGGGGAACTGGTTAACTAAAGTCAAAGAACTCTTATCACTTGAGAAGAGCTCTTAAACAAAGGTTCTTAGGGTGAGCGATCCCCTACATCGGCCTTAGGAGCACTGGCTCTCCCCTATAAGGCCTCAGGGAGCGTTATAACGCTTGTCTACCCCTCTGAAGGAGTGCTATCCACCCTTTGAGCACTAGCGCTTCCCTCAAGCTTCCTAGGGAGCGCTACAACGCTCTGATGCCCCTTTTGAGGGAGCGTTACCCAATCTGAGGCAATAGTTGGCCCATTGAGGAGAATAAAGGGAGGATCCTTCAAGTTTAGAAGGCAGTTGCACTCGAATTCTTGGTTTCATTAGAAAATCCCTGATCTAAGGAGGAAGTTCCTCAACTTGTTCTAAAGATAACTCAAGAGGTTAATCTCCTCTTAACCTATATAAGCAAGAACTATGATGGTGAAAAGGGGAGAATTGCTAGCATCAAACCTATGATATCATAGGGAACACACAGTCAATCAAAGGAGAAGTGATCAGTGAATCTGCTATCATCCAGGTTGTGGATCTTTCAAGCAAGGTTTAGACAAAGGGGACTTGACGAAGCCGTCGCATTCACATCTACGATTGTAAGTACTGCTGTCATTATTCTCATCAATATGACATGCTTGGCCTGTTTCTTTATAGTTTGTGTCTGATCTCACATGAACCTATCATTGATAGATAGATCTGTTTTCAAGCTAACATCAATAGAGTAGGAAGCGGTCGTACTTTGTTTGTCTACCGGATTCAGCGAGGAGCGAGAGTTCGGAGCTCGATTTGGAGCGTGTAGGGACAAACATCGATAAAAAGGTACTGTTCTTCTCCTTCCTTCTCATGTGCTAGTTTGTATGGATTCTAAAGGAAGTCAGTGTCCATGTTAAACACTTTTTGTCTTAGAGTAGGGTCTAGCTCTTTGAGGCAATCTACCTGTCCGCAGGGAGATTTTCCTACAACAAATAGTTATGAGCATAAAAATCGTTATGATCTGTTATTTAGTGGACCAGAATGTTACATCTGTCATAACTATGGACATAAAACTGCAGATAGTCACTGAAGGAATTTTAAGCCAGATTCGAATCCTACTGCTGAAAATTTCAAGATTTGGAAGAAGAAAGAAGATGACAAGTGTAGACTAGTGTTATCAGCGCAAAGAGAAAAGAATCTCTGGTATATTGACAGTGGATGTTCCAAACATATGACTGGAGACAATCATGAGTTTCTAACTCTAAGTGAAAGCAAATAAGAGAATGTAACGTTTGGAAATGATGCACCAGGAAAAATAAAAGGTAAAGGAATGGTAAGTTTGAGTAATGGCAAAGAGAAAGCTCAAGATGTGTTGTTTGTAGAAGGTCTGAAACATAATCTGCGTAGTGTCAGTCAAGTCTGTGACCGAGGATGTGAAGTCGCTTTTACCTCTAAAGATTGTAGAATAAAATCTGTGAATTCAGGACAGCTAGTTGCAAAAGGGATAAGAACANAAAACAATGTCTATGTGTTAAAAGAAGAAAAAGAAGAATGTTACTTAAACAAGTATGATGAAAGTTGGCTATGGCATAGGAGACTTGGACACTTAAATTTTGATCATATAATGAAGCTCAAAAATAGTGGGGCAGTAAAGGATCTTACAAGGATATCAAAGCCATATGATTATGTTTGTAAACCTTACCAGATAGGAAAACTTACTCGCACTCAGTTCAAATCTAAAAATTTTCCTTCAACAGAAAAACCTCTCCAGTTAGTACATATGGATTTATGTGGACCATCAAGGAAAGAAGGTACAATAAAAGAAAATTATTTTATGTTGATTATTGATGATTATTCAAGACTAACATGGGTTTCCTTTTTGAAAGAAAAATCTGAAGCATTTGAAAAATTCAAAGTGTTTAAGGCTCTAACTAAGAATCAAACAGGAAAAAGATTGAAGGCAGTAAGGTCAGATAGGGGAGGAGATTTTAGCTCATGGAACTTCAAAGAGTTATGTGATAAACATGGAATCAAAAGAGAGTACACAATTCCAAGGGCTCCACAACAAAATGGAGTTGTTGAGAGGCATAATAGATCAATACAACAAATGGCAAGATCAATGATGAATGAAAGGAACATACCTTAGACATATTGGGTGGAAGCAATTCATATAGTTGTTTATATCCTTAACAAAGCACATCTCAGACCACATAGTGACAAAACTCCTTATGAACTATGGTTTGGAAGACCTGCTTCAATCAAGCATTTTAAAGTCTTTGGGAGTAAATGTTATATTAAGAATAATGATGAAAATATTGGCAAATATGATGACAGGGCTGATGAAGGTATCTTCTTGGGTTATGCTACAAACAGTAAAGGGTGCAGATGTTACAATAAGAGGGTGCATAAACTAGTTGATTGTATAGACATAAAAGTTGATGAAGAAATCCCGGTCAGAAATGTAAGCAATGCTGAACCAAGAACAAAAGGTATAGTTGAAGATGAAGATGAACAGGTCCAAGGATCAGAAAGAGAAGAATCTGAATCAGGTGAAGATACAAATACTTAGGCTGACATAAATCAACAGAAAGAAACAAACTCACCTCTCATAATTGTTAGAAAGAATCGTCATGAAAATAAGATAATTGGAGATATAAATAAAGGAGTTCAGACAAGAAGGAAATTGATTAAAGACTTAGAACAATATCATGTTGCTTTTTTATCTATGACTGAACCTAATTTTTTTTATGAAGCCAACTAGCATGATGATTAGATTAGATCTATGAATGAAGAGCTTGATTAGATTGAGAAGAACAATACTTGGGAGCTTGTTCCTAGACCCAAAGATAAGAATGTAATAGGTTCCAAACGGGTGTTCAAGAATAAAATGAATGACAAATGACAAGTTGTTAGAAATAAAGCCAGATTGGTCTGTAAAGGATATGCACAAGTTGAAGGTCAGGACTTTGATGAAACTTTTGCACCAGTGGCAAGATTGGAGGCCATCAGAATGTTCTTTGCATATTCATATCATAAGAACTTTAAAGTGTATCGGATGGATGTTAAGTCAACTTTTCTTAATGGAGATCTAGAGGAAGAAGTATATATGGAGCAACCTGAAGGATTCTCATTGACAAATAATCTTAATTATGTTTGCAAGCTGAAGAAGGCCTTATATGGACTGAAACAAGCACCGCGAGCTTGGTATTATATACTGGGCAAATTTTTACAAGTCAAAGGGTTCAAGAAAGGTATTGTTGACAACAATCTCTACATTAAGTCTCAAGGTGATAATTTACTAGTTGTTTTGGTTTATGTAGATGATATTATTTTTGGTTGTACTAATGAATCATCTGTCCAGTGGTTTGCTAACTCTATGCAAACAGAGTTTGAGATGTCCATGATAGGAGAACTATCATATTTTCTTGGTTTACAAGTAAATCAGATTTCTGCAGGAATATTTATCTCTCAAGAAAAATATTTGAAAGAGATGTTGAAGAAATTTCAGATGGAGGATTCCTCTCCTGTTAGTACACCTATGGTGGTTGGTTGCAAGCTCAGTAAAGATGATATGTCACCTGATGTTGATTAAAGGACATACTGATGAATGATAGATAGTCTTCTATACATCACAGCTTCCTTTCCTGATATAATGCAAGCCATTGGAATGGTAGATCGCTATCCGTATGCTCCTAAACAAAGTCATCTAGTAGCAATAACAAGGATATTCAAGTACTTGAAAGGCACAATGAATTACGATCAGTGGTATCCTAGAAATCAGAACTTTCAGTTAACTGCTTATTTAGATGTCGATTAGGCAAATTGTGTTGATGAGATAAAAAGCACCAGTGGAGGAGCATTCTTTCTGGGTGACTCATTAGTAGCATGGCTTAGTAAAAAGCAAGGATACATTTCATTATCAACTACAGAGGTAGAATACATTGCTGCTGCTACTTGCTGCACACAAATTTTATGGATGATATAAACTCTTGCAGATTTGAAGGTAACTTACACTGATCCCATTCCACTTCACTGTGACAACACCAGTGCCATCAGTCTCTCTAAGAATCCTATACTTCATTCAAAATCTAAGCACATACCAATAAAATACCATTTTCTTATAGAACAGGTTACAAACAGAATTGTTCAGGTGAATTATATTCCTTCCACATAACAGATAGCTGATATCTTTACTAAACCGTTAGCAGTGACCCATTTTGGATATCTTCGTCAAAAGTTGGGGGTTATAACTTCTTTTGTATAATATGTTCACTTGATCAGGGGGAGTACTTATTGAATATCTGTTGTATTTCTAAGTTTCTCATTGTTGACAGGGGGAGTATGTACTGCAACAACTCAAGGGGAGTGTGTTTCTTCTTTGACATTGATGTCAAAGGGAGAGAAAGTGTGGTAAATTTCAAGGATGCTACAGTGGTGGTAATTTCAAGTATGCTACAGTGGTATAATTGCATGTTTTTCAAGGGGTTTCCATCAATGCCAAAGGGGGAGATTGTTGGCATGTTTTTAGACAGAGGCAGAGTATGTGTGTTTGTCATTGATGGCGAAGATCAACACGATCAATAGCGTAGCGATAATAACAAGATCAGTAGTGTAAGCTCAGAAGGAGGAAAACAGTCAAAGCATGACAAAGGTTTCGTTTCAGAGTTTCGCAGATTGGGAAATCCAAAGGAAAGAGGTTCAAACTCACGATAACAATCCTGACCATTGGAGTCATAGGACACGTGGCAAGCGATTGGAATTTTGTTGACTTGCACATTGGAGGAGTCAACGGAGCATGGTGTGGGAACTCGCGATATGCGAGATCACAAAAAGATCTGGACCGTCGAATCATCGAGATCGTGGACCGTTGATCAGGCATGACGAAGGCCCGTGAAGTTGTGAAATCACGACAAGATCTTGACCGTTGATCCAAGAGGGACATGTGGCGAAGGATTAACGTTTCGCTGACTAGAAAGTCAAAGGAGCGAAGTGCTCGTTTGATTGGCGAGTGGTTATATCTCGTGGTCACATTGTCGAGAGCTATAGAGCAAATATAGAGAAGCCAAGCTCTATTTCGGAGTTCGTGACATGGAGAGTCGAGAGGACTCATCACAGAATACCCGAGACGCGAAAGTGAGAAATGCGTTTTCGAATAAGGCTGTGGTCACATCCAGTGGTTACATCTGCGGAAGATGGAGGAAGAAGCTAGCGATGTTAAGCTCCATCTCAGAGTCTCGGTGATCGCGACTTGGAGTATCAAGATCCTTCATCACATGAATCACAATATGCGAGATCGCGATGAGATCTGGACTGTTGGATCATTGGAGATCTCGACCATTGATCAGGCTTGATAAAGTTCATAAGTTCATGAAATACGAAACACCTTTTGGCATAGCCTATGGTCACCACCGGTGGTCATGTGAGGGGAAGAAGCTAGCGATGCTAAGCTCCATCTCATATTTTCGGCGATCACGACTTGGAGTGTCGAGACCCTTCATCATAGGAATGCCGAGATGCGAAATCACGAAATTCAAATGCTATTTAGCGCTCAGTCACAACTAGTGGGCATATGAGATAAATGTGAAATCCTGTAGATTTAATCCAACGATATTGGTTAATTGGAAACTTGATCGAAGGGTTACTGTTTCACTTCACAGGTAATCGATCAGTTACGATTCAGTTAGAAAAACTGAATCATGATTCTTGGACAGTTGGCGATTCAGTTGCTGATGCATTTTCTTAGAGATTCGAGGTGTAACTAAATAGGTGGTATAGGATAAAATGGAGACGCAATGACTGTGGAAGGTTGGTTGTTCTGAATGAAAAATGATTTGAACTGTAAGAAAAGGAAAATTACAGTATGCGCAGTTTGAGACCGACAGTATGCGCAGTGTGAGATAAAACTCAGAGATGAGTAACATATGAGGAATAGACAGAAGCAAGAGAAGAATTGCAGAATAGCTTGAAGCAGAGCAAAATTGCAGAACAGACAGAGGAAGAGAAGAATTGCAGAACAGCTTGAAGCGGAGCAGAATTGCAGAATAGACAGAGGAAGAGGAGAATTGCAGAATAGTTAGAAGTAGACCAGATTTACAGAATAGAGAAGAAGTGGTAAGAATCGATTTATCTGTGTTGTTGGTTATTCAATCATTTATTTATAATAGGGGAGGTAGGTTGGTGCTAGGGAGGACTGTGGTCCTCTGATATTCAAGTTGGTGTTTGAATATTGGGAGTTGTAGCTTCTATCTAGTTGTGGCTAGAAAACAAGGTGGCAGGGTGGTTCTTAGGAAAACATAGAGTTTTCTATATGCAAGTTGGTGCTTGTATAAGTGGAAGTAGGTGCTTCTATCCAGTCAGTGCTAGAACACTCAGGGAGTTGGTGCTTCCTTCTAGTCGGTGCTATAGAAACCAGAGAGTTGGTGCTCTCAACAAGTTGGAGCTTGTAAAACAGAGGTAGTAGCCTCACTTTTAGTTGGTGCTCAAACATAGATGTTGTACAAAACTTAAAAGACTGCCTATAATTTCGAAGAAGAAGAGGTTTCCTCATGAAAATCTGTCTCTGTGTATATCTTATGTGTGACTGATACTCATTATTTATGTTGTCCATATGTTGTATAATATTGATGATCACTTGAAGAAAGATTAAGAATGGTTTAATAGACTTAAAATTGTTTAAGCACAATAACAACTGATTCACCCCCCCTCTCAGTTGTCTTAGTAATTTCAACACGAGACTCGGTGGGGGTCACATAGTTTTTTCTTTTGACGAGGGTTTCTTCTCAGGGTGGATGAAGTAAGTTCCTATGATAGAGGACTTCCCTTATTCAAGTGTTGACTTTCGAGGTAGCAATGACTTGGTGCTCCCAAAAGGGGCACACTGGGATGTGTCAAGTACTCATGATCTTACACTCAACATTTTTTGTTTTGGATATATATATATATATATATATTGGTGTAAAAAGGGTTTTTAATCAAAATTCATCTCCTTTTCCAAATAAGGGACCGACACGACCAAATGGATTATCGATACTAGCTCGCTACATAGGACTACCTCTTCCGATTCAGATTCAAGAGAGGGATGAGGAAAAAGAGCTCCACAATGTGGAACAAAACCTCAGGGGACTGACTATGGGGGTCCCCCTTATGCATATATTAGAGGTCCCAAGGCACTTGCAAAGGCATGTTGTAGGTGTGTCAGCAGGGATGAGCGTCGAGTAACGAGAGCAGTAGTGTGCTCTGAGGAGCACAATGTGCGTGGGGAATGAAGTTCCCCTCAACAACATACTTTTTGGAGATGATGTATGATGTACGGGTTATATAGCCTGAATTTTTTCCCCTTTATACATTTTGGACAGATGTGACACTCTTTATTATATATATATATATATATATATATATATCTTATGGTTTTCATTGTGTATTTTAATGAATGCTTTGTGTTTTTGCTTGTTTAACTATGCGTGAGATGCCAGTCCATCACATAATTATCTAAAGAATCAATGATAGCATTAAATTCCCTTGGTATGTGTTTGTATTCAACGTAATCAAATAACCTTTTGAGATGATGAATCTTCAAAGACAGATGCAATAAAAATGGGTCACGAATGGAATAAACATGGTTAATGTGACAAACTACAAGTTGGGAATCAAGGTAGACTATTAGATAGGAAATACCAATGGAAGAGGCCTCAATCAACAATCCAATTACCGCACGATAGTCTTCAACATTGTTAGTTGCAAGACCAAGGCACATTCCCCTTGAACTCACCAACTCATCGACAAAGGAATAGATGGCCCAGGCCGTAGAATCCAGGTTCTGAGTATGTATTCTAGCACCATCCGTGAATCCAAAGTATACAGGTAAAGGCACCGACATCTATGCATCCAAGCATGAAGCAAAATCAGTATTCAAGGAGAAAAATCCTTACGCAAAAAGTCTAAAGCACACCACACCAAACTATCATAAAAAATATGATACATATATACAAAGCACCACACGAGGATGCCCCTATGCATAGTACTTCTTAAGATAAAGCCCGTTTCGGGGCTCCTTCAAAGGTATCTCATCGTAATCGACTAACTCATAAGCCCCCTTTTGTAGCACACACTTAACAACATAAGGACCATGCCACATGGGTTCCAATTTTCCTGCTCCTAGCTTGTCATGATCTTGATCGTAACCTAAGACTAGGTCGCCTTCCTGGAAGGTGTGAGGATGAAAAAAATTATCATACTGGAGTTTGACACACCTCTTATGCATTTCATTAGCAAGATCGACATCTTGACAGGTCTCGTCAAATTTTGTAAGGTATAAAAAACGTTCTTCTTTGATAATATTATTTGGCAACAATTCTATGACTAATAGAAGTGACAAAATTTCGCATTCAATTGGAAGCACAACTTCTAGACCGTAAACTAATTGAAAATGAGTGAAGCTTGTGGTAGTCTTAGTGGAAGTCCTATAAGCTCAGAGGGTCGGAAAAATCTTGAGGTGCCAATCATATTTATGTTTCCCTACCATACGTTGGATCATGGTCTTTAAAACTTTATTGATTGCTTTGACCTAACCGTTGGCTTGGGGGTAGTAAGGAGACGAATTTTCATGGAGAAAACCTAACTTCATGCTTAATTCCACCAACATATGATTACGGAAATGTGAACCGTTATCAGTAACGATAGCTTTCGGGACTCCAAATCGAGAGATGATGTGAATGACCATGAATAGTGCAACAATCTTTCCATCATTTAAAAATGTAGGCACAACCTCGACCCATTTAGTGAAGTAATCGACGATGACAATAATGTGACTATGCCCCCCAACTAAGGTAGTCTTACATTGCATAAAATCTATTGCCCATTTTGCAAAAGGGCCAACAACGATGACTGGGTGTAACGAAGCAGGGGGAGAGTGCTTTTTAGGATGAAAAAGCTGGCAAGGCAGACACTTCTTGATGGCATCAACACCATCTTTGAATATGGAAGGCCAAAAATATCCAACGCGTAAGATCTTTTGGGTTGTAGCCATCCCAGAGAGATGACCACCTCTTGCTCCAGAGTGGCAATAATTTAAAACAATTTCATCCTCATCATGAGTGAGACAACGTCGCAAGAGGGAATCGATTTCGCAGCGATACAAAGTGTCACCGATGATAACATAATGAAGGGCATGATGACGGATACGACAACGGTCATTCTGTGAAAGTTTGGGACAAAAATGTTGAATCTGAAGATATAAGGTGATATCTCTATACTAGGCGTGAGATGTATTGATAAGAAACAAAGACTCACCAGGAAGAGGGTCTATGGGCTCGATATGTATGTTAGCACAGGGAAGACCGCACAAAATCTCTACAAAAACTAAGGACTTCTTGGACTTGGCCTTTTCAAATTCTAGATTGAATTCCTGAAGGATCACGATCCAATGTGAGTATTTTCCCCCTAGTACTTGACGTTGAAGGATAACGATAACGATAACATTCGTGATAACGATAGTCTTGAGAAGCAGGATATAGTGACAAAATATTTGAACAACGACGACGGCTACTAGAAATAGCTTCTCGACATGAGAATAGTTGAGTTCGAGACCTGAAAGACCTTTGCTCAAATAGTAAATGACATTTTCTTGGGGGCTATCAATCTGTTGAACTAACACCATTCCAATGGTGGAAGAAGAAGTAGAAAGGTATAAGACATAATCCTTGGCGTAATCAAGGGTATGTAACAACGACGCATGTGTCAATGCATGTTTTAGGGCATCAAAAGATCGTTGTGCTTGATCATTCCAAATAAATGGATGCCTTTATTTAAGAGACACATGTATCCCTTAATGACTTATGCATAGCTGCGAACAAAGTGACACAAAAAGTTTTTCTTCCCTTGCAAAGTTTGAAGCTGGATAATAGTGGTGGGAGGAGGCAATGAAATGATTTCCTCGATTTTTAAGGAATCAACTCTGATCCCATGCTTGGAGACTATGAATCCGAGAAGTCAACCATAATCATTGCAAAATATGCATTTACGTGGATTAAGACAGATCCTGTAATAGTGACATCGGAGGAATATGGCTCGAAGATGTACGATATGGTTGTCACGATGAAGTGAATGAGTAGAAAAATCAT
Source organism: Picea glauca (assembly GCA_000966675.3). Lineage (NCBI taxonomy): Eukaryota > Viridiplantae > Streptophyta > Pinopsida > Pinales > Pinaceae > Picea > Picea glauca. Next base: position 656,278 of record JZKD02S2443112.1, read on the forward strand.
CTAAATAAGGATCTGCAATATGTTTAATGTCATGGAAAGCATATGACATGGCCCACTGGAACGTAGCCCCAATGTTTTTAAGGCCAAAAGGGAATTTATGATAAGCAAACATGTCCCATGGGCAGATAAAAGTTGTCTTATGATGGTCAGAAGAGAGTATCTCAATTTGATTATAACCAGAAAAGCCATCCATGAATGAAAAGATGATGCTCCTTGCACAATTATTTATGATTTGGTCGATGAACGGGGTGGGATAGTTGTCTTTGGGACAAGCATTATTAAGATCACAATAATCGACACATACTCGAATAGTTCCTTATTTTTTCATGATGGTAATGATGTTAGACACCCATTCCGTTAGGATGACAAGATAAATAAAACCAGCCTTCAACGGTTTCTTTTCTTTAGTTTTGATTGCTATTGTTTTTCGAGGATGTACTGGGTGCAATTTCTGGCGAACAAGTTTACTTCCGGGTATGTCTTGATTTCATGAACGACAATAAATGGATCAATACTCGACATCTCTTCATAACTCCAAGAAAAAATGTCACAAAACTCCTTGAACAAGGCTGTATATGCTTGGATTTCATCAGGGGTACAACACTTGCCAAGGTGAACATTTTCGACGACACCAGGCTTGACGGATATGTCAGTAGGAATGGTTTATGTAACAATGGCCAAATTCCCTTCAGATTAAGCCAGAATGGGGGATTCAGTTAAACTGACAATGTTGGCCGCAAGCTTGGATTTACTATCACTCTCTGCAAGGTTTGGCGTAAGCGGGAAAGATGAGCGATGATGGCTATCATCCCATGGAGGGTCCTCGATGCTCAAGACTTCCATAATGGACTCATCCAAAGGAAAAGTCTGTAGGAAACAATTTGAAGAAGATAAAGAGGAATCCATCCAGGATTATGAAGAGTAGGGGTCTGATGGATCAACAAGATGAGTATTGATGTCATCAAAACAAGAGGTTGACTGAATGGCATGATATGCTGCCTTAGCCAGACTTAGTGGCATGATGTCACCAAATGACTCAAGCTGGGACAGACTCGGCATGACACAAGGATATGAAGAACCAAAGGGTTGGTGTACCATGGATGAAATAGTTTTAACTTGGGTGATCGAAGTGGAGGCAGGAAACAAGAAACAGAAAAGTACCCATTAGGGTAGAGTCTTTTAAAGGGCCCACCCATATACTCTCATAATATAGATAGGAACTGCCGACTAACAAAACATTATCAACCCTGTGGGTATTGGAATTTGGAATGCAATAGGTGATTTGGTCAATAGTCACAATTTTACCTTGATGAGGAAACTGTAACGTTAAAAAACCTGAAGATGCAACAACGGTCATGCCATAGAACTAACTGCGACCAAGCAAGAGATTATAATCAAGGGGGGCATCTACC
>JZKD02S2443112.1:657730-669987 GCA_000966675.3 Picea glauca
GGGGGAACTCAAAAGACCGTAGGGTTTAAACCCACGCCCATCAAATGCCTTTGAGGGTGGTGGAAGACTGGTTAATAGTAGGAGAACCAACATTTCTCGAGCAAGACAAAGATATGACATGGGTATAGGCTCCTTCATCCAAAATAGTGCGATGGACATGTTTCCCACAAACTATGGATTGAATTTGGAACATAATTTGATGGGAGAATATCGATTTAAAATGTTCCAGATTAAACATTACAACATTAGATGTATCCTGATCTATGGCTTCTATAGCAAACAACAATGTTCTATGTTGGCTGGGACATTTTGGCAGAACTTCAAGGGTCCACATTGCACAAGGTGCATGTGCCTAGTCCTCAATGATGTTGTAACTTTGTGTGGCATGAGCACTGGGATTAAAAGATGACTTACGAATTGTACCCTTGGGAGGGTGCAACACTGAGTCAATATTAGGCTTCTGAATTTGGAGAGAGTCAGAAGCTTAAGGAGGGATAGACGATGCGAGTGATGTGGAGGTCTTAGGAAAACACCTCTAGAGTTATTTGGAACGAGATCATAGTCTTTGGCCCTGGTAGTTAAGTCAAAAAAATTCATCATGAATACTCGGTTATTGGATGAAGCATCCCCTTGATGAGGATGGACAACATTATTCTCGTGGGGAGGGGTAGGGTTTTGGGTAATTATTTGTTGTTGTTGAGCTAGGAAAGGATTGGTCAAAATAGCGGGTTGGGACTCCCCTTTAATGATCTTGCTAACATCATCATGATGGGGGCAATCCTGCGTGTATTGATCATCTCCATAGATAAGACAAGGATATTCAGCTTTATTCTTGGGTTTATTCTCAGCACTGGTTTCAGGATTTTTGTTTTCTTCCTTCTTATTGGAAGGTTTCTTGAATTTTCCTTTATTCTTCTTCTTTCCTCTAGAAGATTGGGATGATTCAGATTGTACCGCATTGACTTCGGAGGATTTGGCAGGAGTAGAAGTAGATTTGGCATTAGTTTTATCCCATGAAGAAGCAGGGTTAGATGATTGTGATGGTTGGGAACCCTGCTTCCCAATAACAGATTGAGTCTTGACAAACCCGACCATGCCATCAACATGGGCAGCTTGAGTAGGATGTGAGGGATCAGTTAATGGACATGGTGCATTAAGAATCAACTCGTACAAAGTTCCATTCTAAGAATAAACTAGATCTAAGTATTAGGCACGACTAATTGCATGCTCTTCAGTGACTATGCCACTCATGGAAACATCACGAGAAATGGATGGTAACAATGATTTGGTGAACCATTAAGCAAATAATTGATCAGGGATGTGAGCTTTAATTAATCATCTGCGTCTCCTCCACTCATAAATAAGATTAGAGATGTGGGTGGAGGTAGATTGTCATAGTGAGGTTAAAAGTTCGATACCCATCTCATATCGAATTGGTAATTGGACATGGGTGAGAAAATTCATGGCGAGGGAATTAAAACCATTGTAAGGCCAAGGAGGCAATTCAATGTACCACTTGGCCGCTGGACTTGTAAGAGTTTGCTCGAAAAGATGCAATCTAATGGAGTCATCCATTAAGGAGTTGGAAGAACACCAAAGATGGTAAGTAATAACGTGAGTATTTGGATCTTCTCTAGATTTGCCGTCAAATTTAAGAATATCTGACAGTAACTTATGAGGAATGGGAGGCCAAAAGGGTACATGGAAAATAGGATCGTTGGTCAACCTCAATAAATCTGGTAAATCTAAGGTAGCCAAGAATGGAAGTTGACGATTGATCGGTGGCTTATGATAATATGGATGAGATAATGGAAATCCAATAGGGCCATGACTAGGTTGAAATGGGACTCCCATGTAAGGATGTGGTTGGAGTGGTTGTTGTGGCAAGTTGGGTATAGATTGAGATGGTATAGCCTGAAAAGATTGTTGTTGAGGAATATTCTGAGTTTGTTATCACATGCTAATTTGTATTAATTTCTCCAAAACATCTTGTCCTTGTGATACCTTTCTACTCAAATTTTAAAACATTTTCACCAGCTCCGTCAAGTTCCCATCACCTAAATCCTTCATTCGACTAATCATCCAAAATAGTCATGTCCTCTGTGAGTCAAAATTGGCAAATATCCCAAACCTATATCTAGCCTTAATGTTTATCTAAATTCTTTGGTCCCATCTGTTGTAACTTAGGTCTACACCCCTGCCTCTCCTCTCTCATTTCCCTATACCTTCATGGAACCTTTCCTCTTAAAGTTGATAAATTCAGTTTCCCATCTATTCAATAACTTGTTTTTTCTTGTTGTCTTGCTTGACTAGTTCTTTGCACAAAGTTTTTTTCTTTTTCTTTTTGAAGGATAAACACATATCGTAATTCAGTTCGAATTACTTGACATCTTGTTTGCCACTAATCAAGCATACAGCAGGCCCACCAAGCTTTTCCTGTGTGCAGGAGATATCCAGGTCCACCAATTCCTTGTATGCACAGTAAGCTTCTGCGGGAAAAAGCAATAATTCGAAAGGCTGTCAATTTCGGGCTCAGATTATAGGATCAGACAGATTAAAATTGCAATGGTGGAGATCCAATAGGCCACCCAGATCGACAATTTCCATGCATTCGAAGTGTCGAAATCATGTGGGGTTTAACATCAAGAGCGAACCCCCAAAGTCCCGAAGTGATGAGAGACTTCCATGTCAACTGGGCCCGTACTACTCCAGGAGAACTTCATGCTTCACAATCCAAAAATCCTGAAGTGTCGAAGCCCCGAAGTGACGAGAAACTGCCATGTCAACTGGAAGAAAGTTACTTCGGGAGATTTCCATGCCTTACATCCTGAAATCCCAAAGTGTCGAAGTCTTGAAGTCTCAAAGTGACGAGAGACTTCCACGTCAATCGGGCCCGTACTAATCCGGGAGAACTTCATGCTTCACAATCCAAAACTCCCGAAGTGACGAGAGATTGCCACATCAATCGAGCCCATACTACTTCTGGAGAACTTCATGCTTCGCAATCCAAAACTCTCGAAGTCCCAAAGTGACGAGAAACTGCCACGTCAATCGGGCCCGTACTACTCCGGAAGAACTTCATACTTCACAATCCAAAACTCTCGAAGCTCGAAGTGTCGAAGCATGACATATGGCACTCATTTCTGGTCATTTGGTTGCGTCATTCGTTCATTTCCACGTGACACACGTCACCCTTCTTTCCATGACACGTCAACACAATCATGTCAGATTCAAGAGATCGTCCTCCGGGAGGTATTCCTGCTGAACATCCAAAGATCCCGAACGTAAAAATTGGCACCATCTATAAACTTGGTTAAAAGGATTCTGGAGTTAGCAGATAGATAAACTTCAGCGTGGCGCTAAAATAGTAGGATTACCCAAATCGCATATTGCAACAAGATCAACGATTGAGAGCGATTACGGGGGGCGAAGTTGTACAGGGTTTAATTTTGAAGAGTGGTCCCATAATTTAAATAGTAGTTTTCTCTCTAGAGTACGTGTCATTACCAGAGAAAAGGCAGGTTACTTCAAAACCACTTCCTCGTGCCCCCGCAAAATAGAAAAGTAGTCGATTGGGTCCGAAGTATCATGGATTGTGAGTTCTCGAGATCAACGATCGAGAGCGATTACAGGGGGCGAAGTTGCACGGTGTTTAATTTCGAAGGGTAGTCCCGCAATTTAAACCACGGTTTTCTCTCGAAGGTATGTGGCATCACCATGTACATTGTGGGATGAAAGGTAGGTTACCTCAAAACCACTTCCTCGCACCCCCACAAAATAGAAAAGTATAAAGGGGCATTTTGTCATTTATTTTATTGAATTATTATTTGAACACTGGACCGTTAGAACCTTGGCGCGACCACCATCTTCCACCTACAGCTCAACAGTACACCAACTACATGCCATTTCCCCTCGTTTCAATTATTTTCTTCACAACCATGGATCCCATCATAATCTCAGTAGAAGAACAAGTGGCAAAGAAAGGGACTGAAATGTCAGGGAGCCAGAATCTGGATCTCGAAACGATTTCTTGCTTATCATTGTAATCGGTTTCAAAACCAAAACGTTTCTTTCTTATCATTGTAACCGGTTTCAAATCGAAGAAACTCAGATTGTATAAATATTAGGAGTTTCAAATGTATTAGGGGTTGGCAGAAGTGCAAGGGCACAATTCTATCTATTCAAAACTTAAATGTAATTTTCTGAAGCTGAATAGAATGCACATGTAGATGTCCTGAAATTTCCATGAAAATATTCTAATGGTGGTGGCCCGAGTTTCGTCTTCTTTCTTCGTATGCATTTCCTGTGTGCTTAAATTCCATTTTCATCATCTTCTATTTAAATTGGATAGTTAAAGGCCCATAATTCATCTTGTGATGCTCTTGGCTGAAGCAATTTAAACTTTGTTAAGTTCTTCCTAACTAAGCGAGAATTCATTTTATTTAATGCTCTGATGCAGTTATGTGTTTTTCCTTTCTTCTTACACTCTGCAAATTACAATCTATAACTCAGTTTCATTGCCTCATTTAGCCTTTATCCTTTGGAGAGTTCAACCGACCAGTCATTGCTTCCATTTGTTTTCAGAAATTTGACTCCATATCCCTAGGTGTCCCTCCCCTTCCTTGCCAACAAAATTATAAAAAACCCTTCAAAGCAACAAAACCTAGCCATTGATTTGTTAAAGAAAACTCATTTGTTAAAGACCAAGTGACAGGAGAGAGACCTCTCTGAGCTGAGCAGGATAGTACCTAGCTCTAAAGTTGGCTTGTAGGTTACCTCTATCGCTTGTTTTATCAGTCGAACAAATTTACAGAGTGCTAACGGAGTCCACGATGAATGAGAAGTTCTTGGATATGGATGTCCGGGGTTAAGAATAGTAGGTGCTAAATTATCATAAGGTCCCGGTACAACTGTAGGTCCGACGATTGGAACTTGACCTACCGTAAATAGTCTCCTCACAACTAGATGTTGTCCACTAACTGAGGGCTTCCCCCAATCAGGTATTGACTAGTGACGGGATACCCGCGAGCTGGAGGTTGCCCTCCAACTGGGTGTTGATTTGCCCCAAGACACCTTCCAGCTGTAGCTATTCTTGTAGCAAGATATTGCATCCTCCGAGGAAAACTATAGGCCAGAGATTCCCCCCTAGTAAGATATTGAGTCCCCCCAAGAAAACTATAGGCCAGAGGTTGCCTCCTGGTGGGATATTGACCCCTGCTGTATTGGCCAGGTGGAGGTTGAATTCCAATTGGTTGGTGACTTCATAAAATATTCTCGTTCGCTGGATGTTTCCCCCCAACCAGAATCTGAATTCTCATGGAAGTTGGACTAGCGAGAGGTCACCCCCCAGGGTTTCATGGAACAGGGGGTGGAATAGGTGTGACAGTTGGAGCAATTGTCGTAATGTTACCAACTAGACCAGATGGAAATAGACTCAAATTGTTTGTTAAGGAATTATAATTTGATGGTAATTGAGGTGTTTGAGTTACATTCATTTGAATAAATTGGGAGGTAATATGGGACATGGTCGTCCTTTCTGTGGGAGGACGAGGAGGAAGAGGTTGCGTAATAGGAGCAACAATGGGTGTGGACACATGCAATGGAGAAAAAAAATGGGTCAGATTTTGTCTAAATTGTTCAAAAATATTGTGTCCAGAGGGTGTTTCCCACATAGTTGTAGGATCCATGGTGTCAGATATCCTAATGGTGGTTACAAATCCGTCACTAGTGTGAGATTGCCTTGATTCCATATTTACCTCTTCAAAAGGTCGGGAAGGTAATCTAGGATAATCCTTAGGTATAATCCCACCTGAAGAATTAACTCGCACTAAAAGTGGATCCAAAGGATTGTTGAAAGGTGGGTTTGCAAGAGGATTGAAACCTTCCTGATAGACTATGATTGATCCCTCAGAATCTGGTAGCAAGGGAGTAGTTGCACTTCCAGTTTCTGAATAATTTTCTTCATCAACAGTCCTTTCAGGAGAGGGGCCTTCTGGTGAATGAGGAGGCAGGGGTTGGTAATCTTCAGAAGGTAATCCTTACATCCTACATTATTGACGAAGGTCTTCATCGTCAGCCATGGTGACTATGCAAAAATAAAAATGAAAATCCTAAGGCCAACTATGACAAAAATAAAAAAAGCACTAGCTAAAAAGCACTCACTAAGAATCTAAGGAGCAAACCATGCAAACAAACCTTCGCACAAAGAAGTGCTAGTTGGTGATGAAATCCAACATTGCAGGATCAATGTGTGAAGGGTATGGGTTTTGGCGAGTGGGAAATTTACATTGACAACCTTCTTAACAGAGTTACACCTTGGTGCAAGTCACCTCACCGAGAAGTGGGCAACCCTCCAAGGAGTCTGAGAGATTCTAGCCAACGTCAATCCCAGGTACAAAAAAAACTTCCCTTTGTTGTAACCTTGTGTATGAGCCCTAAAATATTATTCCCTTTATGGTACCACTTGTTATACCACAACAATGGGGAGATAGTCGACGATCCAATTTACACACAAGGGCATGATAGCTAATCCTGAAATCCCTTCGAGAGATGTCTCTCAAGTGACCCCCAAGTGCCTTTCAACACCATTTATAATACGTGCAACCACTACACCAAGACCAACAAAGCAGGGTTGATTACTCTGCGAGCCCCAATGCGACCTCATTCTTGACCCTTGTGTGAGAAGGGAATCCCAAAGACAATTATATAACAACTGAATTTATGTCCCTAACTCAAGGCTTTGTTATTGATTTACAATTTTGGAATGTTAACTTCACAACCTATTCCAAAGCTCTAACCTAGACTAATATTGGTTTGCTACCAGTTAAAAAGAAAATGTTGCTAGTGAGTTTTATTAATGCTTAATTTTATGGGCGGTTAATTACTCAGGGTGCGGAAGTGAGACTAATGGTGTGAGAGACTCGACTCCAAAACATAAATGAGAAGAATGAAATGAAACAATTTTCATTTGATGAATTCTATCTGTGAGAGGGAGAGGAGTTTCTCTTTGTTTTCTTTCACAAAAACACCAATATTTAAGCTAAACCCCAACCAATGTAATCAACAATAAGACCCCAAAAGAATCAAAACACTCAAGATGTCCTTCCAAACTACTACTTTTTTTCAAAACAAAAACTTGAAACGTAACTTTAACTCTCTTGCAAGATTAATAATGTGTTGGAAAAAATAAACCAGTATTTTGCTCTCTAATGAAAAACAAATTGATATATTCTTTTCACAAGTATTCACACAAAAGGAAAAGAGAAAGCAAGCCGCCACTGACAATACCACAAGCAAGTAATCAAATAACTCAAGCAAGCAAACAAAAGACTCTTACAGTATTGGATAAAAGATTACTGAAACAAAAAGTTCAATGACACTCATTAGATCAATATCAAACAAGGAATCAGTTAAGCCAAGAAAAACCTCAAAAACTTGATCAAAGGGAATTCAAGCAAAGAACACAAAGACCTTATGAATCAAGCACTGAGAACATTTCACACAAGAATACAAATCTGGAGAAAAAGATAACAAACCAAATGGCATATGCAAGATGAAAAAAGAGATAGAAAGGAATTGAACCAAAAACACTTAAGGAAAGGGATAATCAAACTCATATAACCACCCCAAAATGATCACTAAGATCCAATGAAGAATCCCAAACAGTCACAAGAAGATCCAATAAAAAATATGAGAAATACATAGAGAGACAATACCCTAAACCAAACTATTATAGGAGGATGCTCCCCTAGGTAGCAGACAGAGCGACCAAAGGGTGATGGATGGTACAAAAAAGTCTAGCTGCATGCCTCTAGGATGCTTTGTATCAGTTCAACATGGAGTGAAATTTAGATGATGGATGCTCTGTAATGACTTAGGGGTCTCAAAAGTTGAAAAAAAAACGCAAACAATGCCATAACTTCAGAGGTGGAAAGGCCAAGGGAGAGCAAAAAAGAGGCTAAGGATAAACAAATTGAAAAGACCTAAGGGCTAGGAACCAAAGAAGAACAAAGTGTTCTTCCCCAGTATGGTCACCAATTTTTGTGGTAGAGAAACTTCTCTGTGGACAAAGTAAATACTCTCTTGCTATGGTTCCTTAGAGCAAGACGAAATGAAAACAAATGGTAACTAAAATTCTCTAGGATCACTATTCTATTTCTTTGCCGGAGGGTCAGGTAGAAAAGAGAAGAAAGTAATGCACCTTATTTTGTAGCTTGTCCTCGTTGCTCCAATCCAATTAACAACTCCTTTGGTGAAGTTGATACCTGCAAGCACAAAGGGAAACAAATCTTCTTCTACTACCTCTTAGGATTAGATGAAAATAATCCAACTCAACAACTTACAATGAAGAGATCAAAAGCAAAGAATGAACAAGCAAACATAAGAGAACCAGGCCAAGTTATATTGATAAGAATATGGAAAGTTACAACCTTTGTGTGACGCTTCTGACCTCCCAATATCCTTCTTCAACCCTTAGATGAGATAGCTTACTCTTTAGCAAAGGCTTGACTCTTTTCTATGGAATCATAATTTTGGTACATAATTCATCCTCTCTCCCCTTTTCCACTGATGAGAGTCCTGGTTATATATATTCATAGGAGATCAACCACTTAGGATAAATTAGGGACTTGGTTGAGAAAATAATGGATCTTGTTAAGGGATGAGTTATCTTCATAACAAGGTTATTCCAATCATGGCATACAATCCAAGTTCAAACTAATTTGGTGACAAAACGAAGAAAACAACCCAAGAAGATTCTGGATCTTTCTCGAAATCTTCCTCTAGAATCATGCAACTCATTGACCTTATCAACATGGTTTCTCCTTTAGAAGGGCGGATAGAGTGACCTGGTCACTCCCCTACCACTGTCTCAAGGGGATGGTCACTCCCCGAGAGCGAAAATGGTAGCAACCATGGTTAAATGAAGTGAGGACTTGAGGGAAAAGACAAGGAATGGAGGAAAATGGAAATATGGATATTCTTTGACTTCAATGATGATTAGGGGGTGTCATTCTTGCCTAGGGATTTTGCAATTGTGAGATGTGACACATAGAAAAATGACAAACTGGTGTATAACATTGACGCAGGTGGGTCATCATTTGAAACACTTGGCATCCGAGTAACTTCCCTTAACAACCCAGATTACTCATAGATTGGTGGTTCATAATCTCTATGATTTTCTCTTATAAGAGATTGAGACATGTTTGCGCAGACAACTAATGAAAGGCAACGATTTTCTACACTTGGTATGATCTATGAAGATCTTGTACTCGCATGAGTGTAGATGTCGAGGTGATGATTATTGACCCTTGTCAGGTGCAGACATTGGGATAATGATGAGAGAAGGGTGGAAAACATGATGCTAGATATCTTGTTATACGTCACATCTTTTCCAACCAATTTGGCAGGTTGTTAGTAAATCCCCCACTTTCCTGAAACATTCTCCCTTGTGCCCTTGCTTGAATACACATGTCCCTTTCACTATGGTTTGGAGCCTTTTGAATTTTGGGAAAATGCACAAAATTTGAATGATGTCATGCTTACATCAACATGTATTAGTGGACACATTGCAGCTTGGAATTGGTCCATGTAGGTGTTGAAGTGTCCTCAAGAACTAGGCATATGTGTGGTTGGGGTTGATGTGACAACCATAAAATTTGGTGGGCCTTCTTGCCATAGGTGGTGATCTTTGACTAGCTTAAAAATATGTGTCTCTAACTTGTCAGGTCCTCATCAGTTTCCTCGATGTATAGACATACTTATATGTTGTTTCCAGGTGGCGTTAAGTGAATGGATAGATATGCGATGGGTTGGCGGATATGCAACTTGGAAATATTGGAATACCATTGTCATGACCCTAAGGGAGTGGTTTTACTTTTTTGTATCTTACCATATGACATCATTAACTCTTTGCCACATAGCTCTTTAAAATCGTTTTCATGCCCCAATGTTGTGTTAACTCCCAAACACCTTTATGATGGGATATGCATCCTTAACTGTTGATCAGGCTCACTTGTAGCCATCAGATGATAGGGCCCACACCTTTGCCCACACTTGTTCTTCTCAAGCCTCAGTCTTATGATATGGCTCTACTGGGTGAGGTCTTAAGACTATTTTGGATGTGATAAGCCCCTTTCACACTCTCGATAAGCGCTTGGGTATTTAAAACTCAACCTCGGGCCTTTAGGGATGGATGTTTCTCTGTAAAAATTTATGGGCCCTTGATCACGTGCTTTGGCCCTTTGATCCATGAGCTCTGTAAGCTCCTTTTTGCCCTTATAATCTTGAATTTTGGCCCCCTAATCACGATCAATATGCACACCAATGACTGGATCAAATCCATTACTTACACCATCCACAATTGTAGGGAAACTGTTAGCGTTGGAAATCACCCCTGGATTGCAGCAGGAGCAGAGCCCGACGCCCATCAGTTTTATGTCACGATGGTTTTTAATGGGTGATCAAATGGACAAAGACTCGGGGAGATGTCACTCTAACTCAGAGACTGGGTCCGGCATGTAAGAAACTAAGGAGGTCTTGATCTAACTTCAGTCAGTGGGTTGATTAAAAGGTGAACAGGTGGAAGACTTGATAAGGAGAGTGAACAAACTACTTCGGGCAACATGATTTTAGTAATGTGTAGAAGAAAAACTCTGAATGCGAGATCCTCTGGTTCAGGGCTTCGAGATATTGAAAGAGAGACTTGACTGGATTCTCCAATTCCAAGTCATTCAGTGTTAGGAAAATCACAAGGGCTGATTAGAGACAATGCGACTGTCACAGTGATCAAATTCTACATCATCCTATAACAACTACAACTCGACTGGATTCTCCAATTCCGAGCTGCTCTAACACAGTTTGAACAAAGACGTGAAAGAAACTGACATTCATAAGGCAAGAGGTCTCAAGAGTCCATACATAACCAGAAATAACAGTGCTTCATTAAAGCTTTACAACCGAGAGCCTTGCTCAACCATCGATCCTTACAAAAATGGCGAAAACGCCTACATATACTCGAAACAACAACAACAACGAAATCGAGACGCTACATTAAAACTTTGCGTCTGCATGGCTTCTGACAGTCTACCCATGCAGACTCTGGATGATCGTGCACTTATGACGGATGCAATGGGACTCCTGACTGTCTCGCAGTGGTTTGATAAACACAATCTCCGTTAGGAAGGACTACCAGTCTGCTTGTACGCTTGGTCCTTTCCCGGCCTTCTATTTATGGAAGGAGATGACATTCAACCACCTTTATGGCAATAATAACTGCTTCCTTGGGATTGGGAATGGCCTTGGTCAACCCTGCCCTCTGGGACGTGGAAGACCCCTCGCGCTGCCACCTGGAACAGTTGGACAGTCTGATGGATAAGGCATGGAGGAACTGGTACGCTTGACGTGGAAGGGAAAAGGGAGGTGATGGCATCAACACTATGAGGGTGAGATGGGAGGTGATGAGGTGGTAGAAGATAAGAGGGTCTAAGGATGGGTGCGGTAGCGAAAGGCTATCATGGAAGGGAGCATGACACATGGTAGGGGACAAGGAGGCTCGGAAGGTGAGTGGATGATGAGATGGGGGGAGGGACCACATGGACCAGAAGAGGGAAGGTGGACAGATGTCGGAGGATGAGGAAGGGCCAAAGGGAGCGAGCCTCATCGCACGGCCAGGAGGAGAACAGATGGCAAGGGGAAGGATGGTACAAAAGATGACACGATAGGAAAGGGGCCCACATTGGTTAAACACAGAAAGACAGAAGGCTCCGGAATACAATGTGCGCCACTGATCCGAGCACTCTAATCACAGCCGTCGGAGAGATGCGCCTCCGATTATGGACCCCCCCCCTCCGCTTAAAGGTAGAAAGGAAGGGGGGGGTCCGGAATCACCTTGAGCATCGTTGATCCGGGCGCTCTAATTGCAGCCGTCGGAGAGATGTGCCCCCGATTCCAGACCCCCCCCTCCGCTTAAAGGTAGAAAGGCGGGGGGGCTCTGGAATCCAATGTGTGCCGTTGATCCGGGCGCATGAATCTTTGCCGTCCAAAATTGCTGACCGCTTAATCACAAGCGCATTTGTGCCTCGAGCTTATAGTAAATGGGTTTTTCACCCACTCCTTCGCATTCTAACCCCCCTTACCAGAAATGTTGCTAACATTAGGCTCCATGGGGGATAGAGTCGTCCCTGTGATGCTCTAAGAACTCATTCCGTAGCTTCAGTGCCTTGCTGTTGGGCTATGGAGTCATGCTCAAAACATCCCGC
>JZKD02S2443112.1:678697-716473 GCA_000966675.3 Picea glauca
GGGAGCCTTGCTCAACCATTGATGGATTACAAAATACAAATATTGAGTCTATATACTCAGAAAAATTTGCCTAACAGAGGCGTTCTCAGTCATCCAAGGCGTGGTGTCCCTTCAGTCAAACTCGGACGGATATTCTTCATCAGACTCCACCTTAACTGCGCATGGCTCCTGCAAGGGGAGTAGCTAAGCCATTAAGTGCCGAGTTAGCGTGTGCAGACCTCTCTGGCTAGTCAAGGACTCATCATGGCGTCTTTGGAAAAAATTGGTACACAGGACCCTCTTGGGTATATAGCTTGCCAGATCCTCCATACTTTACACTTAATGAGTGAGGAGAGGTTTCAACCACCCCCTCTCACCTTCATTTACTCCAATCGAGAACCAGGATTGAGATTGAATCAGATGGCACCTGGTGATCGTGATGATCCCATATGTGACTAAACTCGATGCCTTTGGCCCCTCTTGCACAACTCTTTTATTTCCCAAGTGACCACGGGCTATGACCCTGCGTTTATTCTCAAAGGTGCTTTCGGCGTTCGTGAATAGGAAGGAGTTGATCCTTGCTTATCATAGTCGTGATGAGCGAAACGCCGAGATGGATTAATTGGGCGCCATGCGTCCCTCTTAGATCTGACGGTCCTGAACTCACTTGGCGATACTGTGGGCCCAGGTTCTGGATGCTCTTGGCACTTCGCTTCTTGGGGATATGAAGGAGCTGCTCCTTGTGCTTTGAAGTCGCGATGGTCGAAAAGGCGAGGAGCCTAATCGCGCACCAGGTGTCCCCTTTGGATGGATGGCTGAGACTGCTCCGTGATACTGCGGACCTGACTTTTGTGTGCTTTCGGCGCTTCGGGGTTCATGGTTTCAATATGTAGAATGACATGGAACCCTTCCCCTTCAAACTCCTGAATGCCAAAATGCCGACGTGACTAGATCTCACGTCACACATCCTTTGGATGGACGACTGCTATCCTTTTCTGTATGAAATATGGGTGCTATCCATCACGCTAATCTCGGTGCAACTCCGCTAACCGCGATTTCCTGCCGACCGTTGATATGCTCCTATGGATGAATCTAGACCGTCGACGATATAATTTCGCTCGCTTACTTGCTTGGAAGCCTGAAACAAGATTTTTCCATGCTGCGCTTGGGCGCTTCTCGTGCAACTTGCAGACCTGAATACTCTTGTGCCTAGGACAAGAATTGTTACTAACATTAGGCTCCATGGGGGATAGAGTCATCCCTGTGATGCTCTAAGGACTTGTTTTGCAGTTCCAGTACCTTGCTGTTGGGATATGGAGTCATTTATTTAAAACTTAAAGATGGGAAGAAAAACAATATTTACAACCGTGAAAGAGCCATGTGCGGCTTAAGAGAAAAATATTTTTAGGAAATTCCCATTCATAGGGCCATTGAAAGCTTCTTGATCTTTCAAATCCCGTAACCTGTAGGTGCTATTCGAGAATACCTCGGAGACTTTGAAAGTACCGATCCATAGGGCTTCGAATTTTCCGTGCTTGCCTTTATCTTGTTTAGGAGCATCCCATTTCAGTACCAGGTCTCCTATCCAAAACTCTTCCTTCTTGGTCTTCTTATCAAAAACCTGCTTGATCCTTTGCTGATGGTCTTGAATTCTGCCCATTACCTGCTCCCTGGCCTGCTGGACTTCCACTAGCTGATGAATTCTTTTGATTATATCATCAGGCTCCTCTCGATGATCCTGGAGGAATTTTGCTACAGGAATGGCTAAATGGGAAGGAAAGACAGCTTCTACCCCATAAACTAATTGGAAAGGAGAGATGCCTAGAGATCTCTTCGTGGTAATTCGATCGGCCCATAGAGAAAATTTCAATCTTGAATGCCAGGCCTTCTTGTTGTCTTCCAACAGTCTTTTGATGATCCTTATTAGGCATTTGTTGGAGGACTCTGCTAAACCATTGCCCTGGGGATAGTATGGGGTGGAGTGAATCAGTTTGATCTTGAATTGCTCACAGAACTTGGATAATGGCTCAACCCTGAAAGAGGCTGCGTTATTAGTGACAATCTTACTCGGGCAGTCGAATCTTGTGATGAGGTCTTCCAGGAATCCAATGATTACCTGGTGGGAACCACTCCTGGTGGGGATAGCTTCAATCCACTTGGTAAAGAAATCTGTAGCAGTCAGGATCCATCTATGTTTCCCACTGGAAGCGACGTGAATTTATTCAATGAAATCTAGGCCCCATTGCTGGAAAGGTCCTGAAAAAACCACATGGTTTAACGACAAAGACTTGAGCTGTTATTTTCCTGCAAATCTTTGACATTTGATGCAGGCTCTGACCCTTCTGCAGATGTCAGTAAATACGGTGGGCCAGTAGTATCCAGCCCTGAGGATTTTGTAGGCTGTGGTTTTCCAGAAATGATGCCCTCCACATAGGCTGTCGTGAAATTCAACCATGATCCTGTCAACCTCTTGCGGATCTACACATTTCAAAAGAAACCCCAGGGGGTCTTTCCAATATAAAACTTGATCGATAAGGAAATATCTGATTGCTTTGAGCTTCAAAGCTTTTGCCTTGTTTCTTTGACGGCCGTCTAGAGGCCGAAACTCTTGCAGGAAATATATGACATCCTTATACCAGGGACATCGAGCCAATGGGGGCTCCCTTTGAGGGTCTATTCCAGACAGCCGATCTTGCTGAATTCTCGAGCATTCGTTGATGAAACTTACCCCCAAATCTTGGCAATTTGCTTCAGCCAACAACTTTGGCTAAACCTTGACCTTTGATCAATTTGGTAGGCTTTATTTCCAGGTCAAATTCCAGAATCTTGGCTATCCACTTACTCCTGCTCCCGTCTATGTCAGGCTGAATAAGAATGTCTTTGACAGCAGCTGAGGGGACATAGGCAATGATTTTTGACTGTAGGACATAGGTTCTAAAGGCCTTGAGAGCCTTTACCAGGGCATAGGCCTATTTCTCCATAGTGTCATACCTAACTTCGACATCCCTCAATGCTCGACTGAAATAGGCAATAGGCTGCTCTAGCCCAACCTCGTTTGTCTGTAATAAAACAATAGCCACCGTGTCAGGTGAGGCAAAGGAGAAAATAAGGAAATCCTTTGAGTAATCGGGACTGATAAGCATAGGGGCTTTAGTCAAGGCCTTCTTTATTTGCTCAAAGGACTTTCGCGATTTAGAAGTCCACCTTACTTGATTTACCTTCCTTAACATGGCTGTTATAAGTTTTACCTCCTCAGCAAAGTTAGGAACAAACCTCCTCAGAAAATTAATCTTGCCAAGGAAAGATTGGACYTCCTTCCTGGATCTCGGGATTGATAAGGCTCGTATTGCCTCGACTCTGCTAGGATCAATCCTGACTCCTTCCACTGATACTATGTGGCCTAGTAACTTTCCCTCCTGCATGTCGAACAAAGATTTCTTGGGGTTTAATGAAATGCCAAAACTCCTGCATTTCAGGAAAACCTTTTTGAGATGACAACAATGTTCTTTATCAGATTTCGAAAATACTGTTATGTCATCCAGATAGATGGCCACAAATTTATCCTTTTCCCCAATGAAAGCTATATCCATGGCACGTTGAAACATTACCCCTGCATTCATCAATCCAAAAGGCATTTTGGCATACATGAAAGTGCCCCATGGAGTGGTAAATGCCGTCCTTTCCCAGTCCTCAGGAAGAACAGAGATTTGGTTGTAGCCAGAGAAGCCATCGATCATGGACATCCTGGATGCTCCTGTTACCCTCTGCAATATATGTTCCATCTTTGGTAAGGGGTAGTTATCCTTCCGTGAGCTCCTGTTCAGGTTTCTAAAGTCTACACAGAGTCTGATTTCTCCATTCTTCTTCCTTACTGGGACCAAGTTGGCCACCCACTATGAGTATCTCAGTGGTACGATGATCTGGGCCTGTAGCAACTTCTTCACTTCCCTCTCCATGATAGGAAGCAACATAGGATTGATCTGTCTTGGCTTCTGCCTAAATGGCTTCGCCTCACTTTTCAACGGGATTTTATGCTCAATGATAGAAGTGTTATATGTTTTGAGATCTTCATAGGTCCAGGCAAAAACATCAGCGAATTCCCTCAAAAGTCCAGCGTATTCATATCTCTGCTCCTTTGTCAGACTTCTTGACAATTTGACAAACTTGGGTTCACTCTCAGTGCCAATGTTGCACTGAATAGTATCAGCGTCATCCTCCAAGATTTCCCCTTTTAATGACACATCATTTCTATCAAAAAACCTTTCCAAAGGAACCAGTCCCCTTGGAATATGGTTGTTGGGGAGCTGCACAATGTTACGCTCTGCAATTTTACTTAGAAACTTACCCCCATTAAGCTCTTCTTCAGAGACAAAGTCTTGGTCGATATGCATCTTTGAAAATTCTTCGACAGTCTCCAAGAATCTCTTGATCTCAAGATCATCCTTGAATACCTTCCAATGTTTGACGTTGTCAAGTATGGAGGGCCTGTATTTTACTTCCACATCGTATCTGAATTTGGGCAGCAAGGGCACTTTGAAACTGCTCGCTGATGTAGCCAAGGAATTGGCCACTGTGTTCTTCTCTCTTGGGATGAAAGAAATGTTGAATGCTGAGAAGAAACTGTCAATTAAGTCCCATACCTCATTTCTGTAGCTTCTGAGTCGAGGATGCTTAGCATGATAAGCATTTCTGATCTGCTGGACCACCAACTCTGCATCTCCAAACACTTTTACCTCCTGAATTCCCATTTCCCTTGCGGCTCTTAATCCTAGGACAMGAGCTTCATACTCTGCCACATTGTTGGTAGCTTCAAATTCTAATTTGTATGACAGAGATATGGTTTCCTGAGCAGGTGACACACAAAAACATCCCAGCACCAACGCCCTCCTTGGAAAAGGCTCCATCAAAGAACATTTTCCAGACGGGGGTGATGGAGGGAGGAAATTTATGGGAAGAGGTGGGCGGCTTTCTGAGTTTCAGAGGAAGCTCGGGAGCATTAGTGAGTTGTAGTACACTGGAACCTAAATCAATGTCCAAGGAAAAAATGGGATGGTTGGTAGGGTTGTTTTCATCACTGATTATATAGGCCAGTTGGGCTTCCCTGTATAGCCTCCTATGTTCTCCTCCAAACACTAGGATAGTAGCATATGTGAGGTCCATCTGCAAAGTTCCCCCTAGTCTTTTTATCCAAGATCTGGATAACAACATACCAAACTTGGGGGGGACATCAACCACTACAACATCCATGACCACACTTTTCATGGGCAACTGAAACAAGGTCATGACCAGGTCTTTGATAACTCCTAGACATTGAACTTTCTTGGAGTCAAAGGAATAGAGGTCATGATAGGCTTGGGTGACTTTTAGCCCTAATTCTTCCATGACAGTTTTGGGCATGAGGTTGTGAGAAGCCCCCGAATCCATCAAGCAGTTGTGCAGTACCTTGTCATGTATGCTCAAGGAAGTGTAGAAGGGAGGGGATGAGTCATTCCTGTCTTCTACCATAGGACCTAGAATAACTGTAGGCTTTTCATCTTGCAAATTGATGGAGTCTGTGGGAAGGAATGAGACCTCAGACTGTAGAAGCTCAGCAAAGCGTTTCTTGAACCCTTCATGTTTAATCAATTCGGCCAGGGGCACAAGGATTCCGATCTTTTGAATTTCATGCTCGAAACTAAAAGAATATGTAATCTTCGGGATTTCTCTTATTTTGGGAACATGACCCTGGACTATGGGAGAGAGGGGTCGGGTATTCTTACCTCTGTGACTGTCTGCTACTTCATTAGCAGGTTTCTCTGTTCTAGTGAACCACTCAGGAACATTAGGTGCTACTTTCTTTTTCTTGGACCTCAGGTCATACCTGCCTTGGCTGCCACTAGCCCTGTCTCCCTTGCTGAGTTCATTTAGCTGACTGTCCATGAGAGACTCCTCGTATGTTGATTGAGTGAGATGAGGAAAAGGAGGAGTGTCTCTAAAGCAATGGATTTCAGGATCAAGCTCATCTGTTTCCCCCTCTTCCCCCTCAGCCACAAAATTGTTTTGAAAAGGGGCCTGAATTTTCTGGTCTTCTCCGTCTCTTCCCCTCTCTCTTTGCATATTCGGGGAAACAACATTGTTTGGCCTCCTGAAACCTCCTTTGTTTTCAACATTTTGAGGGCCCTTGTATGCTTGCCTTCCCTCCACCTTCATTCTCTCCATCTCTACAGACAAAGACTTCACCATCTTGGTTAGTTCATCCACTTGAGGGTGGGGCACCGATGGGCCAGAAGTTGAGGCTTCAGATCTTCCCTTTCTCCTATCTGCATCAGCCTTGTTTCTCAGTCTATCAGCTGTTAATACATTAGATTCCACTTCTATGGCCACATATTACATTTGAGCTAAGGAGGTGGCTCTTCTTTCTCTCAATAAAAGATAGAAATCGGGGCCAAACACACTAGCATAAGAAATCTTGGCCGAGGCTTCTGAGGGTTTTATTTCAGCAGGAATTTTATTATACATCTTATTGAATCTTTTGGAGAAGTCAGAGACAGACTCCCCTTCCATCTTCTTCAAAGACCCGAACTCTGTCATGTAATACATGAAATCCTTCCTATCTCCCCACTACCTCAGGAAAGCGCTATCCAGAGCTTCGATCCCAGCAATAGATCCGGGGGCCAATCCTCTAAACCACTTCCTCACCTCACCATCCAGGCTCTGGACGAAGAATCTCATCCAGACATCTTCATTTTCAATGTTCAGGTTGTCTGCATAACTGTAGAAAGCAGCCAGGTGCTCTTCCGCAGTTATGTCCCCTTCCCCAGTGAACTTGGGCATATACTTCAAGTAATCTCCAGCAGGGAGAGGATTCATAGGATGGGGTAGGATTAAGGGAGCATATCTGGCAACGAATATAGAATCCATTCTATTTAGAGGGGGTTTAGCACCATCCATAGGAATATTAGGTGGAGGAGAACTTGGTGGAGAAGGAGTGTGAACAGGGGATATCGGGAATGGGAAACAATAGGGGATTTAGGGAACAAGCTAACATGCTCAAGTCAGCGGATGCTCCTCTTTGTGCAGAAGAGACAACAATAACAAGAGGAGGAGTGGTAAATCTAGGTGTGGGGAAATCTTCTGTGGTCCTGGGTCTACGCCAAGGTACAAATTCAGGAGAGAGGGGAGTGACAAGGATTTGTCCCTCCGATCCAAGACCAGGAGGGGAAAACTCAGTAGGAACACTCCTGAAATTTGGGAAATGGGAAACTTCAGAAAAAGGCCTGTTAAGAAACTGAGGAGGAGAAAATGGAGTTCCTACAGAAGGAGATGGCGGATTACCTGGTTTGGCGATGGAAGCTTCTCCTTCAGAGGCCTTTCCTTTTCTGAGAACCACCTCTGGCTCAGTTTCAGGTGTAGCTAGAGGCAACTGAGGATGGGACCGCGTGTGCCTGCCTATGAAAGACACAATTATCATGGCAAGTTTGCCACAGTGGAGTCATCACAATGGAGTCACCAGGTGCACAATAACAATCTTCAAAGGATCTGATACCTGATGCACCTTTAGAATCAGAGGCTCAATGTCGTTCAATCCCGGGGAAAATTTTGAACTTCGATCCCTGGCAGTGGCGCCAGAAATGTTAGCGTCAGAAGTCACTCCTGGATTGCTTACAGAAGCAAAGCCCAACGCCCATCAGTTTTATGTCATGATAGTTTTAATGGGTGATCAAATGGGTAGAGACTCGGGAAGATATCGCTCTAACTCGGGAACTAAGTTCGGTATGTAAGGAACAAAGGAGGTCTTGATCTAACTTCAGTCAGTGAGTTGATTTAAAGATGAGCAGGTTGAAGACTTGGTGAGAGGAGTGAGCAAACTACCTCAGGCAAAAGGCCTTTCAACAGTTTGTAGAAGAAAAACTCTGAATGCAAGATCCTCTTGGTTCAGGGCTTCGATAAACTGAAAGGGGGACTTGACTGGATCCTCCAATTCCAAGTCATTCAGCGCTAAGAAAATCACAGAGACCGATTAGAAACAATGCAACTGTTACAGTGATGCAACCTACATCATCCTATAACAGTTACAACTCGACTGGATCCTCCAATTCCGAGCTGCTCTAACACAGTGTAAACAAAGAAGTGAAAGAAACTGGCATTCATAAGGCAAGAAGTCTCAAGAGTCCATGCATAACCAGAATAACAGTGCTTTATTAAAGTTTTACAACCGGGAGCCTTGCTCAACCATCGATGGATTACAAAATACAAAGACCGAGTCTATATACTCAGAAAAATTCGCCTAACAGAGGCGTGCTCAGTCATCCAAGGCGTGGTGTCCCTTCAGTCAAACTCAGACGGATATTCTTCGTCAGACTCCACCTTAACTGTGCATGGCTCTTGCAAGGGGAGTAGCTGAGCCATTAAGTGCTGAGTTAGCGTGTGTAGACCTCTATGGCTAGTCGAGGACTCAACATGGCATCTTTGGAAAAAATCGGTACACAGGACCCTCTCGGGCAGACAGCTTGCCAGATCCTCCATACTTTACACTTGATGAGTGAGTAGAGGTGTCAACCACCCCCTCTCACCTTCATTTACTCTAATCGAGAACCAGGATTGAGATTGAATCAGATGGCACCTAGAGATCGTGATGATCCCCTCTGTGACTAAACTCGACGCCTTTGGCCCCTCTTGCACAACTCTTTTATTTCCCAAGTGACCATGGGCTGTGACCCTGCGTTTATTCTCAAAGGCACTTTCGACGTTCGTGAATAGGAAGGAGTTGATCCTTTCTTATCACAGTCGCAATGAGAGAAACGCCGAGATGGCTTAATTGGGCGCCACGCGTCCCTCTTAGATCTGACGATCCTGAACTCACTTGGCGATACTGTGGGTCCAGGTTCTGGATGCTCTTGGCACTTCACTTCTCGGGGATATGAAGGAGCTGCTCCTTATGCTTCGAAGTCACGATGGTCGAAAAGGAGAGGAGCCTAATCGCGCACCAGGTGTCCCCTTTGGATGGACGACTAAGACTGCTCCATGATACTGCAGGCCCGAATTTTGTGCGCTTTCGACGCTTCGGGGTTCGTGGTTTCAATATGTAGAATGACATGGAACCCTTCCCCTTAGAACTCCCGAATGCCGAAATGCCGACGTGACTAGATCTTGTGCCACGCGTCCTTTGGATGGACGGCTGCTATCCTTTCCTGTATGCAATATGGGCGCTATCCATCGCGCTAATCTTGGCGCAACTCCGCTAACCGCAATTTCCCGCCGACCGTCGATCTACTCCTATGGATGAATCCGAACCGTCGACGACATA
The DNA here is from genome assembly GCA_000966675.3 of Picea glauca. NCBI lineage: Eukaryota > Viridiplantae > Streptophyta > Pinopsida > Pinales > Pinaceae > Picea > Picea glauca. The sequence continues at coordinate 687,963 of JZKD02S2443112.1, forward strand.
ATTTCACCCACTTACTTTCTTGGAACCCTGAAATGAGATTTTTCCGTGCTGCGCTTGGGTGCTTCTCGTGCAACTTGCAGACCTGAATACTCTTGTGCCTAGGGAAATAATTGTTACTAACAGAATCCAACGGTGCTGGTTAATTGGAAACTTGATCGAAGGGTTACCGTTTCAGCTGACAGGTAATCGATCAATTATGATTCAGTTAGAAAAAATGAATCATGATTCTTGGATGGTTGGCGATTCAGTCGCAGATGCATTTTCTTGGAGGTTCAAGGTGTAACTGAATAAGTGGCATAGGATAAAATGGAAATGTAATGACTATGGAGAGTTGACAGTTCTAACCAAAACAATGAGATGAATTGTAAGAAGGGTAAAATGAATGAAGGCAGTGGACGAGCTCGACTATGATAGAGAAGATGAAGAGTCTCGACTGCTAGAGAGGCTAAGGAATCTCAGCATAACACCCAGTGATGATGAACGCATGGGTATGCCACCAGAGAAGTTGAGGAATTGCCATGATGATCAGGAAGAAGACTCAACACGAGGAGAACATGCAGAACAGAGGGAGTGTGTTGATGTTCGAGGGAGTGAAGCGGTGGCAATGTGGAGTGGCAGTGAATATCCCGATGTGGAGAACAATGGCATGGTGAAGAGCATGCAGAGGCAGTGTGCATATAGCATGCACAAGGAGCATAAATACTATAAGAATGTAGAACAAAGAAGAGATGAGAACTACTGTTGAGAGTGATTCAGGTGTGTAGAAGGAGGCAGTGTGCAGTAGCTGAAATACACAGAAGAGGAATGGTGCATTGAATGGACATGGCGCATAGAGCATAAAAGGAAAAAGAACAGAAAGTGCAAGGCATGTGTGCAGAAAGACAATGAGGTAGACAGAGCAAGGCAGTGTAGCAGAACAATGATGAGACTGGTAAGCCGTTGATGAATATTATATCACTGTAATAAGTTTCAGTAGCAAAGATTTATATTTCAGGGTGGTTGGGAGGTGCTAGGGAGGACTGTTGTCCTCAGAGGTTCAAGTGGGTGTTTGAACACAGGGAGTTGTAGCTTCCATCTAGTTGTAGCCAAAAAAGCTAGGGTCGCAGGGTGGTGCAAGGGAGAACTGTTGTTCTTTGTTATACAGGTTGGTGGCTGTGTGACTGGAAGTTGGTGCTTCCATCCAATTGGTGCTAGAACACTTAGGGATTTGTTGCTTCCTTCTAGTGGGTGCTAGAGAAACCAGGGAGTTGGTGCTTCCTTCTAGTGGGTGCTAGAGAAACTAGGGAGTTGGTGCTAGAGAAACCAAGGAGTTGGTGCTTCCTTCTAGTAGGTGCTAGAGAAAACAGAGAGTTGGTGCTCTCAACAAGTTGCGTCTTGCAAAACAGAGGTTGTAGCCTCACAATGAGTTGGAGCTCATATGTATGATAATGTACAGAATGTAAANATTACTTATCATACCAAGAAGAAGAGGTTTTTACCCTTTATGGGTTTCCTCAAGAAATATCTGTCTCTGTATATTTCATATGTGTGATTGATGTCGAATGTTCTATTGCTTAACTCTCTGCATTATTTTGATTGTCATTGAGTGCTTTGTAAAGAGTTTAAAATAAGCATAATTGTTTAAGCACGGTAACAACTGATTCACCCCCCCCTCTCAGTTGTCCAACACTACTCACATACTTAATCTTTTATTCCTATATACAAAGAGGCCAGGGGATAGAATTTGTGAGCTTTTACTTACGAATATGGATCCATAACCAAAACACCAACTTTAGATATTTGGTAAGGTACCCAAATATTTTATTTTGGAATACAAAGGTGTCATGATATAGCAATAGTACTCTGAGGATGGAACTCAAAACCTTTTACTTATTGATACAAATCCTTAGCCAACACACTAAACTCAAGTGTTTGACATGGTACACACACCATTAATATTTTATTCCTATATACAAAGATGTCTTAATTTAGTGAGACTGCTTAGGGGATGGAACTCAAGACCTTTTATCCATGTATATGGATCATTAACTACAACACCAAGATGAGATGTTCTAGAAAGATCACTTGAAATATGGAACTTGAAACCTTTTACCTATGGATATGGATCCTCAACAAAAACACAAAATCAAGATGTTTACACTGAACTTAGGTGTTTGACATGAGTACCTATAATGTACCCTTGCAAAGGTACCCCAAAATTCATGTTCTTGACAGATTTCAAATTTTGATACCATTTAATAAATAAAACAAGAAACACAATGTAGGCACATGCAACCATCAAGAACTTTATCCATGTCTATGAAAAATTGTTTCTCGTGCCATGCACAACATTAACAATAAACACGTATGTTATAAACAAAACACAAATATAATTACACAATGGAGATATAATTTACAAGAAACAAAGAACTTATCTTTAAAGAATAGCTTCACCAACTAGCTGCAGACATCAGATGTTCCACCCAACCTTAGGCTTTGTTGCACATTCACTCTTTGCAATAGGCCACCCCTGAGTTAAGGCTATGAATCCACAAGGACATGTGCCTAATCCAAATCTAGGTTTCACACACTAGTCAACTATCAAGCTCTCACAATTTTCCTAGTTTGCCAACTCTCTTCCCCCCTCAGCCTACACAACCCAAAGAAATGGACACCCTTCTCTGCAATGCAGTCCCTCAGGTTGTTCCACTTCTTTCCAGGGCCCCAATGCTATTGGTCATAAAATCTTAATGCTAGAAACTCCAAGGATTCTAATTTGTGGGTAGTTCTTTCACAACATGCATCATTCTCATGCACACATGCATTGATTTCTTGCTAGAATAAACAATAGTTACCTACAACTAACTAGCAATGGATCTATACCTCCAAAAATTCATTCCCATGCAAAAACCAAGAACCATAATGAACAAGAATGAAACAGGAACCACAAATAATCCACCCCGCAACAACCAAAAACATGGTTTATATAATTACATGCAATAATGCACTATGTGGCTTCCCCAAGAAGCTCACATAACTTCTTTCCCAACTAGTTTCAAGATGGGTGAATAAAATATAATAAATTAGATTATCCCCTTTAGCCCCCTCTCTCATGGAATCATCTCCCCTTATAACCTTGTTTTTATCTGTCTTGCAGCCATCGATGCATTTTTATTATTAATATTCAAAGTCTTACATTGCTAGGCTCTCCAAACTTTCAACTCTATAGGCACTCCGATGTTTCATCAAATAAACACATATACATTATTAATCTAGGGACTCAAAACTAGGGTATTACATTCCCCTCACCCTTATTTTGGCACTATCCTCAATGCATATCACCATGCAAGTGTACATATATACAAAAAAAATATTAAAAATTCAAAAACAACTACAAGTATGCCTCCCGCATTATATCTTCCAACTCCCATGTCACTTCTTCAGGGTTGTAGCATGTAATACCCTTGTTTTGAGTCCATGGATTAATAATGTGTTTTGTTATTTGATGAAAGGATGGAGTGTCTATAAATTTGAAAAGGTTGGAGATCCTTGGAAATGTAATACTTTGAATATTACTAATAATAAAATACATCATTGGTTGCAAGACAAAAAAGGACAAGAGTTATAGGGGGTTATTATTCCACGAGAGAGGGGGGATGAGGGGATAATCCTTTTATTTTTAGAATTCTGTTTATCCACATTTATTTTAAGGGAAAAATGAGGTGGCACATGAGATTCTTGGGGGAGGCCACATTATGCCTTGAAGGTGATTATTTAAACCCTATTCTTGGTTGTGTGGGGGGTTGACAACTCATTGTTACTTCATTGATTGTTCATTCATTATTCTTGTTCACTCTTGATTTGGGTTTGGGCATGTGAAATGAATTGTAAGGGTAGAAAGCCATGATTGGTTAGTTGTAGAAACTACTGGTTTTTTCCAGCAAGGAATTGATGCTTGTGTGTAAGAGATTGTTGACAGGTGTGAAAGGGCTGTCCACGACTAAGAATACTTGGAGTTTCCAACATTGAGATTTCCTAACCAATAGTACCGAGAGCCTTGGAAAGAGGTGGAACAACTTGATGGAATGCATGAGAAAGAAGGGGGTTCATCTCTTTAGATTGTGTAGGATGAAGGGGAAAGAGAGCTGGTAAACTAGGATTGTTGTGTAGTTGAGAAATTGTGCGAATTTGATTGTTGACTCGTTTGGGAAACTGAGAGTCCACCTAGGACCCGTCCTTGAGGATTCATAGCCTCAACTGGGGGGTGGCCTGTTGCAAATATTTTATGTGCAATAGAGCCTAAGGTTGGGTGGAACATCTGACTTCAACATCCAGTTGGTGATTGTTTCTTTAAAAGATAAGTTCTCTCTATGTTTCTATGTAATTTAAATTTTGTTATGTATAATTTATCTCTGTCATATGTTTACAACATGTTTCTTGTTGTTAATTATTATGCATGGCCTATTTAATGTTTCTTTTACAATCATGGATGTTTCTTGTTAATTGCATGAGCATTTATCGTGTTCTTTATTCACAAGAATGGAATCATAAATTTGAATTTGCCCAGGAAGGCGATTTTAGAGGTATCCATATAGAGGGTACGTGACAATTTGGTATTAGAGAAAAAAAATTGTTATGGCTTGACCTAGTGGGGAACTGGGTATGTTACATATTGGTATCAGAGTGAATTTTGTGACGCTTAGGCCTTATGGGCCAATTACAGGTTGAAATATTGTATTTTGCATAGAGGCCTAATTGGTGGATGCTTGGGTAGGCGAACTATTTCTTGAAAATCAAGAAATTTTTCGTTAAATTGGAGGCATGGTAGTGACTAGGAAGTTCCACGATGACAATTTTTTGTGATAGGGCCACAATGGTGGGTCATGTTGGCAGACTCTGTGGCAGGGGTGATAGGTCCAAGATTGTGGGATTATGAAATTTCTTTGAAGTTATAGTTTATAGAAAACCTGAATCCGGATGTGGAACCTTGACCTTGTGGAACCCTAAGTCCGTGCAGTAGGATCTAGAGAATATTTTTAACTAACCTTGTATACAAACCCAGATGCTAGATGGGAAGCTTGACTAATAGAACCTTCACCATCCATAAATCTTTTAAAGTGACCTTTATTGAAAATTCGGATTCGGATGTGGAACTAGGACTTACGAAACCCTTAACCATCCTAAGTTGGGAGATCTAGAAAATATTTTTAAGTTTCATTTTTTTGAAAAGTTGAATCCAGATATCGGAGGCCAGGCTAGGGTGGCTAGAAACGTGACATGGCATTCCCTCTAGGTGTTATGTGGTCAACTTTCCATGTCATCTTACGCCCAACCCTGCAACCTATGTGTGAGTTCCAAGTGGGGGCATGTATTTGGAAGAATGCCAATAGAGGTGGACAAGTAAATGGATGTCATGTGGGAGTCAGGTACAAGTGGGACCTACATTATTCAAGAAGACTATCTAGGCACTGAGTTTTCTTTTTAAGTCCCTTTTTTATTAAAAGTCAGATGTTGGATACATAGCCTTTACCAGTGTAACCTTGAGATCGGGTATGTCATGATGATGCAGAGTTCACATGGAAGATGATGTGGAATCCATGTGGCAGGTTTGCCGTGGAAAAAAATTGACATGTGGTGGAACCTTCATTCTAGGTAGTAGGGTCCAAGATTTCTCTTTTGAAGACTTTTTGGCAAAAGATAGATCTCTGATATGCAGCCTTTCCACAGATGGAACTTGTTAGCACTAAGTAAATTTCCTAGGTTGAGGGGAAAAATTACAAAGGTAACCACAAAACCACTTTATAACTGAAACTAGCCTTTCAGTTCTGAGAGGGATCTCTCTTGTCACTTTGTCTCTGAAGATGTATTTTCATTGAATATCAGTGGCTAGGGTTTTTTGAATAGGTAAAGGGTGTTTTTTAAAAGATTTGTTGGCAAGAAGGAAAGGGATCTGTTGGGCAATGGAGTCAATTCTTTGAAAGTGAATGAAAACTGTGTCTGGTAAATAGAACTCTCAAGGAAGCAAAGGCTAGGTAGGCAATGATCTTTCAGTTTTTTAAATTGATGTTTTAGAATGGAAGAAGGAAGAAAACAAATAACAACATTTAGAGCACCATTAAGATGAATTCTAGTGAGTTAAGAAAAAATAGACAATATTTGAATTGCTAGAATCTAAAACACCTTTTAAGATGAATTTCATACCATTTGATATCTAATTAAAAAATTTGAGCATAAGCAGGTGAAAGATAGAGAAACCAAAAGAACATACATGAAGGAAAAACAAACTTCAAGTCAACATTGAATAGGTGGTTTCCTTGGTCTTTTCCCCACTGTCTTAGTCATTTTGGGATCTCTACAAGCTGGTTGTCCCTAAGAATTATTTCTGAAGAATGGTGGTTTAGTCCCGTTCTTCCTTTGTTCCATCTTGTTTTTCTTCTTGTATTCCCAAGATTTTTGGAAAGTTGGCCTTCCTTTATGTTGATCATAAAGATATTTAACTCGCCTTATGGTTTCCTCCAATGTCTTGGGATCATAATATCGTATCTTGTCACTGATAAATGATGGAAGCCCACTCAAATACCTTTGAATCTTAACCGACTCATCCTTGATGAAAGAAACATACTTCAACAACTCTAAAATCATCCTTTCATATTCATCTATGGTCATACTCCCAAGCTTGAGTTCAAAGAACTCTTTCATTTTCTTGTCATAATATCTCTTAGTCAAGTTTTTCTTTTGAAAATACCTCATGAATTCCCTCTAAGTAACATTCTTCTCATCAATGTGTTGCACCTGCACAAATTAGTCCCACCACATTGATGTTTTTCCCTTGATATGATAGATGAAAATTATTCCTTCTACGTGTGAATATTAATTATGCAATTGAAAATACTTCCTCGTGCCTAGCAACCATGTCTCTACATCCTCTTCCTTCTTTTGTTCACCATCAAATGTAGGAGGATTTATTTTGTTCATTTCTCCCTGTAGTTCATCCATCCCAGACCTCCTCTTATGTTTCCTGACAAGGGATGGACTTGAACTACTATGTGCTCTGTTATTGGATATATCGGTAAATGCATACATAAATTAATCTCTCTAGATCCACCTAGATCTAGAACAAAACAAGACAGGACATGGCGCTTTCCCTAAGTTTTAATCATTGAATCTATCATCAAAGAAAGGATGAGTGACATACCTTTGAATATCACTTCCTTATGACTTTGTTGTCCCTGCTTCACTTTGGTGCTCTTGTGATATTGATCCTGCAATGAAACACAAACCAACCAAAGTGAAAGCAACAATAATATATTCAATGACAACCTATGCATGTGATCAAGGAGTCATGCAATAAAATGAGAGTGATTTTATGGGAAAGAAACATGCCACTGTATTATATTAACAGAAAGTGGAAGATACAACCAAACAACCTTGATGTTGCTAAGTTCCCTTTCGGTGGCTCTTTTCTCTTTGACACAGACACTTGCTCCAATCTTGTATGAAGATGATCCACAATAACTTGATAGGTTGAGATGAAGCCTTCAAGCATATGATGTAGAGTACCTCACATAATTCACAGCCTATTCAACCTTAATCCATTCCTTACTTTCTCTTTGCTTAATGCTTTTGCTTAACCTTTTCCATGCGAAATCCATCATTATATAGGAGAAAGAGAGATGGTTAAAGAGATCAGGATGATCCCACCAAATCAGAGAGGTGAGTAGGATCCCAACCATATGGATGCCACCTCACATTCTAGAAGATTCCTTCTAAAACTTTCGTGAACTTCTTCCTTTTTCTCAGTTTTAGAACGCCGCCGCACCCTGTCTATATAGTAGCCTGCGGAAACCCTGTAGGCTAGGTTTAGAAAATTATGTGGAAATCAGGCATTTCCGCACTGTATAATACTACTAGCCTGCAACATCCTTCTAAAAACAAGTATTGTAGAGCAGGAAACCAATTACTTTTCTCATGGGAAAGATCCTTTTTGAGAGGCTGAATACATGCTTGTAGACACATCACCAGGGTGACCAAAATAATGTGTAATAGAATTCCCCCCAAGGTATGAGGTTGAAATTTGTGACATCCAAAATACTTTGTAGAACATGTATGTGTGCCAGAAACAAGGAGTGCACCAATCGAGAACCTGCAAACAATCAAGCATCTGCATAACATCATACTATTTATGAGTTAGGCATTCCCATGCTTAGGCTATAACTGATCTAAACCATAAACGCCAGTCATGGCCACCAATTTATACATTGTGGATACATGTCACCAAGATTCTACATAGCCACTAGGAATACACTGTGGATCTATGTTCTAGAAAACACAAATTTGGACATAGCCATGAGATATACAAAGTGGATCTATGTGTCAATACAAATCATAAATATCCCATCGCAACCTGAACCAAAATTAGGAGATCTAGGGTCTTCAATCCCTTTGTCCGAACGTATGAATCTAGCCATGAAATTACATGTGTTGAAGTTGAACATGGTAGAAACCACTTGATTATTGGTCATTGATGAAAATCATTAACAAGTGCGAGGGGAATCACCATTGATGTCAATGATTCCCAAGGTACCTTAGTGCAATCCATCAAATGCGAATAAATGAGATGAAGTCGAGCACTCGATATGATCTCTCAATCAGGGGTCAATGATGTGAACCCACTGTCGAAAGCAAAGAAACCTGCCATTGAGGCATGTAGGTCCTAAGGTACTAATCCATTTCTAAGTCTTGTTCCTGGATAATGAGTTGAAGTCGACAGGAAAAAACTCTTCACAGGAGGGCCTTGATGTATCCCCCATCAATGGCATGAAATAAGTAACGGATTTAGGGTAGATAAAAGTATGAAGACGATGATTTGAAACTGATGCAAGGAAGGCCGACACAGTAGGAACTGATAACTGCATATGGCCGACTCGATAGAGGGTTCGTTTAGACTTCTCTTGAATATATCAATGACACAACAATGGTCTTGGCAGCATTGACTCAAGGACGACCCAAGATATGAACTTTGCAAAAGGTCAAACGAGAGACAAACAAATTTCCCAACCCAAATATAAGGATAAAGGGGGTGTCATGTTCAAAAGCAACTATTACTGCCACTAACATAAATACTGAGACACATTTCTTTCCCAAATTCCCCACCAACGTTTCTAGCGAGTAGCTCTTTATTTTTACACAAGCTTGAGGAGGATAACATATGCTTGTTGATGTAAGCTCATCCTTCGGATGAGTCCCTCAGAGTATGTTTAATGAACCCTAAGAAGGAGTGGTTTGGTCCCATATGGGTCTTTCGATGTTTTTTTAACGAGTCCAAAGATAGAAAACTCGGGGGTTTTTCATATTTATAGAGTCTGAAAAACACTTAAAGATAACTTTGTCAGTTCCTTTTTCGTAAATTAGTTCGATGAGACCGAAAAAGTGATAAACTATCGCCCATCAAATGTTTTCTTCAGATACTTTTACGAGCGTGAAAAGAACAAGGTCCCTCGACAATCTTTTTGTTTTTACGGAGCGTGAAAAGAACTTAAAAGATACTCCATGAGTTTCGTTTTTTTTTGTGTTACCATAACGAGTACGAAAAGATGACAAAAGTATACTTGGTTATGTTCTCATTGATTTTCGAGCATGAGAATGAACAAAGACTAGGCTCGAGGTTTTTCTAAAAACCTTAAAAAGTACTTGTACATGTGACAAATAGAAAAACAAATCAAGAAAAATATCTGTATTTCATTATTCAGGATCCTAATTCTTCCACCTGCAAGAAAACAAAATACTCACGAGACCATTAGACCTTTAGGTTTCAGATAAAATGCATTAAATAATATGAAATATTAATAGAAAAAGTAAAAAATGAAATAAATATAGGTAAAATCTACTTTTTACTATTTCATTTGCATTTTGCCCAAAACTTGTCTAGAAACCCTATTTTTACCTCAGACTTTGGTTGTCAATTGCGGGAGGCACAAGTGACCATTCAACGAATGACTTCTGTCAAAACGGTAATCTCCTTGTCCTCTTGCTTTTGAATGGATTAAATTTCATTTTTATCGGTTTAAAATGGCTTTTTGATTTGAATTTTAGGCTAGTAGGTGCGCGCTAGGGCCGTCGCAGGTGATCTATATCGGGACCTGCGGAAATCATAGGTTTCCGCAGGTGGCTTGTCGTTCACTTGTGGAAACCTCGCATTGTGTGTAATACTCCGCCTGCGGCGTCCGAAAATAAAAAATTCTTTGCATATGTTTAGCAATTAAAAACTTTCCAAAGCAACAAATAAGGATGCTAACTTCGCTTAATGTCCCAATGCAGGCTTTTAATCATCAAAATGACGGAGTGGAGCGAGAGGGAACACGAAGATGATGATTTCATTTCTTTGAATGACTTGGGCACTGTAAATGCCCTCTGACAACGTGGGCTACTGAAATTCTCTAAAATCCAGGGCATGAGGGCCTAACTGAGGTTACTGGAGTATCTAGTCCACATGTGGGTGCCCACGTACTATCCTTAGATATCAAGGATATCTATTTCTTGACGGGGTTATCTCGTTGTGGATCTTATGTGACTTTGGTAGGAGGTAGAGATGGTGGTCTACCAATGAGCGAGTATATCTGTCGATACTGTGATCCCGAGGCAGAGAGACACAAGGGGAAAGTTTCCATCAAGGGTGTCTAGGATTTACCCCTCCAGACTACTCTTTTTACCATTGCATGTATGGCAGGGAGTGCATCTCCTCACATGGCCCTCCAAAGCTACTTTCAATATGCAGTGGAGTGCATGGAGCCTCCGGTTTTTAATTGGAGCGACGAAGTTCTTCGTAGCATGAAGACACAACTGACAAAATGAAAGAAGGGGGACCTGAAACAATTTGTATACAGGTCTATTTTAGTGTCTTTCTTCCTAGAGAGGGTCCCCCATTTAGGTTTATAGGTAGAGTGGGCCATACCGGTCCCACGAGATCCAAGGATGAAGAGGTGGTGCAACCTCATGTCTCGGCATGTGGCTGACCCCATCATGAAGTATAATGATGTATTTTTTGATTGGTTGAGACCTCAACTTCTGATGGTGGATGATTATGCATATGCCGGGTTGGATTTCAGAGGCGACCCCGACTTGGTTCTACCTAAGGGATTTTAGTGGGGAGACTTAGGTAAGAAATACATTTTGTCTTTTATAATGATTTTGTAAATTTTGCAATATAAAATGTTTTTTATGCTTTCAATCCAATGACTAATCAATTTTTTTGACAATGCAGATGTAGGGCCACATCGACCTCCGGGTACATCTCCTATTCATATACGAGGGGAATCAGCCGTGGTAGCAGGATGGGATGTTGGTGACTATGAGGCGGTCGAGCAGAACCTAGAGGGATTGACAACAGATATCCCAGACATCTCCATCGATGAGATTCCGAGACGTTATCAACGCCATACTATGGGCATTTCTAGTTCACTTAGTCGACTACTTTGTAGGGTAGCACATGCAGTAGTGTTCTACCGTGAGCAACATCCTTGATGCTATTTTGTATATGAATCCAAGTGTTTCTTATTTTGATATTTTAGGTCTTCGGACGAAAACACCTTTTTGTAAAAATACTTTTATCGTTATATATATATATATATATATATATATATATACATGAGGCTTCTACTGACTTACTTGCTTTAATGTGAATTGTGGTTGGATTTACATGTTTTTCAAATGTCTATCTAACACATAATTAGCTAATGCATCTGTTAATGTATTTAGACATCTAGGAATATGTTGATATTCAATGTAATCGAAGTAACGTTCCAAGAGGAAAATTCGTAGATATACCCATAACAAAGTAGGACTTTGGATAGCATAGACATTACTTAGCTGTAGTACCACTAACTGTGAATCAAGTCATACAACAAGGTGACGAATTCCAAGTGAAATAGTGCTAGTCAACAATTCAACGACTGCACTATATTCTGCGATATTGTTAGTTGCACGACCGAGGCAAACACTGTGTAGACTGATTAACTCGTTCGTAGGTGCACAGATTGCCCAAGCAGCAGATGCTAGGCTCTAAGTACTACGACTAGCACCATCGATGAAGCCAATGTAGGGTAGTGAAGACATTGACATCTAGAAACCAAGCACAATGCAAGGTAAGCATCTCAGGGTCGAAACCAAATAATGAAAAGGCACACAAAAGTAGCACACAAGAGTATGATACAGTAAAAATACAAGTAATCATGCAAAGATAATCTAAGCATAGTAATTCTTCAAGTAAAGCCCATTTTGAGGCTCACTCAAAGGAATGCCATCATAATCCACTAACTCATAAGCTCCCTTCTCCAACACTCATTTGACAATGTAAGGACCTCGCCACATAGCTTTGAATTTTCCGACCCCAAGTAAATCACGATCTTGTTTGTAGAGGAAAATTAGATCACCTTCAGAGAAAATATGTGGCTTGACATGCTTGTCGTATTTGGCTTTGACACATTTTTTCTGTGTTTCAATAACCAGGGTGGCATCACGACGGGTTTCATCTAATTGCATCAGGTACCATAGACATTCTTCCTCGGCAAAAGTGTTTGGGAGAAGTTCAACGACTAGCTTCAAATATGGTATCCCACATTCAATTGGCAGAACCGATTCAATACCATACACTAATTGGAAAGTCGTAAATCCCGTGGAAGACTTCACAGATGTCCGATAGGCCCACAATGCTAAAAACAACATCGTGTGCCAACTTGTCTCATGAATTCCTATTATTCGTCGAAGCATAGTGATAAGAAATTTGTTTATCACTTCAACCTGGCCATTGGCCTGCGAGTAATAAGGTGTTGAGTTTTCATGCCGAAGACCCAACTTTTCAGTAAGCTTAGACATCATAAAATTATGAAAATGGCTACTGTGATCAGTAACGATAGCTTACGGGATTCCAAATCGAGTGATGATATGATTGAATATGAATAGGGTTGCAGTTTTTCCGGTGTTATTGAATGTAGGCATCGCCTCGGCCCCTTTCTTGAAATAATCCATGGCTACGATGATGTATCCATGCCTCTTAACCGAGTGAGGGTTACATGTCATGAAGTCAATTCCCCATTTCACAAAAGGACCAATGGAAACTACAGGGTGTAAAGGAGCGGGATGAGATCTTATCTTGTTATTATACGTTTGACAAGCATGGCATTTTTGGACGGCCGTGATACAGTCTTTAAATAAAGAAGGACAAAAATACCTCGCTCGTAAGATATTTTGGGTAGTGGCATACCCAGACATATGACCACCACATGCTCCAAAGTGGCAGTCATTCAAAGCTTTCTTAGCCTCATCATAGGTGAGACATTGTCGAAAAATGGAGTCAACACCACGACGATAAAGAGTGTCACCGAGAATTATGTATTGACGAGCTTGGTACCATATATGACGACGGTCGGTGCTAAAAATGTCGGGCCAGAAAGTTTGAGCCTGGAGATAAATGATCATATCTCCATACCAAAGGTCATTAGAACTAATCAGAAAAAGGGATTCATCTGGTAAGCAATCCTCTACCACATTTTCTGTCTAAGTGGAGGGAAGGTCACATATCAATTCGGAAAACACCATTGATTTCTTAGACTTAGCGCATTCAAACTCTAAGTCGAACTCCTGGAGAATCACGATCCATTTGGAGTATTTTCCCCCTAGCAATTGGTGTGTAAGAACATGCTGCATAGGGTTGCAATAAAAAATTACAGTGGTCTTGCGTAATAGGATATAGTGACGAAAATGTTGGACAACTTGAACAACTCCCAAGGCCAGTTTCTCAACATGTAGATATTTGGCTTCAGTGGTCGTGAGACTCTGAATCAAATATTAAATCACATGTTCATCGTGCGAATCATCTTCTTGGACTAAAACCATGGCAATGATAGATTCCAAAGCATCGAGGTAGAGGAAATAATCTCGACTATAATCCAGTGAGAAAAGTAGTGGTGTACGGGTTAAAGCAAGTTTCAAAGCTTCGAAGGATTTGTTGGCAGTAGTGTCCCATACGAACTCATAACCTTTCTTCAACAGTCGAGTAAATCCTAGCAAAGGTACCTGAAGGACAAATGAAAGTGGTTTTGTGCTGATCCATGGGCAAAATGTTAATTTGATAATAGTCGGAGAAACCGCCCATCAAAGAGAAGATTTCACTCCCGACACAATCGTCGACAATCTGGTCAACGAAGGGGGTTGGATAATTGTCCTTAGGATAAGATTTATTGATATCCCTATAATCAATGCATACACAGATCGTTCCTTGTTTCTTATTAACCAGAACTAGATTGTTTACCCAATCGATTAAAGCCACATGATAGATAAATCCATCTTTAAGAAGTTTCTCAACCTCAAGCTTTATAGCAACGACCTTACGAGGGTGGACCAGGTGAAGTCTCTGTCGGACAGGTCTAGTGTCCAAGTATGTCTTAATTTCATGTATAACGATATCGGGGTCAATACCTGACATCTCTTCATAGCTCCATGTGAATATGTCACAAAATTCTTGAAAAAGAGATTTATAAGTGATGACTTTATCAGTGGAACACAAAGCTCTAATGTGAACATTTTCAACAACTCCAGGTGTAATGGATATGTCAAGAGGAACGGTGGGTGAAATTTTACTCAGGTTCCCTTCATATAACACATCGTGTGTGGGCTCGAGAACAGAAGAAATGACAACAATGGTCGACAGATTCGAAATCCATTGGTAACTCTCTAAGGTGTGTTGTTCCAGGAAGAGAATGGAACGATGATGTCTATCATCTCGGGGAGTGTCTTCCATAGACATAACTGACATAATAATCTCGTCGGTAGAAAAACCACGTGAAACAGATCAGGAGATGAATCAAAAAGAGAGGGAGTGGAAGGGTTTGACGATTGAATGGCCTGATAAGCAGATTCAACCAGGCTTAATGGCATTTGATCGCCATAGCGAAGATAATCAATGGGGTCAAATACTATCCACGGGTCGTAAGACGTGGGGGTTTCATGAACAGAGGTGGAAGTCATGTTGATTGAGGTGACAAAAGGAGGTGGAATATCGGGTGGTGGGATTGGGAAAGTGCTCATCAAAGTTGAATCTTTTAGTAGACCCACACTGACATTCTCATACTCAGGATGTGTCTTAAAAATAAAGGGTACGTTGCTAGTACAAAAATTAGAGTTGAAAAAGGCCAGCTGGTCTACAATAATGACTTTTCCCTGGTGTGGAAAACATATGACATGGAAAAGGGTAGACACAACTGCACGCATAGAATCAATCCAGCTACGACCAAGTAATAGGTTATAATCGAGAGGTGCATCAAAGATCTCAACTTCGACATTGACCGATTTTCCTTCCAACGTAATAGACAACGAGGGAAGCACATGGTAAGGTTTAAAACTAGAGCCATCAAAAGCCTTAAGTGTGTTTTGTGATTCGGTAAGAGGAGGAGAACCAATGGCTTTCCAACAAGTGATTGACATAACGCACGTCGAGGCACCCTCGTCAATAATGGTCCTACATATATTCTTGTTCTAGACAACAACTTGGATCTAAAACGCTAGTTGAGGGGGTAGCCTTGGAATGTGATCTTCCAGGTCAAATATTATCAAATTCGTATTTGGAGGATCAATTCCACCAATAGAATTTAACAGTGCCTTCCGTTTAGCAGGACAACTTTGAAGGACTTTAAGAGCTGACATCACGGAGGGTGCTTGCGCAAGGTCTTCTAGAATACTGTAGTTTTGAGAAGCACATGCATGAGGATCATAGATGACCAATTGGGACCGCTGTTGAGAAGGGAAAGTTTGAGACAAAACGACAGGTGTAGGAGGTTTCGCGGTCCCTTGAAGGAACTTCATGACCTCAGCATGTCTTGAACAATCTTTCATGTAGTGATCTTCACCACAGATAAGGAAAGGATATCAAGGTTTGCGTTTATCCTTATCATCAGTGGGTTGTGTCTTGGTCTTGTCGGATTGCAGATTATTATTTTTATCCTCCTTATTATTACCCTTTCCTTTTTTAGAATTCTTTTTACGAGTCGGGGTAGATTGAATGACATTAACTTCCGAAGTTTTACCGGTGGAAGGAGTAGGAGTTAGAGAATTTTGAACATTAGAGGCATGGTATTTGGGATTGGTGTGAGAGGCATGCGCGGATTGAGGTTGAGCATGGAAAGTACCAATCACACCATCAACAAGATGAGAAGCTACTGGGGTTGTTGAGGTAGTCATGGTAGAAGGGTGAGGAGCGTCAGGGAGTAAGTCATAAAGAGTGCCCGTTTGTGAATAAACGAGATCTAGGTACTGAGTACGCCTAATCACTTTCTCTTCAGTGACAATGCCACCCATGGAAATATCATGGGATATTTCATTGAAAAATGATTTGGTGAACCATTCAACCAATAACTGATCAGGAAAGTCGAGTTTAATCAAGCGTCTTCTGCATCTCTACTCATGGATGTGATCGGAAATGTGAGTGGTAGAGGACTGTTTAAAGGAACTTAAAATCTCGGTTCTTGTCTCATAGCGGATGAGCAATTGGTAATGTGTGAGAAATGCCATGGTAAGAGTGTTCAAATTGTTAAAGAAACCTTGCTGTAATTCTATATACCACTTTTTAGTCAAACCCGTGAGAGTTCGTTGAAAGAGACGTAACCGAATTGAGTTGTCCATCAAAGAGTTTGACGAACACCAAAGGTGGAAAGTCATAACATGATTGTTTGGGTCTTCTCCCAGTTTATCATAAAATTTAGGGATGTCGGACGGTAATTTGGCTGGTATGACAGGCCAATGGGGAGAATGTAAGATTGGATCATTCAAGATTCTAGACAAGTTGCATAGATCCAAAGTGGCTAGAAAAGGAAGCTGTATATTCACTTGAGGATACTGGTGACTTTGGGGAGGAAGTCCCGTCGGTATACCAGTAAGACCGTAAGTAGTCTGCATGTACATGGAGTGTCCTGACAGATTCGGCCGATGATGTGGAGGCATGTAGCCCATAAGGTTGGGTTCGATGAGGATGTTCCCTTGAAAAGGGACACTAGACTGAACATGCGGACCCCAAGTGGAACCCAAAGAACCTGGATATGGCTGGCCCGAGTGAGGGGGTATAAAGGAGTTTCTCTTAGGCTGTTTCCCCCCGGATGATTGTGGATTTTCTTGGGCAAGGAGATTCCAAAGGTGGGCTAGCGATCCAGATGTGTTATGTCCATATAACGGCTTATAGAAACCAACTTAAGGTTGTCCTCCAAGTAGAGGATATCCCCCAGTGTGAGATTTCCCTCTAACGAGAATCTGGTAACCAGAAGTAAATGGATGTTGAGTGATTCCAATTGTATTGGAGCCACTAGGGCCATATCCCCCATGAAAAGGTGGATAAGACACTCCGAAGAGGACCTGGGAAGCTGTAGGGACAAAACCAACAACATTATACTTAGGTGGAACAAAAAGTCCAGAAAATCTAGATGGAACCTGGGTAGGGATGGCGATGGAAGTATTCAAAGCGTGATACCCAAGAGGAAGTTACACGATAGGTCTAGATGAGAGTGGTGTGCCAATGGGAGCTTGGCTAACCACCACATTTCCGGTAGGAATAGTCGTAACATGTGGGACCATAGTAGAATGAGTCATCTGGAGAGAAAAATCCGAGTTAGGACCAACATACTGTGTGTCTGGGATGATGATGATATGGCTGGTTGTACTAGAAAAGTGGTGTAGCGGCATCGTGTAGGTAGCAGACATTTCGGGTATTTGTGATACGACAGGTATATAAACACCTACCCCTGATCCGTAAAGGTCCCACACTATACGAGGTGGGCTTCTAAATATGTTGGTGGTCCAAAGGGGATCCCCAACTCCAAGGCCTGAATGGGGTCTGATCGGTATTCCAAAAGTGTCAACAACAAGTTCTCCGGATGAATTCAACCGGAGAATACATCTCTCGTATCCAGAAGGAATGCGGAAAGCCTCTAGAGAATAAAAAACAATTCATAAACTTTCTAAAGAGGCAAAACCTTCCTCTTGTTAGGTTACAATGTCCCGGACCTCACTCTGTTGAGGAGAGCCCTCTGGTGAATGAGGGGGTAAAGGGAGATAATCCTCCATATTTTTCGGAGGAAGTCCCTAGACCCTACGCAAACGACGTGGAGGGTCGATGTTGGCCGAGCCAAATATTTTATGCAAAAAATCTATGGCCAACTACGAAAACAAACAACACTCGCTAATAAAATCTATGAATCAAACCAAGCAAACAAACCTTCTTACTTCAAAGTCACTTGTTGGTGATGAAATCCAACATCGTGAAGTCAAGGCAAGAAGGGGTTGGGATAGAGCGGGTGGAAAAGTTACGTTGACGACCTGCTTAACAGGCCTACACCCCGATGCAAGCTCCCACACATAATCATGGGTATAACCTCCAAGGAGCCCGAGTGAGTCTGGCCAACGTCGATTCTAGGTACCGTGAAGACTTTCCCCTCCACAGTCAGCTCATGTAAGACCCTAAAAAAATAGGCAACTAAGGCTACCAAGAACAACAGTGATTCCTGGGGAAACAGTCGACAGTCTGATCTAGGCATAAATGCAGGGTATCTAGCCCGAAATCAACTTGAGAGGCTTCCACTCATCATTGTGGGTATACCTTCAAGCGATCCCCATAATACGTGCAATCTTTACACTAAGACCAACAAAGCAGGGTGAGTAACTTTGCCAGTCTTAATGCGACCTCAGGTTTGCCCCTTGTGTGAGAAGGGCTTCCCAGGACAAAATGTTGCAAATGGATTTGAACACTCCCTATCACAAGATGCTATTGTGTGTTTTTTTCTTTGGAAAGTGTGTCTCACAGCCTATTCCAAAGCTCTAGCCTAGCTAATGTTGGTGTAAAATATCCCTAGAAAATAAAAGTTACTAATTGAGTTTTAGATTTCACAATGTTTTTTAGAGGCTGTTGTTTACTCAAGAGGGAGACGGAAATGAAACCAATGTTGTGTAAGACTTTGACCCAATAATATTCAAATAGATATGAATGATGCAATCTTTCATTCAATGAATTCTATCTACAATAGGGAGAAGGTATCTTTCCAGAAATACAAAAGCTATGAAATATAATTTCTTTTCCCGAATGAACTACAATTCCAAACAATCGTAAGCAATGAAATTTCTCATTTTTTTCTCTTGAACAGTTTTGAATGCAAAGATTTTCTCTATGAATGATTACTTAAAAAGAATAAATGACTTTAATTTTCCTTTCCGGAATCAGATCAGAGATATACTAAAGGAAGGAAATGTAATCAAGGAAAATGGATACACTCAACATAAACCCAAATCAAACTTTCAATGAAGATAAAAACAAAGATGACAAGAAAGTGCTCATCAAATGCAAACAAGAAATGGTTTTCAAATCAACAAGCAATCCAACAAATGTAAAATAAATCAAAACTGTACTCAAATGAAAGACTTTTAATCAATCAAGTACTTAGATCTACAATCATAGCTTATATCCTTGTTGATAAAAATCAAGAAGCAAAAACTTACAAAACGATAATGAAGGGTTTGCAAACATTGAAAACCAATCAAAAAGCAAGTCTCAAACTCAACAATCAGTCAAATACTGACCTCAGAAGTTCCTCCCCGATGATCAAGGTAAAACTGGGCATAAAAAACAACAATACCCAATCCAATTTTTTTTTACAGACACCGTCGCGGGTCAACAGTAGGTTACAGTGCATAAATCAACAGTTTCCGTAGGCTAGCAATGGGTAGGGTGCGGAAATTTCACACTGGCCTAAATAGTCTGGGTGCGACAATCTGAAGTTTTCAAAGGTGGCATATAGAATACAGTGCGAAAACGTCTATAAACACAAGAAAATTGGAAAGAGGGTAAAGGAATTAAGAAAACTTTCAGGTCCAGAGAGTTTGGATTGATCTTTTATAGACTCAGAGACTGAAATAGAATGAAAAAAGATAGGCTAAGGGAAAATGGACAACAAAAACAAAAAATGGGTTGTATAATTTTGTTATTGGATATATCGGTAAATGCAGACATAAACTGATCTCCCTAGATCCACCTAGATCTAGAACAAAACAAGACAGGACATGGCACTTTCCCTAAGTTTTAATAATTGAATCTATCATCAAAGAAAGGATGAGTGAGATACCTTTGAATATCGCTTCCTTATGAATTTTTTGTCCCCACTTCGCTTTGGTGCTCTTGTGATATTGATCTTGCAATGAAACACAAACCAACCAAAGTGAAAATAATAATAATATATTCAATGGCAACCTATGCATGTGATCAAGGAGTGATGCAATAAAATGAGAGTGATTTTATGGGAAAGAAACATGCCACTGTATTATATTAAGAGAAAGTGGAAGATACAACCAAACAACCTTGATGTTGCTAAGTTCCCTTTCAATGTCTCTTTGCTTTTTGACACACACACTTGCTCCAAGCTTGTATGAAGATGATCCACAATAACTTGATAGGTTGAGATGAATCCTTCAAGCATCTGATGTAGAGTACCTCACATAGTTCACAACCTATTCAACCTTAATCCATTCCTTACTTGATCTTTGCTTAATGCTGTTGCTTAACCTTTTCCATGAGAAATCCATCATTATATAGGAGAAAGAGAGATGGTTAAAGAGATTAGGATGATCCCACCAAATCAGAGAGGCGAGTAGGATCCCAACCATACAGATGCCACCTCACATTCTAGAAGATTCCTTCTAGAACTTTCGTGAACTTCTTCCTTTTTCTCAGTTTTAGAACGTCTCCACACCCTGTTTATATAGCAACCTACAGAAACCTTGCAGGCCAGGTTTAGAACAACCTGCAGAAATCAAGCATTTCCACACTGTATAATACCACTAGCCTGCGACGTCCTTCTAAAAACAAGTCTTGTAGAGTAGGAAACCAATTACTTTTCTCATGGGAAAGATCCTTTTTAAGAGGCTGAAAACATGCTTGTAAACACATCACCAGGGTGACCAAAATAATGTGTAACATGCTCTCTTTGTGGAATTCCTTGGGGAATGATGGTGACGTCTTTCGACACTTCTTGTTCTTCTCCTCTCATCATTAGACCTGTGACTTCCTGATTTTCTTGAGTCATTCTCCTTATCCATGTTATTTTATATTCTGTTCAATCTTTGCATTAAATTTATGTTGAATCCCTTCTGCTTCTCCTTTGTAAATGTGTTAAACCTTCACAAAATAGATCTAGCTAGAAAATACCACACACATTTGTAGAGAGAAATTGAGAAAGAAGAAGCAAGAGAGAAAGAATGGAAGAATTCTCATTAACTATCATCAATAATAAATAATTTACACATGATATGCTCTGTATAACTCAACTAATGCGCACTGGAGGAGAAGCCAATGCACCATAGTGGTGGTCTAGAGTGACCTAGACACACACCAATAGTTATGGGAGTAAACTGCCACCTAGTCTAGTCTCTCAGGCAGTTACGGGAGTGAACTACCACCTAGTTGAGTTAACTAGTTTACCATTCTTCAGTTAACTGACTGAAACATAGTGAAGTGAGGAGGAGATTAGGGAATCATGGGTAATGCGCTAGTCTGGTGATGATACCAAGGCTAATGCACATTAGTTGGTGATGATCCCAATGTTGCATGGTGACAAAACCAATGTAGCATCTAGACTTCACTCAACTAGTCAAACTAAAGTGAAAACTGAAGAGAATATTCTCCCTAGAGGAATATTCCCCCTAAAATATAGGAGATTGGATAATGACTAATAAACAAGGAAAAACCTTAGGAAAAAGAAATCCTAGGTGTGTGTGAAGTAACTCCAACACCCCCCCTGAACATCACTATGGTGAAAATAAAGAATGGGTCCCGCAACGAGGCCATGTTAGGTACCTAAATACAAAAGATACATTGAAATAAAGTAAGGAAAGAAGGAAAACCTCATGGGAACCTCCCCCCTCAAGGTACAATGTATGTAAAAAAAAAACTACAATTGCTAGGAAACTGTTTCCTTCACTCCAAGATGACTTCGCAAAGAATGGAACTTCTGCTCAGTGAAGGTCTCGGTGAAGATGTCTGTCGTCTGTTCTGCTAAAGGACAAAACTGTAGGTCGATGATCCCCTTGTGTACTAAGTCCCAAATGTAGTGCATGTGGATCTTTATGTGCTTCATCCGCTGCCTCTGAAATGTATCTCCACAAAACTTCAGAATGCTCTGGTTTTCACACCTGATGACGATCGACCGATGAAACTGAATGCCCAACTTAGTAAGAAAATGTTGTAGGCACCTAGCCTGAATGGTTATGTTAACTACTCCTTTGTACTTTGCCTCAGTTGAAGATGGAGTAATGGCAACTTGCTTCTTGCTCGACCAACAGATAGGCCCAGAACCAATACTGAGTGAGTAACTAGATGTGGAATTGCGATCAGTGCTATCGCTAGCCCAGTCTGAATCAATGAACCTAATGAGATATAATGTAGAGTCTGCTACATAATGAATCCCAAAGGTGATGGTTCCCTGTACGTATCGAAGGATACAATTTGCAGCCTTCTAATATAGATCATGCGGCTCCTGCATGAACCTGGAAACTGTGCCAACTGCATAGGAGAGGTCCGGTCTGGAGTGTGTGAGATACAACAAGCTCCCCACTAGCTATATGTACAGTGTGTTGTCAACTAGTGGAGTGCCCCTACCATCCTCAAGTTTGACTCATGATAGGAAAGGAGTCGAAGCAGATTTGCAATTTGTCATGTGAAATCTCTCAAGGATATCTCATGCATACTTGGCCTAAGATAGTTTGATGCTTGATGCATCCTGATTGATATCGAGTCCAAGGAAGAAGTGTAGCAGAACCATGTTCTTCATCAAAAACTTGTCATGCCGAATCCTCTTGACTTCAACAATCGTTGAAGTTGAGCAACCGATGATCAACAAATCATCAACGTACAAAACTAAGAGTAGACGTGAATCAACCATCCTGAGCATGTAGACATTCAGTTCTGATTTAAAACGTACAAATTTCTATGACATTAGGTAGGAGTCTATCTTGGCATACCATGCCTTCGGAGCCTGCTTGAGTCCATAGAGAGATTTATTTAGTCGATAGACCAAAGATGAATCCTGCATAAATCCCTGGGGTTGCTCCATATAGATATCTTCAGAGAGATCATCGTGAAGAAATGCATTCTTCACGTCCATATGATGGAATTCCCATCCCTTGGCTACTGCAATGGCAAGTGCCAAACATATCGAATCCATCTTCACTACTGGAGCGAATGACTCATCATAGTCAATGCCATACACCTGCTGAAAGCCTTTGGAAACTAGCCTGGCTTTGTATATGCTAATCTGTCCATTCACTGCACTCTTGGTCCTATAGACCCATTTGCACCTGACAAGTTTCCTACCAGAAGGAAGGGGAACCAGATCCCAAGTCTGGTTCTCGAGGAGGGAGTTGTACTCCTCCTGCATGGCAAATTCCCAAAAGGGATTTCTAGTAGCCTTGACATAAGACTGTGGATCAAAGGACTGAAGCAAGAAAAGATGACTAGATGACAATGGTTCCTTGGCATTGAGGGAAATAAGAGGCTCCTCAAAATCATATCGAGTCCTCCTAGTATCAGCTGGATCACCAACAAGATCCCTTGCATCCTGGAGAGTAGTCTGGTCCCACTTGGGCCTCTACTGTGGCTCTGCATCTGCATTTGGATGCACTGACTCTGTATTTGACTATACTGATCCTATATCTGAATCATCTAAATCCTCTAAATCATAACTCTTTTCTGAAGAAGAGTCGGCATGTGCATGCTCATCATCTCAGACAGGTGGAAGAATTAAGGTGTCTGCATGTGTCTGCTGAGGTACATGCGAGACACTTTCTTTGAATTCAACACTTCTCTCAATGATGAGTTGGTCCAATAAAATATCAATAAGTATGTATCCCTTCACAACGTCGAGGTATCCAACAAAGATACACTCTGTGCTCTGTGGATCAAGTGCCTTTCTCTTTTCAAAGGGAATCCAGGCTCATGCATGTGAACCGAAAATACGAAAGTGGGTCACTTATGGTTTGAGGCCGCTCTAAGCCTGGTATGGGGTGTTATCCATGATAGATATATGGGGATATATATTTTGGATGTAGGTTGCACAATTAAGTGCTTCGACCCATAGTCTCCGTGGTAGCGACTTTGCATGTAGCATGCAAGATGCCATCTCTTTTAGAGATCTATTTTTCCGTTCAACAACTTCGTTTTGTTGTGGAGTATAGGGAACTGTGTGCTACAACTGAATGTCTTCCTCATGACAAATATTTTAGATCTCATGATTGAAATACTCTCTGTTACACATTATTTTCGTCATCCCTATGACCGTTAATGATGTAAACCTATTTGTTGCCTTCAGAGGGGTCAGGGGCCATGGTTGTAATCTCTCTTTCACATTTAATATGATATAGTAATATGATTCTTTCCTATAAAGCTTGTTGTGTTTTATTGTATGATTCCTTGATCACATACATAGGTTTATATTGAGTTTATGCTATTACTATCACTTTGGTTGGTTGCAATCTTTTACAGGTTCATCATTGTATGAGAATTGGAACGAAGCTAGGATGGTGATGGAGAGAGGAAGCATCGTTTAAACAGTATGTCACCTATCCCTCTTTAGTTAGTAAATTCAATAACTAAAACTTAAGGAAAGCGTCATGTTCTGGTGTGTTTTGTTCTAGATCTAGGTGGATCTAGGGAGATCAGTTAGTGTCCGCACCTACCGATTTATCCCATAACACTCTCTCCCGTTATTAGTTCAGAGGACTTTGATTTTCTTTCCTGATTGTGTCTCAACTAGGGCTTTGAAATCTTTGAGGTGTTGAAAGACCTCTGATTTTTGCCTGAGAAAGTAAATCATATGAAACACGAGAAATCATCAACAAAAATGAGAACAAACCTTGATTTGTTGGTTGTTGGATGCAGAAAAAGACCCATGAGGTCACTATGGATCAGATCTAAAGGAGAGGAAGCTCTCTGAGTGTTTCCTTTGTCGAATTTCTCTTGAGGGTGTTTTCCAATAGCACATCCCTCATATATTCCTTTGGAAAAATGGATGTCTGGTAGACCATCAACCAATCTTTGCTTTCTAAGTTGTTGCATATATCTAAAATTCAAATGCCCAAACCTTTCATGCCATATTCTACTACTTTCATCAGCATGGGTAAGCAGTAAAGCAAAATCTGGTTCAATAAATTCAGAAAATGTATACGAACTAGATTGATGATTTACCTCACCGGTAGAAACCTTGAAATTGGTTTGCATGTCATAGATGTCCATTGCATTAGGTGTGAATATGAATTTCTTTCCAGTGCCAAAATTCATCATCTGATGCATGGAGAGAAGATTGACAAAATGTTTGGGAGCGTGCAACACATTCTCAAAACTTTCGTTGGTGAGTTCAATCCTTCCTTTGTCGGTGACCTCGACTGGAGAGTTGTCCCCCATCAGAATAGGAGGACCTTTGCATGCATCCAATGAAGAATATACTTCTTTTATGGAAACCATGTGATGTTATGGTCCTGAATCTACGTTCCAAGCATTGGGAGAGGAGTTGATAGCAATCAAGGCATGGATATAATTGCCTTTCTTGGGATTCTGATCTTCTGGCTTCTTCTTCTTGGCATCCTCGGGTATGCGATCTCCAAGGTTATTTTGCTGAAGTATTTGAGTCATTAGATCTATTTGTTTCTGCATGCATGCAGATTCTGGATGGAATATTTTATGGCATTATGTGCATTTCTACCATTTTCTTCCCTTTCCACCTTTGGATCCAGAGGCAGATGAAGGGTTTTGAGTACCCTTCCTTCTTCGAATTGGCATGAGCTTTCCTTTTGTCTTTATCTTTATATTTCTGATATTGATGGCTGTCATTTTGCATAGAAAGTGCATGCATCTTTGGGCCTTTCATTTTTCCCATGTTGATGAGCTTGGGTTGCTCTTGTATCAGGGATTCGATACATTCCTCAAGAGAAGACATATTCCAGGTGGCTCCAGAGGCAGATTTGATTGAATGGAATGTGGATACAAACATGTAGAATTTAAGACCAAGTATGGAGAGAATGGTGAGAACCATTTGTTTCTCCTCCTTATATTTATCAACCTCGTAAGCTTTGTGTTGCGACAATAAATCCTTGTATTTTGTAAAAAGATCTTGGAGATTTTCAAATCTTTTTGGATCCAATGTGAGAAATTCCACCTCGAGCATGTGTCCCCTCATCTCATCCTGTTTTCCAAAGATCCCTTCCAAGGTGGTCCAAGATTCATTGGGGTTTTTACAAGAAGATATGTGAAAAAGGAGATCGAGAGAGATGAGACTGCAAATTGTTTCGAATGCTTCATCCATTCGATTTAGATACTTGAATTTTTCTATCGCTGATGTCAGTTTTGTCTCTGTATTCAAGTTTAACCTGTACAATCCTCTGGTTCAGAGATGCATGATTATTATCTCCTTCCATGCAAAGTAATTGTAAGGTGTAAGAATGAATTCTTTTGGGAATTCCATTTTTCCGTTGTCTTCAATCTTTGGTACCTGCAAAAATAATTTGGTGTAGATTTTTCTTAGCAGTCCGTCAACTCTGATACCATGTAAATGTGTTCAAACTGCATAGAAAAAATCTAGCTAGAAAATACCACACACATTTGCAGAGAGAAATTGAGAAATAAGAAGCAAGAGAGAAAGAATGGAAGAATTCTCATTAATTGTCATGAATAATAAATAATTTACACATGATATAGTCTGTATAACTCAACCAATGCGCACTGGAGGAGAAGCCAATGCGCCATAGTGTTGGTATAGAGTGATATGGACACACACCAACAGTTACATGAGTAAAATTCCACCTATTCCAGTCTCTCAGATAGTTACGAGAGTGAACTGCCACCTAACTGAGTTAACTAGTCTACCAGTCTTCAGTTCACTCACTGAAACAAAGTGAAGTGAGGAGGAGATCGGGGAATCATGGGTAATGTGCTAGTCTGGTGATGATACCAAGACTAATGCACATTATCTGGTGATGATCCCAATGTTGCATGGTGACAAAACCAATGCAACATCTAGACTTCACTCAACTAGTCAAATTGAAGTGAAAACTGAAGAGAATATTCTCCCTAGAGGAATATTCTTCCTAAAATATAGGAGACTGGATAATGACTAATAAACAAGGAAAAACCTTAGGAAAAATAATCCTAGGTGTGTGTGAAGTAACTCCAACATCCTTAGCTTTCATAAGCCTCTCATTATCAACCTTATAACTTTGAACATATTTTTTCAAACTTTTTATGGTATCTACCAATTTCATGCTTTCTTCCTTGCCTTATCCATGTCCATTTGAATTTGTACCTTCATTGCCTATATTAACATACATCCCTCTGATCTCATATTCATGGTTGTAAGCCCCCTATGTATCTTCCATGATTCTGAACTCTGTGTTGATCCTGATCTGATCTAATTATTGTTAACGCTGCAAAATGTGCAACCAACAAAACTTGTTGGTCTAAATAATTCAACAAATTCATGAAATTATGTACAATTCTAGTTCAATAATGCATCATAATTATTTCTTCT
Organism: Picea glauca; assembly: GCA_000966675.3. Taxonomy (NCBI): domain Eukaryota; kingdom Viridiplantae; phylum Streptophyta; class Pinopsida; order Pinales; family Pinaceae; genus Picea; species Picea glauca. The sequence continues at coordinate 715,538 of JZKD02S2443112.1, forward strand.
AATTTCTTGTAAAATTTCTACCCAGATCAATTTATATTCTGCTGTCCGAAACCTTTCCAATGCCTGCTTTCATGCTCAATTCTAAGTCTTGAGCAAAAATTTATGGTTATTTGAAAATTGTCCATTAATTCTTCTATTCATACTTCAACTAGGTGCAAATTTGAACTGTAATTATGCATTTTTCATTTTCTCCATTGGATTTTTGGTAGGATCCCAATTGGGTTTCTTTCTAGGTTTTGGGCTGCTAGTTACAACCTGCCGAAGTTCTAGACCAATTAGTGTTTTTGGCCTTGAATGCTACATGTATCTTCTATGCCATCTTAAACATTTTTAACATGCACAAAATTTTAATTCAGATCCATGACTATGTTATGTGGTTCAATATATTTCCATAGACTACTCCTGTGCCTCAATCTGATTCTAGAGTAGGAAGTTATGGCCTTCAGAAGTTCACTAGGCTTAAAATTTACCCTCCACTGTTTGACATGTGACTTCCTCATAAAAACTCCATTTGACGAATGGTTTACACTGTTTTTTTTTTTAACAAGAACGGTTATGTTGCATTAAGTGGCATTCTGGCAAGCCAGAATCAGGGAGTTACAAATCTGAAGAAGGTTGGTGACCTCTAACAGTGCTGCCAACCTTCTTATTAATGTCTTGGGAGACAAATCCCGTCTGCTTCTTGAGCTAATTCTAGAAGATGACAAAAATTGCATACATGAGTAAATTCTCACAAACTGTGAGCATAGAAGAAGACAGAAGCAGAGCATTAAACCGAGCGGAGTGAAATTATCTCCTTAATAAAGGGATCCAGCTTTTTATGAGAACCTAAAGAAATGTTGGAGGCCGCCTCCTTTTCTCTGCGCACTTTGTTGGTCTTTCGCCCTCGGGTAAGGGGTGGAGACGGAACTAAATTGTCTTCAGGTTCAGAGGTTT
>JZKD02S2443112.1:728276-765898 GCA_000966675.3 Picea glauca
TATTTATTACTGCTCATTATTGGATAATAATTCTACATTGATATAACATTTGAAGAAAAAGGATTAACATTACGTTATTACTGATTCACCCCCCCTCTCAGTAATCCAACATCATATACACTAGGTCTATTACAGAGTTACAAATCATATTTGGATGATGAAATTGATGAGGGATTTTGGTTGAGGTACATGTTGGGTACATGGTTGAGACAAGTAGTTGATGAGTTGGCACATACATCAGGTGTATAGTTGACGATGTTGGTACATATTGATGAGTCATAGTTGATGAGTAGTTGATACATGATTGGTACATACTTTGTACGTGGTTGGAGGCACTTGTTAGTAGTATTGTTGACACATGGTTTATGAATTATGTAGCATACTTGTATTGGTATATTATTAGAAGCACATATTGATCTTGGTTATGATTATGAGTTGTTGTGTTATTCTTGGTTGATGCACATCTTCGAGAGTTGTCTTAGTGATTGATCTCGATGAGTAGATCTGATTTGGTTGATAAGATTGACGAGACAGGTTGTTGTGATAAGTTGTTTGGATAGGTTGTTTGGATAGGTTGTTTGACATGTTATTTGTACAAGTTTGGTGCATGGTTGATGCACTTGTTCATGGTACAAGTTTGGTATAGATTGGTGCACATGGTTGATGCACTTGTTTATAGTACAAGTTGAGGTACAGGTTGGTGCATGGTTGATGCACTTGTTTATGGTACATGTTGATTACAGGTTGATTGGTACATGTTTACAACAATATATCTCACAATGATAGTGTGACAGTGGTTCCATCATTCTATTAATATTTTAGGGTGGTTTGATAGGGCAAGGGCATGTGGTTGTAGCCACCTTCCGGTTATAGCCGAAGAACATAGGGAGTTGTATCCTCCTTCTGGTTGTAGCCAGAGAATTGGGGAGTTGGAGCTTCCCTCAGGTTGTAGCCTGAGAAACTAGGGGGTTGGAGCCTCCTTCCAGTTGCAGCTGGAAAACAAAGGAAGTTGGTGCTTCCAATGAATGTAATTCTTCAAGACATATGAGAAAAAACATTCCGTGGTTTTCACCCGCTTTGGGTTTCCTCGTAAAAACACTGGTGTACTGTGTATGTGTATGATTGTTCATTTTCTCTGCAAATATTGGATGATAATGCTACATTGATATAACACTTGCATTATATGGTTAAAAAGGATTATATTTCTCTATTATTGATTCACCCCCCCTCTCAGTAATCCAACAAGACACACTCATCAATTAACCACACTTCAAATACAATACCCTCTTCACTTGACCTGAAGCATTGGAGCTTTCATTTCCATTTCCCTATATTTGAAAAATCATCTTATATTCTTATTGCATGTATAAAGAGTTTTGTGTAGGACATCATATATTTAAACAAACTTAAGATATAAGTAATACCATTTGTGCCTTACACTACCATAAATACATCTTATTACTAAGTTTATCCAAGGTTAAATAATTAAATTAATATATTATAATTCCAACCAAAGTTTGGTCTCCTTATAATCACCACTGTTAGATTCCGAAATATATTATCTCCTTGTGATGGTTCTACAATGATCTAGGAGACCAAGGGTGGATGAATCTTGCACTCAAGAGGATACAATACAATATCCTTGGGGATGTTGTTTTCCTTGACATTAGTAATGCATGTAGATGAGAAAAATGAAACTAGATACAACTTAGATATATAAACAACAGAGACTTGTGAGGTTCTGATATAGAGGAATGACCATTAGTTAATTTCTATGAGGAAAAAGGGGATTTGCAAATAACACTTTTAAAAATCCATAGTTTGTGAATGAATCTACCCACTAGTTAAATTATCTTGCAAATGGTCTCGATATCTTTCATTTGGATTTAATTTTACAAAATTATATTAACTTGCAATAAGATATTTTGCTCATCCACTTTTCATTATTCAAGTTGAGACCTAACCTTAAAATTTTGAGTTGAATTAACCCATTTAAATATATTTTAAATTAATCAACTTAATTTCTCACTATTAAACTTATCAACTTTAAAATCCACTAAGTTAAAGTCATCAAGCTTGAAAATGAACCGGTTTTAATTCATTAACTAAAGAAAAGATTTTAAATTTACCAACTAAAAAAACATACTAAGTTTAGAAGGGAAGAAGAACTTAAATATTAAATATAACGAAAGGATGAGGGATGGAATTTGTCCACCTATCCTCGTCTTCTTTTATGAGGAACAATTTATTTTACTTAAATAAAATTAGGATTTAGAGAACAAAAGGGCCTCTCCAACCCTAGTTTTTATTCCATTCTTTCTTTTCATTTCCTCTCCTTCTCCTGATAGTAGGGTTTCATGCTAGTGTTTCCTTTCTCTTCTCATGGGGCATAGGGTTTCATAACATGGAAATAGAGTGAACTTGATATAAAATCTCGTTGATCATTGTTTTTGTCAAGGGAAAATGACCAACATTTGAGAGAAAATCTTGTGGGGAACAAGAAGTACTCCCCTTGTTTTTATAGAGGTGGTTCTCCTCTCTTGATATATTGGAAGATTCTTTTTATGGATATAGATGAATGCAATGGGTGAGTGCTAAGGAGAAAACCCCAAAATATCTTTCAAAAAATATCTCACTTAACATATTTATTCATTAAGCACATCATCTTGATCATGGAAATAAAAGTGAATAAATATAATTGAAAGAGATTTGCACATAGTTTGCTTCCGAAAAATATTTTTCCTTCCTTTTAAACTATTGTGAGCTCAAAATCAACTATGAATTTGCAAGATGAAAGAAAATTGAAATGGACAGGTCATCAAAGAACTTTAGATGATCACTTCATTACAACTCAAAAACAATTTTGATGGACAATACATTTGAAATCTCATGCTTTAAACTCAAAGTATGAAAAATCACTAATATAGTGCCCCAAAATAGTTATTTGTGGGAGAAATTTATAATAATATCCCAAATGAGTAAAAAATGTCTGAAACAAGAGGGTTGAAACAATCTCAACAAGATTTCAATGACAATAACATAAACTTAAAATAATATGCATCTGCTTTTTACAAGCATGGATTTTTCTCTTTGGGACCTGAAATGTCATGATGAATGTATGGAAGAATATTGAGAGAGTTGAGAAGAAAGGAATATGAAGAATAAAATCAAGAATGTCGATTCACAAATATTTTGAAATGTAGAACATGCTTCCAACAAAAATACATGTATGACAAACTCTCTAACAATTGATTGCCAACCCTTTCAATCTACCTCTTCTTCTCTTTTGTAATATCTTCTTCATCTTCTTGAAACCATTTTTCATTTAGGGTTTTATTTTCCCTTTGTAAATTTGAACTGAGATACTCATGCCACCAATTGGGACCCACTTTAGAAGCTCGAGAATTTCTTTAAATAAATGATTTTCCAAAAATTACTTGTTTCTAATCCCCAAAAATAGTCCCGACAGTAATTTAATTTTTAGGGACTGATAACAGATATTTTAGCCATTGAAACCACTTCCAATATGTTCTTCATCTATTTATATTTCCAACAAGTTCTCGTTTTCTCATATCGGATGTCTGGATCAAACGTTATGAGCTCTAGAAGATGGAGACTTAGCCACCGTTGATCTGTCCTCATGAAATCTAGGCCTTTGATTTGCAAATTCGACTTTCTTTGTCCCACATGCATTGTGGGAGGGTTCTCGAGAATTTTTTATAAATAAATTTCATCTTCATGTTATTTTTTATTGAAGTAAAGAAAACCATAGAATTTTATGTAGCTTGTGCACAAAGTATCTTTTGACCGCCACATCATCACCTAGTCATCATGCCAAGTCATTATCCAATCATCTTTGTCCATCCATGTGTCATCCGGGGGTAGGTCCACTTTGTTGATGTTAGTCCTTGAATTTTTCATGACTTTTCATTCACAAATTACCCTTTTTTTACCATGCTTTGGTTGCCTAACTTTCCCCTTTGACTCATTTATTATATACCTTATTGTGTCCTTTTTATGTTTTCTTGAGCATTTTTGTCATGCATTAGTGAGATAAAGTTTGAATTTAGATAATTTGAGTATCTCCCATCGGATTTGGAGCCAATTTATATTAGTTTTTGAAAATTTGAAATATAATAGGCTCTACAAGAATACCGTTATTCTTGTAGCACTTGAAATCATGATTGATTCAAACGTGCTCAATCCCGAAAAATCATGTGAGTGGTTACGAGATTATTCCAGAGATCCAACAATGCCAAAACATTATAATTTTATCAAATTAGGATCAGGATGATGATATAGGAAGATAGTGTTTGTACTTGCCAGTGTTTACGTCAAATTGAGGTTTTTGGGCCACGTTTTAAAACACAAATAATGATGATTTTGAATTGTGTTAATATCTACACCGTGGCCTAACAAGTGTTTTGCAGATAAAAGAGGCTTCTTTACATCATTTAATCGTTTAGGAAACTCCAGAAAGACCATTAGTTTGAAACCCTAGAACCTACAGGTTAATGAATACAAGGGCCCCTAAAAAAGGTGGACAGGTCAGTTGATTAGAACTGGAAGGAGTAGAATTGCTTGATGCATGCCCTGAGATCATGCAAAAGTTTAAAATCGTAGGGTGGTTCGAGTTCTATTGTACATTATAGGGTTACCACAAAGATATCTCCATGCTTTTCGCACATAATTTTGATGGATTTGAGACAATGGTAGGAAAAGTGTTGATACACGTGATAGAACATTCAATTGGAGATTCTTGTAGACTCTCCATGTATGGAGAATGGTGGTGGAAAAAGGAAATGTTTCCTGCTAATCTTTTAAACCAGTTTTTGCTTCCAGAACATCAAAACCCCAACTGGAGTCAGGGAATTCCATAGAAATGGATGAAAGAGGAATGGCAAATTGTTTTGTAAGCAGTTTGAAGGTATACTACTTGTGAAGGGAGGTTGTCTGTTGTTTATTGTTATCATATAATATTGTTAATGCACTTAACTAGCGATATCCCTTTGTGTTTTCCTTTTTATTTATTGAAAATATTAACAAAAATGTCGAAAAGGGTACAAACTCATCCTGCAACTGCTGGTAAGAATTTGTTTCATCAAGGCCTCATTAAAAATCTAGTTTTATATGCATTGAGAGAGATTCAAATTTCCTATAACTTGTTACTTAGTTCATTAAGTCTTAAAGAAAATGGATCAAAACAAAAGGCCACTCCAGAAAAGAAACCCAAAATATGAAAAGGAGCACCTAAAGATTTTGTAAAGTAATAAGAAGACTACCACGTATCCAGAAGGACTAGGTCTTGCAAAATGGAGTATCAGTTGCAACAAGAAATAAAAAATAATCCAAATATTGATTCCCCTATTTTAAAGCATGAAGTTAAAGGTTTTGACAAATTTTACACTAGAAATATGGAAAACACACACAACAGAGCAGCTGAAGGAAGTCAAACTGGAACCTGAAAAAGAATATCATGATGAACCTGTAGAGAAGATTACTAATAAAAAATGGAGTAAGCTTGATAAGGGAAAACAAGTTGCAGATTACAAAAGTATGCCGAAAACTAGGGCAACCAATAAACTAAGTCTAAATTCTAAATCCTTATCCAAGCCTTCTCTAAAAAATGACAATTTGATTTTTCTTGATGATGATACAGATGAAAAGACCCCATAGAAAATAAAGAGAACAAAGAAATAGATACAAGTTCCAGAAACAATGAATTCTGAAGATGGATTGGAGCAAGATCCAACATATATCCCTGAGGTGGATGAGCTACTAGGTTCATATATGCAAGAATTTCAAATTCCAGCAAATCATATAGGAGAGGAGATCATTGTGGGTTCATCTTCAAAGGGGGACATGGGATGAATTTAGAGCAAGAAAACCCAAGTTATCAATTGACCTAAATCAACTTGCAATAGAGGAAATCCATGAGGGTTATTCCATAGAGACATGAAATGAGATAAAACAACAAAATAAGCAATTGCAAGCAGCCATCAAAGAACTAAAAAAAGAAAAGTTGACACTTGAACATTGGAATGCCAAGCAACAAGAAAAACTACAAAAGCTTAAGACAAAGAACAAGAATCAATGAAAACTGTGAGGAATATGAACATCAGGCTCTATTGGCATAATGTAGTTCTCAAGACCAAGATGAAGCAGAATCAGGACAACATACAATTTTGATTTTTTGTCAGACATGAGGAGTACCTATGTTTAAAATAAATTGGAAATTCAGAAGTTGTTTTTGAAGGGCTACAAATAGGTTGGATATTTTTTTAGTTGAAAGAGAATACATGGACACAACCTATGTTACACACGAGGAATTTTTCGATATACTTTTGTAGTCTTATTTTAACAAGTTGTTGAAGTGTTTCGAGCCAATTAAGAAACTGTTTACAACAATAGTTTTATTCACTATTTTGTATGCAAGTTTGAAGAACCAACTCAACAAATAGTTACAACAATCCTATTTTATAGGATCTCAATATCTTTGGAGATCAAGATGAGTCAAAGTGTCAAGTCATCTATCTAAAGATTAGATTATTGAGAATCAAATGCAATGAATGTAATAGGATTTGTCTCCTAGATGCTAGCCAGAAAATAGGATCACATCAAAATTGTATCTAGGAAATAAGATCTATTGAAACCAATTTCTGTGTATAAAAAGGAAACTTGCTGACAAAATTAGGGGTTGGAGTGGTGGTATTTTGTAAAACTTTGTTTCTCATTGTAAAGGATGATACTTATTTCATTTTGAACTAGATGGAAAAGGCTATCTGATGGTTAGATTTCTCTTATTTTCTGTTATTTTTTCTTTTCTCACTTGAATGCATATTTATCTTCTGTGAAGCATTTGATATATCTTGTTTATGATTAAAGCCAATAAAGATTTTGCTTATTGCTTGTTCATTACCCAATTTTTGTTTAATTACATGTTTCTTGTTTTTAAATGATATTTAGGATCAATAATTTCTTATGTGAGTGAACATATTGGAAACTTACATATTTCTATCTTTTATGTTATAATCTGCTATCTAATTCATCGGATTGACTACCATTTACTAAGCAAGTGTGATAGGAACTTCTACTTGTGATCTAAGATCTATATTGTTATTTTTACCCATTGCTTAACCCTCAAACCAATTTCAAAACCCCAAACATACTTAAAATCATAAACCATTGCAATAAATGAGGTGCCCTAGCTCTCCCGTTAGCAACCAAGTGCAACTTTAGGGACTAACATCTTTTGGTGCTGTTGTCGGGGGAAGGAACGAAGACATTTTCCTTGGGAAGAATGACAATGAGAAATACTAGCTCTTGATGGTGGAAAAGAGTTGGATGCAAAAGTAGACTGCATACTTTTTCACCTGGCAACTCCATTACTGAATATTTGTCTCCTAAAAGAGAAGTGAAGGGATCAAAGTCTGAACCCACTAAAGCCTCAGTATCAAATTCATCTTCAAAAAGGAAAGTGACTAGAGCCAATCCTGATCCTAAGCCAATTCCAACAGTATCAGATCCTGAAAAATTATTGAGAAAATCTAGAGAAACTCCAGGTCATTTTTCATCTTCAAAGGGTAAATCTGTTTTTTCTAGAGAAACCATTTTTGATTCCCAAACACCCATTGTTGTTCCTCATGAATAATTAGTGCTTGTAATTTGAAGAAAAACCCGTTGTACACCCTTCAAAATTAGTTCTTCTTGCAACAATTTATGTTAATGATTTGACAGTGGAACATTGGAGAGCATTTTATGAACTGATCAAAATAGAAGAAGAAGATACTATCTTCACATTTGAAACCCTAAGTGATTTTCGTGCACCTACCAAAGAAGAAATTGACCAGATATTATCTTCATCCTTAACTTATATTTTCACTTCTCAAAGAGTGAAATTCAAGTTTTCAATAACATTTTGGATATTGAAGGACTCTTAGAATCTCAATGGATCCATTCTTAGCCTTCATCACCCCCTAAAGTTCATACTCCACCTTCACCTCATATTTCACATCCATCTTCTGCTCCTAAATCTCCTACTTTAGTTGTTCACACCATGGTTTCCAATAGAATGGACACTATCATAGTTGCTAGGTATGCACCCCTGGTGTTACCTCAAGTGTTATATGCTTTCCCAGTTGGAGACTGTATGAAATATTTTTCTAGGTTTAATGGAGAAGGAGAGGTAACAACTGAAGAAAAATTGACATATTTTTATAGCTTTGAAGACAATTTCAATGTTGAACACACAGATGTATGGATGGGATTATTTGTGCAGAGTTTGGATGGGAAAGTAAGGAACTGGTTTGGAGGCCTCCCTTCCAATTCTATTGTTGAAATTGATGCCTTATATGAAGTCTTTCTGAAACAGTGGGGAGAAAAAAAGACTACTTGTACTATATTACTAAATTTGGAGCTCTAAAAAGAAAACAAGGTGATTCTGTGTCAGACTTTACCAAATGGTTCAATAAAATGTATAGTAAAATTCTTGATGAAATTAAACCCACTGAGACTTCTGCTAAAATAACTTTTTCCAATGATTTTGATGTTGATTTTTCCCTCTTTTCAAGAGAAAGAAGGTATGCCACTCTAAGTCTGATGCAAGAGGCTGTTATTGAAGTAGAATCAAATATTTTAGCAGCTGAAAGATTAAATTTAAGATCTGATAGAGATAAGAAGAAGCAAAAGGAAGAACTTCCATCTTCTTCCAATCCATCATTAGATCCTAAAATAGATGAAATGGACAAAATTATGAAAACTTTGACTTATGAGCTTACTATATTGAAATCAAAAGCTAAGCAACCAAATATGCATGTTCAGGAAGGAGAAAATAACAACCCTAATCAGTTTAGAAGGCCAAAAAATGCTCCTCAAATTATGCAAAGGGAAAGGAGGAATCAAGATGATCAAAGGGCACTACCTCCTTTTCAAAATAGTGCAATAGAAGAAACTAAAGGGGTTGATGACATTGAAGATGATTCAATAGTTCATTTACATGATATTGAACTACCTTCTCCTCATCTTACGCAACATGAATATGAAAACTCCCTTATATTGAATCAATTTGATGAGGATGACGTAGAATAATTTTTTTAGAATGAACCTAAGAAGAAATATGATCTAAGAACTAGATCAAGTGGATCAAATATAGATACATCAATTTAGACAAAGAATACAAGTGCACCAGTCAAGGAGGTACCAAGTAAAGAAGCAGAGAACAAATCATATCAACAACAACAACATCATGTCAAGGTTAGTGTTCCAGAAGTAAAAGAAGCATAAAAGCAATTGATTTCTTTTAGTTTGGAGACTGAGATTAACAAGATCAAAATACCTATACCTTTGATAGAATTATTGAAGACTGATCATTTTAAAAAGACTATTTTGAAAGTCTTACAACCTCCTACTCATGTAACTTTTTCTGATACTATAAATCTTAAAGATGAAAATCCTGCTATTACCATTGGCCCACATATTGAAAATGGATATGATATTTCTCCTCCATTTTATATATCTCAGAATTTTCATGAGAAATTTTTTCATAACTGCCATATGGATTCAAGAGCTTCACACAATGTCATGCCTAAGGTAGTGATGGATGAGCTAGGTCTGGATATCACTAATCCCTATCAAGACTTATACTCTTTTGAATCTAAAAAGGTTAAGTGTTTAGGATTTATTAAAGACCTGGTTGTCACCTTATCTCAGTTTGCTATGAAAAATGTGGTCATGTATGCGGTAGTTGTTGATATATTGCCCAAATTTGGTGTGCTTCTATCTAGATCTTGGGCTAAGAAGTTAGGAGAATCCTTGTAGATGGACCTTACATATGATACTATACCTATATTTGGAGGAGAACAATGAAGGTTGTACAGGGAAGTTAGACTAGCCTATCTTGTAAATGATCATGAAAATCCAGGAAATCACCCCATTTATGCAGTTGAAGATGAAATTAGATCATCCATATTTCATATCAGTGATGATTCCCTTGAGCCATTAGCATTCAAATTTGTGTATAACCAAGAAAAAGGGGTGGAACATGCAGTTTGGAAGATGTTCTTTGATGGTTTTAGTTCAAAGGAGGGATCTGGTGTTGGGGTTGTATGCATTTTTCCTACCAAGGAAGTCATTCCTATGTCATAAAAATTAGAATTTGATACCACCAACAATATTGAAAAATATGAGGCCTTACTGCTGGGATTAAGGGCTGCAAAGGACATGGGGATTTATACAATTGCTATTTTTGGATATTCAGAATTGATTATTCATCAAATCAGGAACATGTATAAGAAAAAACACCAAAGATTGAGGTAGTATAGGAATGAGGTATGGGACCTTGTTGAAAACTTCTTTCTATCCTTTAATATAACTTTTTCCCAGAGAAGTCTGAACCAACAAGTTGATTCTTTATCCCTAGCAGCTAGTAATTTCAAAACTCCTATGTTTTCAAATATGAGATATGAAATTGAAGTAAGGCACAGGCCTTCCATTCCATATAATATCAAATTTTGGCAGGGTTTCAATGATGATAAGGAATTGAAAAGGTTATTAGAGACTGTTGGTGAATTTTCTGCAATCTCTATTGACCAGGAAAATGAAGATGATGATGCATAAATTCAAGCTGATATCTTATTTCGAGATAAATTTGCAGGTCACAAGATTGTAGAATTGAAGACAAACCATTTACCAAAAGGTCTAGTTCCCCTTGAATGGTTGTTTGACCATAATGATGTATCTAAGAAGTCTTTTGTTCAAAGTCAAGAAACATAGGTTGTTGATTGCAATATCAGTTCTGAGTCAAACCCGAATATTATAAAGTTATCTAAAGCCTTGTTAGAAAAACAAAAGAGGAGGTATGTTAACTTGATGAAAGAGTTTTCTAATGTCTTTGCTTGGTTTTATGAATACCTTAAAGTTTTTGATACATAAGTAATTCAGCATAAGATCCCTTTAAAGGTAGGATCCAAACCTTTTAAACATAAAATGAGGCAGTTCAACCCTATGTTGCTGCCTATAATTGAAAAAGAGGTGAAGAAACAACTTGATGCAAATATCATAGTACCTCTTAGATACTTAGATTGGGTGGCCAATCTTGTGCTTGTTCGAAAAAAGAACGATGAAATAAGGTTGCATGTATATTTTAGAAATCTGAACAAGTGTTCTCTGAAGGAAAACTATCCATTGCCCAAGATGGATCATATTCTGCATAAAGTAGAATGTTCTCAAAGAATTTCCATGTTGGATGGATACTCCAGATATAATTAGATATCATTTTTTGAAGAAGACAAGAAGAAGACTGCTTTCACTACTCCTTGGGGAACTTTCATGTATGGCAAGATGACCTTTGGTTTGATGAACGTAGGGGCTACTTTTCATAGGGTTGTGGACATCACATTTGTGGGAGAAAAAGACAAGTTCATGGTAATTTATTTAGATGATATTATTGTTTTCTCGAAATATGATAACGAGCACCTACAACACCTCAAGCAGACATTTGAAAAGTGCAGGAGATATAACATATCATTAAATCCAAAGAAATATCACTTTTCCATGCATGAAGGCAAGCTCCTAGGACATATTGTATATGCAGGAGGAATCAAGATAGATCCTGAGAGAGTGGAGGCCATTCAAAAGATTGACATTCCAAGGAATAAAAAGGATATACAATCCTTCACAGGGAGAATAATTTTTTTAAGGAGGTTCATACCGAATTTTGTTGAAATCATGAAGCTCATTACCAATATACTGAAAAAAGATACAAAAATTAAATGGACACCAGAAGCAAAGTCTTCCTTTGATAGGATAAAGCAAGCTTTAATTGAAGCTTCTGTTATCATCAGTCCATATTACTCTAAAGAGTTTTTGATTTTCTCATTTGCATCTGAAGATACGATTGTTGTTGTTCTGTTGCAAAGGAAGGATGAAGGGTATGAGAATCCTATTTCTTTCTTGAGTAAGATTCTTAGACATGTAGAGTTAAAGTATGACATTATGGGAAAATAGGCTTATGCCTTGTGTAGCATCCCCAACAACCAATTGGGCTATGCCAACCAAAAATTTGAACTTTCATACTGATGCAGAAGCATCATCAACAAACACACGTGGAGAGACAATTTAGTTCCTTAGCACACCTTTGAATCATTCAGAATCTTAACCGCTGGCATTTCATGCAAATATTTTTGAAATGATCGAAAAATGAAGAAGAGCAAACGTTTGGGAGCTGAATGATCACGAGTGATATGGGAGTTTCACTCCTAGTCTTTAATGTAACGAAACTTAGGTAGCAGTTAGTTTTTTTTTCCGAGAAGATGAGCAGTCTAAGGGAACCCTAAGAACCCTTTGAGATAAATAGAGGTGTTGTATGCTTGAATGAAGCTGCTCCAAGTTAGTAGGAGATTGATGTGATTTAGTTGTTGCTGAGTTTTTAGTTGTTGTTTTATCATAGCTATAGCCATTTACTTTTGAATGAATATAACAAATGAAAATTGATCCAATGCATGGTGTTGCTACTATTTACAATTCACTGTTATTTTTTTTTCATGAATGAATGAGTTGTGTTGTTGAGTATATGAAACTGTGAAGTGTTTAGATAAGTTTCGTTTTCTCTCTCCGTTGAGTTCATGCAAGGTGTGCATACAGTTTGCAAGGAGTGCATTGACATAGTTTGTTTTGACTCAGAAGCTCATGAGAGATAACACGAAACTTTCTCGTTGCAAGGAGTGCAAAGTGACTGTTGCAAGGTATGCACAGTCGTCCGCAAGAACTTAAGTCTTGCATGAGAATCTACTACAAGGAGTGACCAAGTCTGTTTCAATTCGTAAGCTCAGAAGAGATAACATTAACTTTCCTTTGCAAGGAGTGCAAAGTGACTTCTGCAAGGTGTGCACAGTCTTCCGCAGGGACTTAAGTCTTGCGTAAGAATCTACTGCAAGGAGTGCATAGATCAAAATTCGACTAAGTGTCGAAGTAACCCTTTATGGATTCAAGGGGTTCGAAGGAGAAAGGTCAAGAGAGATAGTGGGAGAAATCTTCAAAGGTAGTGAAGAGTTGAAGGTTTCACAAGTCACCCACTAAGATCCATCCAAGAGAGAGCGAGATGATTCTAGATCGTTGATATGGGAAAGGCACAGGAGTTTTAAGTATCTGCGTGCACATAGAAGTGAGGATTCACCAAAGTTTCGAAGAGACTAGGAACCGTCCATCATATAGAGGGACAGGTGGCACAATATCCATAACTCTGGAGTGAAAGCACTTTGAGAGTTTTGTGGACAAGGAGAAGCAAATTCGTCAAAGAGACAAAGTAGACCCTGACCATTGGTCGCTAGGAGGTACGTGTTAATAGATCATCGACTTTGAGTGAAACCACTCTAGGAGAAAATGAGTGTGCAGAAGTTGAGATTCTCAAAGCCCGAATTGCCGAAGTGAATCGTAACCATCTGATTCAGAAGGAAATGCAACAGAGACCCATGAACTCTAGGTGAAAACACTCCGGGAGAAAGTGAGTGTGTAGGAGTTGAGACTCTCAAAGCTCGAAGAGTCGAAGTGAACCACAATCATCAATTTGTGAGGGACACACGTTGACAGATCGTCGACTTCGGGTGAAAGCACTTCGGGAGAAAGCGAAGGTTGAGAGTTGAAATCCCCAAAGATTGAATAACCGAAGTGGTCTATGGTCGTCAATCTATGGGAGACACATGCCGATAGATCGTGAGCTCCAGGTGTAAGCATTGTGGAGAAAGTAAGGTTTGAGAGTTGAAAACTTTGAAACCCAAATTGGTGAAGCAGATCATGACTGTTGATTTGAAAGAGGCACACGTCAACAGATTGCAGAGATCTAGGAGGGCGTGATCCGAAGAGAAGGAAGGAAAGGAGGCATATCTGAACCATTGATCGAGGGGATCCATCCGAGATCACGAGATAAATGGTCACATAGGATTGTGGGGACATAAAGTGATCAGACTTTAAAAATTTGAGAGCGGTCCGCAATCGAAACCACGGTATTACAAAAGGGACGCGTGGTGATTGGTAGTGAATTGCGGGGAGAAAAGTGGGTTGATCCCAAACCACTCTTGGCCACACCCGCAATCATGTGTGGACATAGCCCAAGGTCACATACGGGAAAGGGCTAATGGAGGAGGAGCTAGCGCTTGAACCCTGATAGTTCAGCAATGTGAAGGGAGAGGTTGCAGGTGCCATAGAACCTGCACCAAAAGACTAAAAGGGCCCGTGTTTAATTACAAGCGAGACAATTAAGGTTTCAGAGAGCCGATTTAGCTCTGAGAATCAAAGATACTTGATCGAGAGGTCGAGAAACCCCGAGGAGAGAAGGGGGGTCTGCATCAAGTGGTATCAGAGCCCAAAATTGTTTTCAGGAAATGAAGAGGAGCTCAAAGTTGTATTTTGTGTGTGAGAAATAGTTAGCACAATTCCACCAAGGAGACGTGTGGAGCCACCTTTAGCCAATTGCGTTGTAGAAAGAGAAATGATAGAGCTTCATGCAAGATTAGAGGCGATGGAAGCAACGTAGAGGAGAGCACCTGATGCTGGAGATATCAGTGAGGAAAAAAGTGAAGAAATTGAAGTTGAAGAAGCTGTAGGGGAAAATGTTGTCGAGGAATGCTTGCTGAGAGAAGTTGTTAAACTGGGAGCTAGAGAAAAGATAGAGATCCCAATGTGTGAAGGAAACCTGGATGCTAAAGAATTGTTGGATTAGATAAGTTCCATGGACAAATATTTCGACTATGAAGATGTTGATGAGGGGAAAAAGGTGAGACATGCTGTCACCAGGCTAAAAGGACATGCAACACTGTGGTGGGATGAACTGCAAGTTGAGAGGAGAAGCAAAGGCAAACAAAAGATAAAGAATTGGGATAGAATGGTAGTGAAACTGAAGGCTAAATTCATGCCCAAAGATTATTAGATAAATCTATTCAGGAAGTTGCAGAACCTGAGACATAAGGGTATGACAGTGAAAGAGTACACATAGGAGTTCTATAAGCTGAATATCAGGACTGGACAACGAGAGAAGGATGAGGAAAAAGTTTCTAGGTACATAAATGGCCCGAGGTATCAAATCTAGGATGAGATCAACATGATGTTAGTGAGGACTGTAGAGGATGCTTATCAAATTGCTCTGAAGGCAGAGGAGAAGTTGGCTAGGAAACAGAGTTAACGAAATAGAGGTAGAAGCCCAAGAAAAGGCAAGGGAGTTGCCCATGATAAGGCACAAAAAATCAAATATGGGACTGATAAACCATGCAGTCACTCAGAAAGAGGAGGAAGTTCCTGAGGAAGACAAGGTGGTGGAATAATTTCTTCTAGAGGAAGAGGAAGAAGCAGAGGAGGAGAAGTAAGGTGTTATGTCTGTGGAAAGACAAGATACATGCCTTGGGAATGTCTCGAGAAAAAGAAACAAGGAGCAGATGAAGATCGCATTTCTAAAGCATAGAAAAGGAATGTTGAAGTAGAAGGTGCAGAGGATGGAACATCTGTTGGCCCTTGACCAAGTTTTGAGGAACACTTGGTCATATTTGACCATTTTTGGGACCTCGATAGCTTGTCAAAGAGGGAGCGCAACGTGAAGTAGAAATCACGGAAGCTAGACCCCTTTTTTGGGTTCTTTTTGGGTTTTGGGGATAATGTAACGGGATTGGGATGTTGGCCCATGGGTTTACCCATGTTTAGGCCTATTTTGTATATATATATATATATATATATATATATATAGGTCATATAGAAAAGAAGGGGGGATGATATATCTATGTGATGTAGGCTAAGTGCCAAGGGTTGAATCTGTGTGATCAAGGCTTTGTGCATCTTTGTGTAAGACTTACAGAGCCGAGTGCAAGTCCTTGTGAGAGATTGTAGAAGGCTTTGTGCTGTAGTGCAAGGAAGAAGGATCTAGTGAGTTGCGTAGATCTTCTGTCCTATTCGAAGAGGAATTCAGATGGCTCTGTGCTGTAACCTAATTAACTGAAGCTAATAAAGAAGAAGACTGTGTGGACGTAGCCCCAGGGTGGGGGTGAACCACGATAAATCTATGTGTTATGCTCTGTTCCTCGACCTGATGCGTTTGTCTCTCTCTTTGCTAAGTGCTTGATGTGTTTAGATAGATCTATTTATGCTTAGTGCTTCTGAGATATGAATGAATATGAGATTTGGTATGTAAGATGCTTAGTGCTTGATCTGATATTGTTATGGATAAGTACTGAATTATCTTAGATCTAAGTACATACTGCGATGCTCTGTGCCGTCTGTGAAGTATCATGAGGGTTGAATATTGATGAATAATCTATGCTATATGATTTCTAAGTGTTATAATCATAGATCTGTGTCCCAGCTAAGGTTGCAGACACCTAAGTCCTGCAACCACCCTTGCCTCTACCTTGGGTGAGACTTCATCTGCTTCGCAGGTGTTTCTAAAAGGGCCAGTAGCTAGGGTTTTGTTGGTGCGCTGTTGTAGCATTGAACCTTGGATCTGCCCCTATACCAACAACATCCCTGATGTTGAGGAAGGTTCTCTTAAAACCAGAGTCGAAAATTGAAAGGCCAATGCAGAGGAACAATCTATTTAGGACAACTTGCAAGATGAAAGACAGAGTATGCAAGATGATAATTGATAGTGGGAGCACTGATAACTTAGTATCCAAAGAGATGGTGGAGAAATTGGAGTTGGAGACAACTGCACATCCAAATCCATATAAAGTATCATGGTTTCAAAAAGGATACCAGGTAATGGTCACTAAACAATGCCTCGTTGGATTTAAGATAGGAGGATATAGAGATGAAATTCTGTGTGATGTGATTCCCATGGATGTATGTCATGTTTTGTTGGGAAGACCATGGAAGTTTGATAGAAATGTCATTCATGATGGGAGGAAAAACACATACACCTTAGAGAAGAATGGTAGGACACACATGTTGCCGCCAATAGAGGAGAAGAAAGTAAAAGAGGAAGCCAACAAAAGCATACTTCTCATGAGTGGGAAGGAACTCCTGAGAGAAATCAAGAAGGAATATGAGATGTCGTTTGCTGTGGTGAGGAAACCTAGAGTTGTCCTTACAATTACTTCGATGGATGATTTGCCTGAAGAAGTCCAGGAACTGTTGGCGAATTTTTCTGACATAGTAGTGGATGAGTTGCCTAACTCATTGCCGCCTATCAAAAGTATCAGTCATCACATCTATTTGATACCAGGAGAAATTCTACCGAAGAAAGCAACATACAGATTGACAACTCAAGAGAATGAGGAGGTAAAGAACCAAGTCCATGGTTTGTTAGACAAGGGTTTGGTCAGAGAAAGCTTGAGTCCATGTGTAGTACCAACTGTGTTGAGTCCAAAGAAGGATGGAGGATGGAGAATGTGTACAAACTCGAGAGCCATAAACAATATCACCATCAGGTATAGATTTCCTTTGTCGAGAATGGATGACTTAATGGAATGTTTAAGTGGGGCAAATTTCTTTTCTAAGATAGATTTGAAAAGTGGATATCACCAGATAAGGATGAGAGAAGGTGATGAGTGTAAAACAACCTTTAAGACAAATCAAGGTTTGTATGAGTGGTTTGTTATGCCATTTGGCTTAACAAATGCCCTTACCTTTATGAGATTGATGAATGAAATATTGAAATATTTCATTGGCAAGTTTGTGGTTGTATATCTGGATGATATACTGGTCTTTAGCAAGACTAAAGAGGAGCATTTGAGACATCTGACATTAGTGACGAGGAGACTATAGCAGGAGAAGCTGTTGATAAATCTAAAGAAGTCCTCTTTTATGAATACATAACTCATTTACTTGGGTTTTGTGATCTCTTCAAATGAATTGAAGATGGATCCAGAGAAGGTGAAAGCAATCAAAGAATGGCCATCACCAAGGAGTATGTTTGAAGTAAGAAGCTTCCATGGATTATAAAGTTTCTATAGGAAGTTCATCAAGAATTTCAATGGAGTTTGTGCACCAATGATGGATACAGTGAAGAAGAGGCACAAGTCTTTTAAATGGATAGAGGAGGCCGAGAGGAGCTTCAATATATTGAAGGAGAAGATAACATAACGACCAATTATAGTCTTACCAAATTTTGGAAAGACATTTCAAGTGAGATGTGATGCAAGTGGAGTTGCAATTGGAGCAGTCTTGAGCCAGGATAATAGACTAATTGCATATTTTAGTGAGAAGTTGAATGAGACTAAGAGAAAGTACTCCACATATGATAAATAATTCTATGCCATAATTCAAGCCTTGAAGAAATGGAGGCACTACCTTTAAAATTCATAATCAGACAGGAGAAGTTAAACCAGAAACATGCAAAGTGGATTGAGTTTATGCAGAATTTTACTTTTGTCATAAAACATATTTCTGGAAATGCTAACAAAGTTGCTGATGCATTGAGCAGGATATGTCTGCTTCTGCAGGAATTTTAGGTCAAGACCTTGGGGTTTGAACACCTTAAGGATATGTATTATGATGATCCATATTTCAAGGAAGCATACGAAAGATGTGAAAATCCTGTGCTGAGAGACAAGAGCCAGTGGAAAGAGTATATGATTTAAGAGGGATTGTTGTTCAAGGGAAATCCATTGTGCATACCAAAATACTCAATGAGGGATAACCTTTTGAAGGAAAAACATACTGGAGGATTGGATGGACATTTGGTCCATGATAAAACATTTGCACAGTTGATCAGTTCATACTATTGGCCAAGTATGAGAACACAAGTGATAAAGTTTGTGAATAAATGTAGAATCTGCCAACATGCAAAAGGTAAAAGACAGAACACTAGATTGTATCAACCATTTCCAATACCAGAGAGGCCTTGGGATGCAATAAGCATAGATTTTGTGTTGGGAATACCAAGAACACAAAGAGGATGTGATTCCATATTTGTGGTGGTGGATAGATTTTCAAAGATGACACACTTTATCCCATACCAGAAGACCAGTGATGCAACACATGTTGCAAATTTATTTTTCAAGGAAGTTGTTCGTCTTCATGGATTACCCAAAAGTATTGTCTCAGATAGAGATACCAAATTTGTTGGTCATTTTTGGAGAACACTGTGGAATAAGTTGGGGACAACTGAACTTATCACCCTCAGACAGATGGACAGATTGAGGTGGTGAACATAAGTTTAGGGAACTTATTGAGGAATCTAGTCACTGAGCATCATAATTAGTGGGATCAGATTCTGCCACAAGCAAAATTTGCATACAATGACTCACCAAACATGAGCACTGGAAAGATCCCATTCCAAATACTATATGGAATGCATCCAAGAGGAGTAGCTAAGTTGAGAGACTTGAAACAGAGTGAGATCAGAAGCTCTGGAGCAGAAGATTTTTCTACAGAAATGCAGAAACTCCATAGCCAGATTAGAGAGCAGTTGCAGAACTCTAGCCAAGAGTACAAGCACAGAGTTGATCAACATCACAAAGATCTTCAATTTGAAGTAGGAGATCAGGTTCTGACACATCTCAAGAAATAAAGGTTCCCAAGGGGAACATATAACAAGTTGAAGATGAAGAAGATAGGACCATGTAAAATCTTAAGGAAGTTTGATGCAAATGCTTATGAGATTGAGCTGCCAGATGATGTGGGCATATCACCCATATTCAACATATCAGACCTATATCCTTACAAGGAAGATGACACAGAGAGATTAGAATATCAGGAGAAGATTCAGTGGGAGAAGCAGATGCCTGTAGAAGAAAACCACAGATGGAGAAGATCGTTGATTAGAGGATTGGCAAGAAGACCAGGAGGAAGACCTATTTAGAATATTTGGTCAAGTGGAAGGGATACCTGATAGAAGATGCCGAGTGGGAAAATGAAGCTGATATCCAGAAGCATGGAAATTTAGTGCATGAGCTCATGGATAGGAGTCCATGAATTTTTGTCCAAAGGAGTATGATGCAGGAGCATCGCTAGGAAGCACACGTGGAGAGACAATTCAACCCCTTAGCGTGCCTTTGAATCATTCAAAATCTTAACCAATGGCGTTTCCTACAAATCTTTTTGAAATGATCAAAAACTAAAGAAGATCAAACTCTTGGGAGCTGAATGATCACGAGTGATATGGGAGTTTCACTCCTATTCTTTAATGTAATGAAACTTAGGTAGCAGATAGTTTTTTCTTTTTTCTTTCGAGAAGACAAGTAGTCGGAGGAAACCCTAAGAACCCTCTGAGATAAATAGAGGTGTTGTAAGCCCGAATGAGGCTATTGCAATTTAGTAGGAGATTGATGTAATTTAGTTGTTGCTGAGTTTTTAGTTGTTGTTTTATCATAGCTGTAGCCATTTACTTTTGAATGAATATAACAGAGGAAAATTGATCCAATGCATGGTGTTTCTACTGTTTATAATTCCCTGTTATTTTATTTTCATGAATGAATGAGTTGTGTTGTTGAGTATATGAAACTGTGAAGTGTTTAGATAAGTTTAGTTTGTTCTCTTTGTTGAGTCATGCAAGGTGTGCATATAGTATGGAAGGAGTGCATTGACAGAGTTTGTTTCAACTCATAATCTCATGAGAGATAGCACGAAAATTTCCCTTTGCAAGGAGTGCAAAGTGACTGCTGCAAGGTCTGCACAGTCATCCACAAGAACTTAAGTCTTGCGTGAGAATCTGCTGGAAGGAGTGACTGAGTCTGTTTTGATTCATAAGCTCATACGAGATAGCATTAACTTTCCTTTTCAAGGAGTGCAAAGTGACTGCTGCAAGGTGTGCAAAGTCGCCCACAGTGACTTAAGTCTTGCGTAAGAATCTGCTGCAAGGAGTGCATAGATCGAAATTCGACTAAGTGTTGAAGTAACCCTCTATGAAGTCAAGGGGATCAAAGGATAAATCTCAAGAGAAATAGCAAGAGAAATATTCAAAGGGAGTGAAGATATGAAGGTTTCACGAGTCACCAACTAAGATCCATCCAGGAGGGAGCGAGATCATTCCAGATCATTGGATCTGGGAAAGGTGCATGAGTTTTAAGCATCTGCGTGCACATATAAGTGAGGATTTTTTGAAGTCCCTAAGAGACCAGGGACCATCCATCATCCAGAGGGACAGGTGGCGCAAGATCCATAAATCCGGAGTCAAAGAACTTCGAGAGTTTTTTGGAAAAGGAGAAGCAAAGTCACCGAAGAGCTGAAGTAGACCCTGACCATTGGTCGCCAGGAGGTATGTGTCAATAGATCGTCGACTTCGGGTGAAACCACTCTGGGAGAAAATGAGTGTGCAGAAGTTGAGATTCCCGAAGCCTGAATCACTGAAGTGAATTGTAACCGTCTGATTCAGAAGGACACGTGACAGAGATCTCTGAACTCCAGGTGAAAACACTCCAGGAGAAAGTGAGTGTGTAGGAGTTGAAACTCCTGAAGCTCGAAGAGCTGAAGTGAACAACAACTGTCGATCTGTGAGGGACACACGTTGACAGATCGTCGAATTCGGGTGAAAGCACTCCAGGAGAAAGTGAAGGTTGAGAGTTGAAATCCCTGAAGCCCAAATAGCTGAAGTGGTTTGTGGTCATCGATCTGCAGGAGACATGTGTCAATAGATCATGATCTCTGGGTGTAAGCATTGAGGAGAAAGTAAGGTTTGAGAGTTGAAAAATCCAAAACCTGAATTGGCGAAGTAGATCATGACCGTTGATTTGAAAGGGGCACACGTCAACATATCACAGAGATCTAGGAGGGCGTGATCCGAAGAGAAGGAAGGAAAGGAGGTAGATTTGAACCATTGATCAAGAAGCTTCATTCGAGACTGCGAGATCAATGGTCACGCAGGATTGCAGGGACAGAAAGTGCTCAGAGTTTAAAAATTTGAGAGCGGGATGTAATCAAAACCATGATATTACAAAAGGGATGCGTGGTTGATCCCAAACCAGTCTTGGCCATGCCCACAATCGTTTGTGGACATACCCTGAGGTCACATACAGGAAAGGGTTAATGGAGGAGGAAATAAAACCTGAACCCTGATAGTTCAACATCGTGAAGGGTGAGGTTGCGGGGGCCATAGAACCTGCACCAAAAGACTGAAAGGGCTTGTGTTTAATTATAAGCAAGACCATTAAGGTTTCAAAGAGCCGATTCGACTCCGAGAATCGAAGATCCTTAACTGGGAGGTCGAGAAGCCCTAAGGAGAGAAGGGGGGTCTGCATCATATACCAAATTAAAACATACAAATACTCTGCAAATACAAAAAATCATACATAATAGTAATAGAAATACACATGCAACATACACAGGAAAACCCCATAAAAACAAATGCATAATTAAAAATGAAACAAATAATTTAACACATAATTGACACTTATCTTTGATAAAAATATAACCAACTATGTGTAGACCTTCCACTTTCCTTCCAACATTAGACCACATTACTCATAACTCTCAACAGTGGATCACCCCCGAGTTGGGGCTAAACTCCACACAGGTAAAGGAATTCCTAACCAGGATGATGTATTTTAGACTATAGGAAAACACAACCATAGGTTCGAACTCGAACTAATAACCTACATTCCCTCATTCCCCACATGCATGTCCCACCCCAGGAAGTGTGCCCCTTCTTTGCTCAATAGTCCCTCAGCTGTCCCACTTCCTTTCCAGGGCTTCAACAATAGGACAGATAGGAAATCTCAGAGCCCTATAACTGCAGTTTGGCACCTTCAGGAAATCAATTCCCCAAAATTCTCTCAGCTAGAGAGAATTGCTCACAGGCCTGGCAACCTACCTCTTTAATATCCCCACGGGCCTAACAACCTTCTCCTTCAATCCAACTCCTAAGCTAACTAGGTACAGGTACCGTGACCATAAAAGAAAGGTACAAAGGACAATTGAATGAGTGAGTGAATGATGATGGAATGATAGGAAAATTAACTAAGTCCAAACTATATGTATTCATGTTCCCAACTTGACACTTGTCGTGTTGAGAACTACCTTGGGCTCACTTGTCCCTATCCTTAGAATTTAGGATAAAATAATTATCCATACTTTATACTTTAAGGAATATTAATATAACATTCCTTTTGGATTAAGCTCCCTAGCTTAGCCCCTTATCCTTAACTTTTATCCCCATTTCCCTATCTAGTGGAGTTTATCCCCCCCATAATCTCTTACATGGTTGGTCTGTTATAGTGATGTTTTTCATTAATATTTACATGTGATTTAAATTTATAATACAAACATAATGTCCTTTTTGTATCGAGGCTCACCAGCCTAAAAAACATAAACATATACATAAAGGCTCTCTGGCCTCAAGATTGCACACTCAATTTGATGCACACGATATCCTAGGATGCATGCACTTCCAGGTCACTACCACACACTTAACCCAAATGCACACACCATTATTACTTGTGTGCCCCTATCTTGATAATGAATCTCTGCGTACTTACCCAAGTGTGTGCAACACCAAAACCAAGTCCAACAACTCACTAGCCTATATGCATATTTACATTTACAATTATATGTACGATTGTGGTTCAACCTAGGGGTATTACTGTTATTGGATAAATAGGTAAATGTAGACATAAACTAATCTCCCTAGATCCACCTGGATCTAGAACAAAACAAGATAGAACATGGCACTTTCCCTAGGCTCTAATCATCGAATTGACTACCAAACAAAAGACAAGAGACATACCTTTAAGTGTCGCTTCCTTATGTCTTTGTTGTTTCTGTTTTGCTCCGGTGCTCTTGTGATACTGATCCTGCAGTGAGAGACAAACCAACCAAAGTGAAAGTAGTAGAAGTATATTCAATGACAACCTATGCATATGATCAAGGAATTATGCAATAAAATAAAGATAATTCTATGGGAAAGAAGCATGCCACTGTACTATATTAAATAATAGGAAGAGAGATTACAATCGGATGCCTTGATGTTGTAAGGTTCCTTCCAACAGTTCCTTGCTTCCCACACACTTCTTTCTCTAATGGATTCTAATATTGTGTATCTGATAACTACTCACAATCTATCTTGACAAAGCAAAGCACAAAGCCACTCATAAATTTCCCAATCTCAATCCAACTCTAACCTTTCCCATGAGAGCTCCTCTCCTTTTATAAGCTGAAGAAGATAAGGTGAGGAGGTTAGGATGATCCCACTAAATCATGAAAGTGAGTAAGATCCAAACCATTCGGAAGCCACCTTGCCATAGAAGCTTCTCCTAATAGAAGCATCGAGAAGATGCTCATTTTTCCCACGTACGAAGGCCGCCGCACCCTAGCAGTAATGCAACCTGCGGAAACTCCGCGACCTATCTATAGTGCAACCTGCAGAAATCAAGCATTTCCACACCCTATGTATAGAGTAGCATGCAGAAATCCTCCTTAATAGGGTTTTTACAAAGGAAAAAGCAACTTCTTCTCTCAGACAAAGTTCTTCTCCCTTCTTCAGGAATTTAGGCCACTGACCCCTCTGAAGGCAACATATAGGTTTACATCCTTAATGGTCATAAGGATGATGAAAATAATGTGTAACAGAGAGCCCCCCAAAGTATGAAGTTAGAACAAAGTGATAGCTGATATACTTTGTCGTGTGTGTGTAGGGAACAAGGAACAATTGGTCAGAAACCTGCCAATAAACAAGGAAATACAGTACAATAATATATGATCATTGAGGTAGGCATTCCCATACTTAGAATACTAATGACTCAAAGCATAAATGCCAACATGAAAAGATCCATGTCAAGTAAGACAGTTCATGGCCACTAAACATACACTGTGGATCCATGCCATTATGACTCAAATCTGAACGTAGCCACCAAAAATACACTGTGGATATATGTGTTAAAGACTCTAATTTGAACATAGCCATGAGACATACAATGTGGATCTATGCAACAATACAACTTGAATATACTCCAACGCACCCTGGATCTGTCAGAAAAGATCCATGGTCTTCATCTCCACCACTCTATAGTACAAATCTGACCATGTGAATACATGTGCTGAAGTTGAACATGGTAGAAACCACTTGATTACCGATCATTAGTGAATACTGTTAACAAGTGTGAGAGAAATCACCATTAATGTCAATGACTCCCAAGGTACTCTAGTACAATCCAACAAATGTGAATTAATGATCTGAAGTCGAACACTCGACGAAATCTCTCGATCAGGGGTTGATAATAAAAAATCACTTTCGAAAGCGAGGAAACTTGCCATTGAGACATGTAAGTTCTAAGGTACCAATTAGTTTCTAAGTCTCATTCCTGGATAATGAGTTGAAGTCGACAGGAAAATACTCGTCACAGGAGGGCCTTAATGTATCCCACATCAATGACACAAAACAACTGACAAGATTTGATGTAGATCAGAGTAACAAGTGATTTAGGATTGACTCATGGATGACTGACGCAATAGAAGGCTTAAGGATTGCAGAAATGGCCGACGCAATAGAAGGCTTTCAGGGTTGAACTTCTCTTTGAACATATTGACGACACGACAACTGTCTTGGAAAACTGACTCAACAACAGGGATCACAGACCAATTTGTAATCTTCTAAAGGATTATGACCAAGAGACAAGCAGATTTTACAACCTAGACACAAAGCAAGTGAAAGGGTGTCATGTTCAAAGGTGACTCTTCCATGGATTACAGGTTTAGACACATTTCTTTCCCAATTCTGCCCCCATCAATTCTGGCGATTACCTCTTTATTTTTATACAAGCTTGAGGAGGATAACATATGCTTGTTTATGTAATCTCATCCTTCGGATGAGTCCCTCGAAGTATGTTTAACGAACCCTGAGAAGGAGTGGTTCGGCCCCATATGGGCCTTCCAATGTTTTTTTTACGAGTCCAAAGAAAGAAAACTCATAGGTTTTTCATGTTTAGAGAGTCTGAAAAATAGCTAAAGAAAACTCCGATCCCATATGGGCCTTTCGATGTTTATTTAACGATTCCAAAGAAAGAAAACTCATGAGTTTTTCATGTTTAGAGAGTCTGAAAAACAGTTAAAGAGAAATCTCTTAGTTCCTTTTTCGTAAGTTAGTTTGATGAGACCAAAAAAGAGATAAACTATCGCTCAACAAACACACTTTCTAATACTTTAACGAGCGTGAAAAGAACAAGATCGCTCAACAATCTTTTCATGTTTAGAGAGTCTGAAAAGAGATTAAAGGGAACTCCAGGGGGTTCCTTTTTTGTATAACCTTTGCGGGTCTGAAAAAGTGATAAAAGTATACTTGGTTACATTCTCATTGATTTATGAGCACGAGAAAGGACAAAGACTAAGCTCGATAACTTATTCTCATGTATTTACGAGCATGAGAAAGAACAAAGACTAAGCTCGGGATTGTTTTCATTTTTACGCAAGCTTTAAAGCAAAACAAAACTATGCTTGGGATAGATTTTATTTTTACACAAGCTTAAAAACTAAACAAAACTATACTTGGACCTGGTTTATTTTTACACAAGCTTGAACCAGAGGAAACTATGCTTGGTTCTGGTTTCATTTTACACAAGCTTGAACCAGAGAAAACTATGCTTGGTCTTGGTTTCATTTTTACACAAGATTGAACCAGAGGAAACTATACTTGAGGTAGGTGGTTTCATTTTTACACAAGCTTGAACCATAGAAAACTATGCTTAGGACTTCCCAACACATTAGCCACAGCTGGTTGGTACTTAGCCCCCAGCTTAAGAAGCTAGAGGTTTAACTTCAACATGAAGTCCAGAGGCTAGAATCATTTCCCCCCAAGCTTCATCTCATCCAACTAAAAAGGAGAATGGAATGAAGCTTCAAATACTAGACGAAGGACTTGACTCAAATAGAGAAGGGGAAGTTGTTTCATTTTTGAATGAGCTTGACACAGGAGAAGAACTATGCTCGTGAATCTAGGTTCAATCCCTAGACCTCTGTTTCATTTTTTAACGAGCTTGACATAGAAACATGAATTATGATCATAACCTCTGTTTCATTTTTTAAAGAGGTTTCCATAGAGACACAAAAACTATCCTCACAGCTGGTTTCATTTTTTTTTAATGAGCTTGAAATCAAGAAATCATGCTCAAAGATGGTTTCATTTTTTAAGGAGCTTGAAATAAAAAACCATGCTCATCTCTCTTCTTGATCAGGGCTTCCAAGAGGATAGTGCTCCGGAAGGGCACCATGTCAAGGGGTAAAACTCGGTCATGGCTTCCAAGAGATCTTCAATTGACGGAAGAAACACACTCTGGAAGGAACACGTGTCGAGGGTCGCGAGAGGGGTACGGAGGTTAGGCTCCAATAGCCCTACCAAAGAGGTCACCATGTCAAATATCGTATCCAAGTCACTGTCATCGACAATGGGAGGTATGGGAGACAATGCCACATAATTTACCTGTGGCAGGGGCGATGCCGTCTGCATATAAGAACCACGTAGGGAGGTCATGGAGGTCAAGTCAGGACCAAAAAATAAAAGTTGATCAATGGTCACAATTCTTCCATCGTGAGGGAAAGATATCACACGAAAAAGAGTGGACACAATAGTTTTCATGGAATAGACATAATCCTGCCCAAGGAGTAAAGTGAAATCCAAGGGGTCTTGGACTACCATGACATCAATAAAGATAGTTTTCCCTCCCAAAGTTATAGGAAACTGAGGAAGGGTCCCTAAAGGTTGACTGTTTCTTTTGCGTAACTGGTGCAATTTGAGGACAACCCAAAGCTTGCCAATCAAGAGAGGATAAAATACTAATGGACACACCTTCATATATCAACGTCTGAGGAATGTCCCGACCACAAATCTATACTGTAATATGGAAAGGAATGTGAGAGGGAAGACAAGGTCCAGTTAGCACACCCCAATTAAAAAAGATGGTCTCATTACTTGGAGGGGGTTCCAGGGGAGAAGGAGGAATGCCTCCCAACATGGTAGATTTTGTTTCAATGAGAAAAATGTCAGCACTATCGATTTTACTCTCGAGCGAGAGAGTAGGATCGATCGATGACAAGATCAGATCAACCACTTGGGTTGCATTCTCCAAGGGGAGAATGGGGTCGACGGTTGGAAAAGGATCGACCGCTTGGGTTTCACTCTCTAACGGGAGAGTGGGATTGAACGAGGATGGGATCAGATCGAC
Organism: Picea glauca; assembly: GCA_000966675.3. Classification (NCBI taxonomy): domain Eukaryota; kingdom Viridiplantae; phylum Streptophyta; class Pinopsida; order Pinales; family Pinaceae; genus Picea; species Picea glauca. The sequence goes on from JZKD02S2443112.1 coordinate 756,338, forward strand.
CACTTGGTCAACTGGTTCACTTAAGGACATGACCAGATTGACCACTTGATCAACCGGACTGACCGATGAATGGGACAGATTGATCATTCCATCAACTACAGGTGGTTCAAGAGTAAGCTTGCGATAAGCAGCTGGAAGTTGAGGTTGTAAAATAGTCATATCTTCCAGGAATTTCGAGGCTTCTTCCATATGAGGGCAAATGTGAGTTAGATGATGCCCTTTGCATAACATACATATGAACTTGGCTCTACTTTTCTTCTTCCCAATGGTATCTTGACTAGTTGATGGGAGGTCATCAACATGTTGTTCATAGGCTAATGACATGGTTTGGCGAGGGTGTGTAGACCATGCTTCTATAACCTTGGATAGACCAGGGAAATCCTTAAGAAGATGGATACCCTTACAAATCTTGCAAGGGTACTTGGGCTTACGGGTTGTTTGGGTGTTCTTGGCATCATCAACACTCCCAACATGATCAATAGTAACTGGTTTCTTTTCAACACGTTTGGCAATGGTTGGAAGTGTGGATCCTTGCTTATTTTTGTTCTTCTTATTCTTCCTTTTCTTCTTCTTCTTATTCATTGAGTTACTAGCTTGAGAGATTTCACTCGGCGAAGAAGATGAAATGGAATAAGACCTTGCAAGTGAAGAAGGTGAAGGATCAACATGAGGTTGATGCTCTTGGGGGGAAGTGCTTACAAAAGAAGCACTAACTACATTCAAAATTACCTGAGTGGAAAACAACCACACTGGTAATCCAATCGTGAGACCTGGAAGGCTCAAAGTAGAGATGCGAGGAGGACCAATGTTTCTGTAAGAAGGAAAAACAAAAGGTTCCCCTGGAGTAGGGGTTCCTTCATTGGTCATTTCGGGAACTGACGCCATTAAAAACAATATCCAATATAGAGTCCACTAAGGAAAACAAACAACACACGCTAAAAATCTAGTAAGCAAACAAGCAAACAAAACCTTCTCACAATGAGCACACTAGTTGGTGATGAAATCCAACGTTGCGGGAACAAAGTAAGAAGGGGATGAGATAGAGTGAGTGGAAAAGTTACGTTGACAACTTGCTTACTAGACTTACACCCTGGTGCAAGCTCCCACACATAATCATGGGTATACCCTCCAAGGAGCCCGAGTGAGTTTGGCCAACATTAATTCTAGGCACCGTGAAGACTTGCCCCTCCACAGTCACCTTGTGTAAAGACCGTAAAGAGATAGGTCACTAAGGTTACCAACTACAACAATGATGCCTGGGGAAACGATCGACAGTCCGATCCATGTGCAAAGGCAGGGTATCTAGTTTGAAATCAACTTGAAAGGCTTTCACTCATCCTTGTGGGTATACCTTCAAGTGACCCCCATAATACGTGCAATCTCTACACCAAGACCAACAAAGCAGGGTGAGTAACTCTACCAGTCTCAATGCGACCTCGTGATTGACCCTTGTGTTAGAAGGGCTTCCCAGGACAAAATGTAGCAAGTGGATTTCACTGCTCCCTCACACAAGATTCTATGTTTGTTTGCAGCTTTGGAAATTTATCTTTCACACCTATTCCAAAGCCCTACAACTAATCTAATGTAGGTTTGCTACCAAAAAATATAAAAATGTCTACTCAATTTTTATAAGCGCTTTATTTTTAAGGCTGTTGTTATCAAAAGGAAAATGGCATGGACAATATGGTGTTTTGACTGACTCAAAAGTTATGCAAAGAGATGAAGATGCAATCTTTTCATTTTGATGAAATCTATGCTACAAGGAGGAGAGAACATTTATCATTCCCATAAGCCCAATGTCCCAAAATTTTAAAACTCATCAATATCAATATCTTCAAGAAAGGAGAAAAATAGACTGTACACCAATACACGATTCATGGCCATGAGGGGGAAAATTTTTCTGAATTTAAGACCAAAAAATGCCAAGAATCATGCAATTTCGCTACTTCAAATGCAAGGATGTCCCCAATCTAATATAAAGCAAGAAATTAAAACTTTTTGTTTCAAAGATAGCTAAAAAAATAGCAAATCGACATCAAACAAAGCAACCCAAACAATTTTCTCTTTTAACACGAACTATTCAATAAAAGAAAAAGAAGTTCTTTCACCAAACAATTCTAAATAAAAATGATGCTTTGTAACAAAAAGACACTCAAATCAAGAGACCAAATCTTTCAAAAGTCAACAAAGCAAAAATAAGGCAAAGATGGCTAAAATAAGTTTCAAAGATGTCAAGCAGACTGTAAATAGATCATTATAAAACCAAAAAATTCACCCCAAAACCAAATCCAAGGTCTGGGTAAGGAAAAATCATAAAAAATCAAACTTTTCACAATTTCCACAGGCTGTAGACTAACACAGTGTGGAAAGCTCTGATTTTCGCAGGCCAGATATGGGTAGGGTGCAGAGTTTCCTCACTGGTCTAAACAAGTAGGGTGCGTAAATCCTAATTCGCCATAGTGTCCCTCAAAGCCGGGTGCGGAAATCAAACAAAAAACAAAAAAACAAAAAATTAAGAAGGTTTTCCAGTGAAGTTTAACAGTAAGAGAGTCAAGCTGGATATCCCAGTGACTTAGAAAATAGAAACCAAGCAATCAAAGAAAGACAATAAGACAAACTAGGAAAACAATATGTTCCCTAGCGGAGTCGCCAATTTTGTTATTGGATAAATCGGTAAATGCGGACATAAAATAATCTCCCTAGATCCACCTGGATCTAGAACAAAACAAGACAGAACATGGCGCTTTCCCTAGACTCTAATCATGGAATTGACTACCGAACAAAAGACGAGAGACATACCTTTAAGTGTCACTTCCTTGTGTCTTTGTTGTTCCTATTTTTCTTCGGTGCTCTTGTGATACCGATCCTATAGTGAGACACAAACCAACCAAAGTGAAACTAATTGAAGTATATTCAATGACAACCTATGCATATGATCAAGGAACTATGCAATAAAATAAAGATAATTCTATGGGAAAGAAGCATGCCACTGTATTATATTAAATAATAGGAAGAGAGATTACAACTGGATGCCTTGATGTCGTAAGGTTCCTTCCAACAGTTCCTTGCTTCCCACACACTTCTTACTCCAATGGATTCTGAGACTGTGTATCTGATAGCTACTCATAATCTATCTTGACAAAGCAAAGCTCAAAGCCACTCATAAATTTCCCAAGTTCAATCCAACTCTAACCTTTCCTATGAGAGCTCCTCTCCTTTATAAGCTGAAGAGGATAAGGTGAGGAGGTTAGGATGATCCCACTAAATCATGAAAGTGAGTAAGATCCAAACCATTCAGAAGCCACCTAGCCACAGAAGCTTCTCCTTCTAGAAGCATCGAGAAGATGCTCATTTTTCCCACGATCAAAGGCCGCCGCACCCTAGTAGTAATGCAGCATGTGGAAACTCCATGACCTAGCTATAGTGCAACCTATGAAAATCAGGCATTTCCACACCCTATGTATAGAGTAGCTTGCGGAAATCCTCCTTAATAGGGTTTTTACAAAGGAAAAAGCAACTTCTTCTCTCAGGGAAAGTTCTTCTCCCTTCTTTCTTTAGGAATTCAGGCCACTGACCCCTCTGAAGGCAACATATAGGTTTACATCATTACCAGTCATAAGGGTGATGGAAATAATGTGTAACAATTACATTCCCCTCCCCCTTATTTATGCATTGTCTTCAGTGTAGTATATACACATATACAACCAAAATTTCAAAAATCTCCAAAAATATGCGGGTATTATGCCCGCATAGCATCCTTGTGCTCCCAAGTTGCATCTTTAGAACAATACTATGTCCATTGGACCTTTACTAGCCCTATGGATTGATTCCAGAGCTTCTTGATCTTATGATCCAATATGCATATCAAATGCACTTGAAAGACACCTTCTTGCTCCACCTAAATCACATTCCAATCAATGACATGATTAGTATCAGGTACATACTTTTTGAGAAAAGATAGATGGAATACATTATGAATAGAAATTGATGCAGGAAAGGAAAGTATGTGTGGTATAGGCCCAATCCTCTCTAGGATATCAAATGGCCCACAATAATGAGCTTCCAACTTCTAAAATTTTCCCAACTTCAGGGAACTTCTTTTGGCCACTTTCAAGAACACATGGTCACCCACTTTAAATTCCCTCTGATTTCTTCCCTTATCTGCATAGATTTTCTGTCTGTATTGGGAAGCCTTTAAATTTTGTTTTATTTTCATCATTTTCTCTTCCATTTCCCCGAGTAATTATGGCCCAACCACTGCTCTATCTGTTGGGCTATCCCAACTTACCCGTGTGTTGCACCTTCTGCCATAAAGTGCCTCAAATGGGCTCATCTTTAGAGATGCTTGGTACCCATTGTTATAAGAAAACTCTACCAAGTGTAGTTAGTCTTCCCATTTTGATGATTTATCCTTCACATACATCCTCAACATATCCTCAATCACTTGATTCACCCTCTTTGTTTTCCCATCTGACTCTAGATGATAAGCTGTGCTAAAATTCAAATTTGTTCCAAATCCCTTGAATAATCCTTTCCAAAAATTTGATGTAAATTTTGGATTTCTGTTAGACACAATTGTCTTGGGTATACCATGTAGTCGAGAAATTTATCTCATATAAATATCAACAATATTGGTTGCCTTGTGAGTGAGCTTTACTGGAAAAAATGGACATCTTTAGTAAGCTTATCTGCCACTACCATGATAAAATCACGTTGCTTGGTTGTTCTGGGAAGTTTGGTGATGAAATCCATTGCTACAACTTCCCATTTCCACTTAGGAATGGGCAATGGCTATAGCACACCAGCTGGGTGTCTATGCTTAGCCTTGACCTTTTGATGCTCCAAACACTTGGAAATAAAATCAACAACTTCTTTCTTCATGCCTGGCCAATAATACCGGCTCTTGACAGCTGCAATAGTTTTTTGATAACCTAGGTGCCCATCATAAGGTACATTATGCATTTCATTCAATATCATATTTTTCAATTCCTGGGAATTTAACACATAAATTCTACCCCTGTACATGAGAATTTCATCATTTTCTAGCTTATAGTCTTAAATTTTCTGCAGTAAATTACCTTGCTAAAGTTTTTCCTTTACCTCCATGTATTTCTGATATGATTTTGCAGCCTCCAAAATTCTATCTTTCAAATCTGATTGTTAAATGCTAATGGTTTTAGCATGCATCTCATGCACCCTCTTGCTAAGTGCATCAACCACCTTGTTGTCTCTGCCTTTGAATTCTTTATATCAAAGACAATATAAATTCTAACCACCTGTTTTTCCTGACATTTAGAATTGGTTGTCCAAATAAATATTTCAGACCACTATGGTATATCCTCAACTTGAATGTTTTTCCCATGAGATAGTGCCTCCACATCTTCAAGGCATGCACTATAGCTGCCAACTTCAAATAATGAGTAGCATAGTGCCTTTCATGCTCCTTCAACTTCCTTGATTCATAGATACCACATACCCATTCTGACTAAGGACTCCACCAAACACTTATTACATGCATCAATGCATATAATGAAATATTCTTTTGGATCGACAATCCTTAGCACTGGAGCACTTGTTAATAAATGATTCAAGTGTTGGAAACTCCTGTCACAATTTGATGTCCACTCAAACTTCACACCCTTTTTCTGTAAGGAAGTGATTGGGTGTGAAATCTTTGAGAAACCCTCAATAAAACTCATGTAGTAACTTACAAGTCCCATGAATGATATTACCTGAGATACATTCCTTGGTGTTGACCATACTTCAATGGCCCTTATATTTTCCGGGTCCACGATTATTCCTTCCTCCGAAATGATATGGACCAAATAATGAATTTGATTTTGATAGAATGAGCACTTGCTCAATTTGGCATACAACTGATGCTCCCTCGATGCATGAAATACCATCCTTAAGTGTTTCACATTCTCTTCCTTCGACTTAAAATATATAATAATTTCATCTAAAAAGACAATGATAAACGTATCTATGTATTCTCTAAAAAATACCATTCATTAAACACATGAAGATAATTGGTGCATTTGATAACCCAAATGGCACCACTGTGAACTCATAATGACCATACCTTATTTGGAAGGAAATCTTGTTGATGTCTTCATCTTTACTTCTTAACTAATGATATCCTGACCTGAGATCAATCTTGGAGAATATTTTTTCATCCTTCAGTTGATCAAAGAGGTCATCGATCCTTGGAAAATGATACTTGTTCTTCATAATTACCTTGTTTAACTACCTGAAGTCAATGCAAAGTCTCAACGTTCCATCCTTTTTCTTCACAAATAATACTGGGGCACCCCAAGGTGACACACTTGGGCATATATACCCCTTATTCATAATCTCTTCAAGTTGCATTTGCAATTCCTTCAATTTTGGGGTACTCATCCTATAAGGGGTCTTGGATACTAGGGTTTCTCCAGGCATCAGATTGATGGAGAAATCAATGTCTCTTTTAGGGGGTAATCCAGGTATTTCTTTAAATACATCTCCAAACTCTTTTAGGACTACACAATCTTCAATATTTGGTACCTTAGATTAGGTGTCTCTTCCATATGTACTGTAACACCCTGTTTCCCCTAGTTTGTAAAAATAAATATACTGGCCAAGAACTATGGCAGACTCAAAGATGTGAATGTGTGATTTTGAATGGAACTTAGTATAAAAGGTCGATGAATGTAAATAATGTTATGAATATATGTTGTAGGACTACTGAGAGGGGGATGTGCTGAAAAGAGACCACGATGGCTGATGAAAGGTGGTGGAAGGCACCTGGAATGGTGGCATTAACTTCCATTGAAACCAATACCGTATTTGGTCTTCACTGGCCCAAAGATCAAGAGCAGCTCGCTGGCCCCAAAATAAATTACTCACGAGGTTGGTAGGTGAAGAGGCTCCTCACGAGTTAATGAGGGATGGGGGTGAACTGCCCATCTGTGGAAGCCTCAGACCTGACCACCACGGGGAAGTTTGTGCCACACGCAACCTCGCCGGAAAAGAAAAGGGCAGGAAAGAGGTGTGGAAGGGGGCAGTCGCAACAGAGATCGCAAGAGGGGAGAAATAAGAAGGACTCTGGAAAAATATATAGAGTGATCGATAAACAAAGAAGAAGGAGAGTAACCTTCGTTCTCAACTTCTGACGAATAGAGACTTAGTCTAACATCATCATGGTCTAAGCTCGGGGGTGGCTAGTGGTAAATCCATAGGGAATCGCTGAGCCTACGGTTGGGTGGAAACGAGCACCCCCCTCAGTAGTTGCATCAAACCTGGTGTTTTTCTGATAAGTGTTATATCTCGTATCTTGAAATTAATATTCTGACATGTATGTTCATGGTTTGTGCAATTATGAATGATTTCAATATAAGACTGTCTGTATGGTGTTTTGATCAGAAATGGTGGTTGTATGATTATATTGGAAAGACCACCTATGGCTTATATATATATATATATATATATGTTATCGAGAAATTTATTCCCTTATTTGTCTCAAGTAATGCCCTGAATAGATCTCCCCAGAGGGACACCCTTTTTGAAATTTTATCCAAGGATCTGCTGGAGGATTTTATGGCGTAAGTCTTAAAACCCTGCACGAGAGAGAATGGTCCTCTTAGACTTCAACATTTCGATGGGTTAGAACATTTTGGTGTTTCGGCACCTAGAAACCCAAGTGCGAGTTCCCTTGTACTTGCAAGTCCCAAAACCCTGAATTGCAAAGTCTTGAAATGACCGCGTGTGGATGGGGTAGGACATTTTGGTGTTTCGACACCTAGGGTACCTAAGTGTGAGTTCCCTTGTACAAGAAAGTCCCGAAAGCCCGACTTGAAAAATACCGAAAAGATAGAGTGTGGAGAAGTTATTATATTTCGGTATTTTGACACCCAGGGTACCTAAGTGCGGGCCCCATGTACTTTCCAGTCTCGAAAAATCGACTCACAAAACCCCGACCCGTGAAATCCCGATGGAGGAAACCTAGAAATAGGCTGAGCGATATATATATAAATATATGTATGTAGGTTTCGGAGTTTCGGCTCCTGGGAAACCCAGGTGTGAGACCTCCTGTCGTCGCATATCCTGAAAACCCAGTTTGCGAATTCCTGAAATTGCTTAGCGCGTATAGATTTGGCATTTCGGTGTTTTGGTGCCCAAAATACCCAAGGGTGAGTTCCCTTGCACTCACAAGTCCTGAAATCCTGACTTGCGAAATCCCGAACTAGTATAGTGTATTTAGAGTTCGGTGTTTCAGAGTTTCGGCTCCCCGGGAACCCAGGTACAAGACCTCCTGTTCTTGCATATCGCGAAATCCCAATGGACGAGACCTCCTATGTTTCAGTGTTTCAGCACCCAGGATACCTAAGGGTAAGATCCCTTGTACTCACCGGTCACGAAATCCCGAAGTATGAAACCCCGAAAAGGTATAACGTGACTAGAATTTATTGTTTCGGTGTTTTGGCACCCGGGATAACTAGAGGCAAGTCTCTTGTACTCGCCAGGCCTGAAATCCTGAATTGTGAAACCCCAAAATGGCCTAGCTTGTCTAAATCTTGGATGTTCAGAGTTTCAGCACCCGGGAAACCCAGATGTGAGACCTCCTGTCTTCGCGTAGCCCAAAATCCTGACTTACGAAATCCCGAAATGATAGAGCATGGACAGGTTATGATGTTTCAGAGTTTCGGCTCCTGGGAAACCCAGGTGTGAAACCCTCCTGTCCTCGCATTTCGCAAAATCCTGATAGGCGAAATCCCGAAATGGATTAGCATACATGGTTTTGGTGTTTCGGTACCCGGGTTTTCTAAAGGTCAGGGAGACCCTCGCCCTCTTATACCGTGAAAACCAGGTATGTGAAAACTCGAAAGGTGGAGTGCCAGGCTTCAATCCGATGTGTTATTAATTGTGACGAGCTGTTGGTTCCCTTCGGGTTTCGACACCTCGAAATCCAGGGAACCGAGAATACATGCTTCGCAATTTCCTGAATTGCGAAAGCCAGGAGCACCTCTCTGGTAAGGCCTATGATCATCGTCGGTGATCATATAGGTAGGGATAAGGGATGGTAGGGTCTGCAACAAGCCCCATAGGAATTCAGGGATTCTGTTCCTTAGTAAATGTTCGACAACATAAGTATTCCAACAAAGGACGAACACCTTCAGTAACCACTCACATAACCAGATCAAAGATCAACACACCAATGTTTTCATGTGGTAAAACCCCTATGGGGAAACATCCACGGCCCCAACCAACGCGGCCACTTGGAGCAGTTTATTAATGCAAAGAAAAATCTTAGAGAGATATTTTACAAGAGAGTTTCTCACAATCGATCATCGGCAAATGACCCTCCATGATATTTAAATAGAGATCATAAACCAATCAAGTGTTAAGCCATGGATCAATGGCCGTTAAGATCAAGGAGAGTATGAACTGTCAGATCACTCTATGTCGGTAACATATCGTGACCGTCGGATTTCCGAACTACAAATGCATACTAATGCATACTAAAGAAACACACTTTTACCTAACGACATATTAGACCAAGTAGATCTTAACTAACTCCTAAGT
>JZKD02S2443112.1:782576-801548 GCA_000966675.3 Picea glauca
GTTTTGGCCGTTAAATTTCTCGACCCTAAACTTTCCATCTTCTGACATTGCTCCCACTCGAACCAGGAACCCTCTTTTCCTACAAGTTACCTTATGCTCTGATACCAGTTGTTAGTAAAACAGGACCACGAAGCAATAAAATAAAACAAATGTGGAAATAAAACACAGAAGATACATAATACAAGAGAGACACAGATTTACGTGGTTCACCCAGTGTGGGCTACGTCCACCAGAGAAATTACCAGGTCTTTTCTTTATTATTATCCAGCAAAATGAATGGATACAACCTACAGCAAAACCTGTTGTAACTTCCTCTTCTTTCTCTCACAGTCTCCTCTCTCAGAATACAATATTCACCATCATCCATAGCCACAATACATTTCCCTCATAAAAGGGGGTTGCCTTCTAGGGCAAAAAACCCTAACATAATCTCTATCGTTAGATCTGCGACCTTATAATGAACGGTCCAGATTTACAATGAAATTACAATATACTTTTACAAGGCGATTTTTGCTTCGGGGGCTTTGCCCCCAAACCCCCCAGCTGGGGGATAGGCCCCCCAGACCCCACAGAGGGGGTACCCCCCCTATGCACTCCCCCGCGTGGAAGAGTGTACATACTTCTGGGGTGTAAATACTTCATGGGGTATAAACACGGTTGAAAGTAAAAGACCTATAAATCAGGAATATAATCAGGCTCCAGAACCAACAAAGCTTGGGAGTATGACCATGGATGAATATGAAAGGAGGTTTTTAGAACTATTGAAGTATGTTTCTTTCATCGAGGATGAGCTCGTTAAGATTCAAAGGTATTTGAGTGGGCCGCCATCATTTATCAATGACAAGATACAATATGATGATCCTAAAACATCGGAGGAAACCATAAGGTGAGCTAAATGCCTTTATGATGAACATAAAGGAAGGCCAACTTTCGAAAAATCTTGGGAAGACAAGAAGAAAAACAAGATGGGATAGAGGAAGAAGGGGACTAAGCCACCATTCTTCAGAAATAATTCCCAAGGATAGCTAACTTCTAAAGAACCTAGAATGACCGAGAGAGTGGGGAAAAGACCAAGGAAGTCACCTATTCAATGTTGGGCTTGTGGGGGAGATCATATGTAAAGACATTGTCCTCAAAGATGTGAAAACATGATGAATGTTCACAATGTACAGCAAGCTGATACAGTGGAAGACATGGGAAGAAATGTACCTAGGATCAACCTAGCCCTGGACAACAAGCAAGTTGAGTTTTATTCAGATATGATTGAAGTGGAAGCTAAGATCAACAACCAAACCATTGTTATTTTAATTGATTCAAGAGCTAGTCATAGTTATCTATATCCTAAGATGGTGGAGAGATTTCATTTTCCAAGAAGCAAGCTTGGAAAATATTGGTTGGTGCAGCTGGCTACCAGAGATAAAAGAAAAATTAATGAGATGGTTAAGGCATGTCCAATGGACATGAATGGATTGAGCACAAGGGAAGATTTGAACATCATACCTTTAGGTTCCTATGATGGCCTAATTGGTATGGATTGGTTGGACCAACACCATGCTATAATAGACTATTATAATAAGGAATTTACTTGCTTGGATGATGAAGGGAACCTAAGGATAGTACAGGGAATTCCTAGGGAAGTAATCGTCATAGAAATTTCAGCATTGCAACTGAAGAAAAGTTACAAAAAAGGATGTCAAATATTTGTAGCACATGTAACACACCCACCACAGGAACTAATATTTTTTGGCTTTTTTCCCCCTTTTTACCGAGGAACAGAACCCCCGAATTCCTATGGGGCTTGTTGCAGACCCTACCATCCCTTATCCATACCTATATGATCATCGACGATGATCACAGGCCTTACCAAAGAGGTGCTCCTGGCTTTCGCAATTCGGGAAATCGTGAAGCATGTATTCGCGGTTCCCTGGCTTTCGAGGTGTCGAAACCCGAAGGGAACCAACAGCTCATCACAATTAATAATGCCTCGGATTGAATCCTTGCACTCCACCTTTCGGGGTTTCGTATACCTAGTTTTCACAGTATAAGAGAGCGAGGGTCTCCCTGACCTTTGGAAAACCTGGGTACCGAAACGCCGAAACACCAAAACCATGTATGCTAATCCATTTTGGGATTTCGCCTATCGAGATTTTGCGAAATGCAAGGACAGGAGGGTTTCGCACCTGGGTTTCTCGGGAGCCGAAACTCCGAAACACCATAACCTGTCCATGCTCTATCATTTTAGGATTTCGTAAGTCGGGATTTCGGGCTATGCAAAGACAAGAGGTCTCGCATCAAGGTTTCTCGGGTGCCGAAACTCCGAACATCCAACCTGTAGACATGCTAGGCCATTTCGGGGTTTCACAAGTCGGGATTTCAGGACTGGCGAGTACAAGAGACTTGCCTCTAGTTATCCTAGGTGTCGAAACACTGAAACAATAAATTCTGGTCACGCTATACCTTTTCGAGGTTTTATACTTCAATATTTCGTGACCGGTGAGTACAAGGGATCTTACCCTTAGGTATCCCAGGTGCCGAAACACCGAAACACCATAACTCATCCACACTATTGTCATTTCGGGGTCTTATCCATCGAGATTTCGTGATATGCGAGAACATGAGGTCTCGCACCTAGGTTCCTCAGGAGCCAAAACTCTGAAACACCGAACTCTAAATACACTATACTAGTTTGGGATTTCGCAAGTTAGGATTTCAGGACTTGCGAGTGCAAGGGAACTTTCCCTTGGGTATTCTGGGTACTGAAACACTGAAATGCCGAATCTATACACACTAAGCAATTTTGGGAATTCGCAAACCGGGCTTTTGGGATATGCAACGACAAGAAGTCTCGCACTTGGGTTTCCCGGGAACCGAAACTCCGAAACCTACATATATATATTTATATATATATCGCTCAGCCTATTTCGGGGTTTCCTCCATCGAGATTTCACGGGTCGGGGTTTCGCGAGTCAGGTTTTCGAGACTGGCGAGTACATGGGGCCCACACTTAGGTACCCAAGTGCCGAAATACTGAAATATAATAAATTCTCCACACTCTATCTTTTTGGGATTTCGCAAGTCAGGCTTTCGGGACTTGTGAGTACAAGGGAACTCACACTTAGGTACCCCAAGTGCCGAAACACCAAAATTTCTTACCACATCCACACGTGGTCATTTCGGGACTTCGCTATTCAGGGTTTCGGGACTTACGAGTACAAGGGAACTCGCAATTGGGTTTCCAAGTGCCGAAACACCAAAATGTCCTAACCCATCGAAATGTCGAAGTCTAAGAGGACCATTCTCTCTTGTGCAGGGTTTTAAGACTTACGCCATAAAATCCTCCAGCAGATCCTTGGATAAACTTTCAAAAAGGGTGTCCCTCTGGGGAGATCTATTCAAGGCATTACTTGAGACAAATAAGGGAATAAATTTCCCAAGAACAGACTTGAAAATTGAATCCGTTCAAAACATATATATATATATATATATATATATATAAGCCATAGGTGGTCTTTCCAATATAAGCATACAACCACCATTTCTGATCAAACACCATACAGACAGTCTTATACTAAAACCATTCATAATTGCACAAACCATGAACATACATGTTATAATATTAATTTCAAGATACGAGATATAACACTTATCGGAAAAACACCAAGTTTGATGCAACTGCTGAGAGGGGTGCTCGTTTCCACCCAACCATAGGCTCAACGATTCCGAATGGATTTACCACTAGCCACCCCCGAGCTTAGACCACGATGTTGTGAGACTGAGTCTCTGTTCGTCAGAAGTCGAGAACGAAGGTTACTCTCCTTCTTCTCTTCTTATCAATCACTCTGTATATTTTTCCAGAGTCCTTCCGATTTCTCCCCTCTTGTGATCTCTGTCGCGACTGCCCCCTCCCACACCTCTTTCCTGCCTTTTCTTTTCTAGTGAGGTTGCCTGTGGCATGAATTTCCCCATGGTGGTCTGGTCCGAGGCTTCCCCAGATGGGCAGCTCACCCCCATCCCTCATTAACTCATTTCGGGGCCAGCGAGCCGCTCTTGATCTTCAGGCCAGTGAAGACCAAATATGGTATTGGTTTCGGTGGAAGTTAACGCCACCATTCCAAGTGCCTTCCACCACCTTTCATCAACCATCCTGGTCTCTTTTCAACACATCCCCCTCCCAACAATCCTGCAACATATATTCATAACATTATTTACATTTGTCGACCTTTTATACTAAGGTCCATTCAAAACATGTATTCACATCTTTGAGTCTGCCATAGTTCTTGGCCAGTATAGTTATTTTTACAGATTGGGGGAAATAGGGTGTTACAGTTACCCTGCCCATATGGTGGACCTGACTTATGATTTTTCACTTGCATATTGGTTATATCGTGGTGGCTCTAGTTGCTTGACATTGGTAGCCACATAGGTTACTTGCAGGGGTTATTCTGTAGGTACCTTGAGTCAGATAAGGGTCGAACAACACATAACCTTTATGGAGGATTACCTCTTCGAGGGGATATGAACGACTATGTTGTTAAGCCCACAATGGCCCTTATAATTTATTTTGATACCTCCAATATTTTGAAGGGAGTCTCAAGCCCCTCTTAAGCGAGGCATACCTACTTTAGTGAGGGAGGCCCCTTTTCAGCTACTATATCATGTTCGTGTGCATTTGGCCTTTTTTCTTTATTTTGGTTTTCTCTCTGGTTATTAGTTGGCCTTGGGATTTGTATTTCATTGTGAGTTTTCATTGCTATGGTTAGTGGAGCCCCCGTGACTCCCTCAATTAGCGCTACCCAACCCATGGTATTTTCTTATTCCATGGGGACGAATCCTTTTGTATTTCTAAGTGGTACACCGAATCATGATACTCAACCAATACCTTGAACCTCTAATCCTTTTTCTTTTGGTATGCCAGACATGTCTTTGCACTTGTCATCCTCTATCTCGCCTTCTTATGTGCATCCTAGTTTTGCGTATGGGGGCATGATGCCTGCTTATTCTCCCTTTGTGTTTGGTGGGGGTCATATCCCTCAACCAACTCCCATGGTTGGAGGTTGGAATCCTCCTTCCTCTGGACCCAATCCTAGCGTCACTTTTCTAGGAGCAAGTGCTCAAATGGGCAGTCCTTCTACTTATTACATCTTGTCCATCTATCCTTCTTCCACTATGTCGGTTCCTACGAACTCTTTTCTCATGGCATACCTCCTTCTATCCTCTAATGTTTCATCCAGGGGGATTCAATTTTATAGTATGGGCAACCCCCTTCATGGAGTTCCTTCATCAGGGGGCAACATGTATCCTCACCTAAGTAACCATTGCCATGGTTCTTTCTCTTTGCAAGCGACTTCATCGGCGATGATGCCCTTACAACCCTTTATGAATCAGTTTGGAGGAGGATACCATCCTGCCGCACAGGGCCATGGTGTATACCAGAACCCTTCCTGGCCCGTGATCTCTCAAAATCAATCTTTCCCGCAACCTTGGTATCATATGCCGCAACTAGTCGTTGCAAGTCATGATGGAAACACAAGTCCAGTCACTGCGAGTCATATTGACATTATATCGCCAACCTATGCTATTCATGTTAGAAATATGTCAACAACCTCTGCAAGTTATGTTGAATACATGCAACCAACCACTACAAGTCATGCTGGGGGCACCACTCTATTCACTACTAGTCATACTACTCATTCATCACCAACCTCTGCAAGTCATGTTGGAGATCTGCTACTAGCCTCTGCAAGTCATGTTGGGAGCATGTCACCATCCACTGCAAGTCATGTTGGGGGAATTCATACGATTGATAAGCCTAGATGTATAGGACGTAAGCCCAATTTCCTTTGTATAATTTGCAAAGGAGGTCACCTAACTCGTTTGTGCCCTGCTACTATTGTGGTACAAGAAGCGTAGTCCTTATTTGATATCCCTTCGGGTTCTGAATCGTCTTCGATTTCCCAACTATTTAATCCTTCTTTGATTGATACAACGACCATGCTAATGCAATATTTTTCTGAAACCACTCTTCTTTTGGGGGGTTATGCATCTCTTGACCATGTTGTCTCACATCATGTTCAACCAACAATGATGTCGATGAAATCTTCGGCCGATACCACTCCTATTTTTGGGGGTGATGCGTCTCTAGACCATGTTGTCTTGCATCCGTTTCAACCAACGATTGAAGAAGTGGTCATGCTGATGAAAACTTCGGTCGATCCCACTCTTCTCTTAGAGAGTGTCAAGTCTAAGGAAGTGACATTGTCGATGCAATCTTCGGTCAATCCCACTCTTCTTTTGGGGAGTGATGCGTCTTTTGACCATGTTCTTAGCATTTCTAGTTATATACCTTATGAACACAGGAGCATTCCACTCTTTTCGAGTACACTCCCTCCAAGTCCTAGGGTGGTTTCCTTTGATTGGAATGATCTTGTAGAGCCTCACCTTCCTTCTTCTACACCCTTCTGGATAAGGGGCATTCTTCGATATATTGTAGATAAAGTATCTTCTGCAAGTATTTTATCCTCCTCGGATTGGAAATTTTGGGTTCTCCCAAGATTGTGTTAAATACCAGTGTGTTGTTGGATTCTGACAGGAGTCCTGCATGGGAGCCTTGGCATCCCCCATGATATGCTACTTAGAATAKCATSCTCGAGTTTTKYTTAAGCTCTTTTTCGACTCTTTAAAAMAGTGAAAAKMTTGTCGAGTGAACTTGTCTCTTTCACACTCGTTWAATGGCTTTGAAAGGACGTCTATTTGGTGTAATTTTAACCCTTTTTCRGATCAAGTAGACTAATTTCAAAAAAAGGAACACTCTAATCAACATTGGCTAGAAGAGTTCTCTTGGTACTTTTTCGGGCCTAGGGGACTAAATTTACGAAAAAGAACATTCTTTGKAGTTAAGTTGTAATTGCATTTCATYATTCTGCTTGCAGTATTGAGCCTATTGTCAGTTCCCACTTTCTTGTTATAAGCCTCTTACCTCAACAATTTGCATCACTAKCCAAGGAAATCCTTGTTTATATCCTTTGGAGCTTGACACCCTCTACCCTAAGAGGAAACATTCCCCTGAGTGTCCATGCCCTGCATGCACTTCCTTGCATTGATCATAGGTATGTTCCACTATTTGGAGGTAGCTACTTACTCATGACACTCATTTCCTCTCTTGTATCATAACATTCATTTGCCTATGAAAAAACAAAAAAAAGATGGGTGGGAAAAGAATATTATCTCGTATCGGCAACATTTTTGTCATCTTTAAACAGAGAACAAACATTTGAGTCTATTTTCATCCAAAGTTTGGTTTTATCATGACTATAGGAAGCTGAGCTTGTTACTTAGAGTTTACTCCTTCGATTGGTTATTCTTCCAGTCCCTATGGAGAGTTTGTCGATGCCTCCTGCATCACAAAGTTTCATCATCAAGTCTATGCTGCTAGAGTCCTCCATATGTCTCATGCTCTTGCTCAAAGGTAGTTTATAAGCATGTGTTGGCCATTCCTTAGAACTCTTGAGTTTTCATGTCGGCCATACCCTCAGTGTGTCTCAAAGTCACATGAAGTTGTAGTCCTACCGCGCACCCTGGTCCTACTTTCATTATGGGTAAGTAACCTTGAACCCAATATTCGACATCTCCTCATTGGTCGTTGACTGGGGGGTTTCCCTTGTGTTCGACGACAAGAAATATATTCACACATTGGGATTCATGTATTGTCTTGGATGTCATTAGCCTTATTGGTTGTTTTCTTGCCTTTGTCAACAATCTTCCTTATTGGTTGCTATTTAGAGGGTATTTTTCGTGCACTACTTACATATGGTGCATGAAAAAGACGCACATGGTCGTTGGTTCATGAAAATCCTCTTCGTTTGAGTTCCTCCAAAACATCAAGCTATTTCTTTGTACCTCATGCCGACTGATGAGAGATGCCTTAATGATCTCCTTTCAGTGGGTCTCCTTCCATTGACTTCATCTCATCTATTATGGAAACGAGGCCTAGAGTCCTATGAGTACCTAGAGGCTTGCAGTCATCAATGGAAGGTTCTCCTGCCATCGACAATTGGGAATACATCAATGTCTCATGATCGATGGATTCTTCAAGTGTTCGAACTCAACACCTTTATTCACACTTATAAGAAGGTACTTGGTGCCTTGATAACTACTTTCATTATCGGTAGGTTGTCTTGTGTTTGTTAACGATATACCTTAATGACCGGTAATGAAGTGAAGTCTCATTGTGTTCGACATCAACTCCTCTATTCACATGATGTAGAATTTCACCTTTTGCGGATAGTGTAGAAGACATCAGTTTACAGTAGCAACTTTCTTGAGTTGTTGCTATCATTCATTGGACCACTACCTATATGAATCCAATGATCATGGGAGATCAGATTGTACTCCATTGTATATAGATATCTTCAGATTGATGTTTGAGATTAGTTTCCACTAGGCCTTGTTCATGACTATGACAACCTATGTCATGCGTCTACCTATTTGGTATATTTCCACATGGATCTAGAGTGTAATTCAAATTGGAATCCATGTGTACAAAGTCATTATGGATTGTAACATTCTCACGAGCAGCTAGCACTTCCAACTGAGTCTCCATCACTCCACTTCTGTGAATTATAATGTATTTCGGCCATGGCAGATACTCCTTTGACCTCACACATTAGGGGGAATCTATTATAGTTAATTTTACCTCACCCCATGAAACTTGCTTGGATGGCCTTTCCATTTCCCTATGCAGACTTGAAGTCCCCTTTTGTAATTCCCGTAGCCAAAAAACCATATTTTCCACATATACGTGCCCTACTAGTTAGACAACATCCGTAAATGCAGGTTGCACCACTACAACCCACGTACATTGAGTTTGGTGCTCAAAATTAAAAATTGCATCGAGTTTCCATGTCACTTCATGAGATCCATGATCCTTGACCTTCCATATACTGGAAACGTTCCGACTCAACCCTTCAGTTCCATTTGAAGGATATAAATTGAGCCATATCCAAGCCGTGGAAGAGGAGAGAATTCAAATTTTGAGAGAAAAGATACTCTGGAGAAATTTCACTTCACATTGAGTCTACATCGATTTATCCTTGAAAGTTTGAACACATTATTCAGCCCCCAAGCTCTTCCCCTTTTTATGGAGAACCTCATTGTCTCCTTTATATGAGCTTGCCTTTGGTGAAGGATTGAAGTGGAGGCCCAACTAGAAGGGACTTAGTTTCTCGATTCCAAGACGTGCCGACACAAAAGTTTGTCACTTGTATACTTTTGTTGATTATTTTAATAGAGATACTCTTTTCTCATCCTATTGATATCTTGCAAATATTTGAATTGTTATTATGAGAGTATTTGTCATGTATCTTAATGGATTATGCTATTTTATACGCTAAAATTATATATTATCACCATATGCTTGTGTATCTTGGTTGTTGAGGACAAGTTGTAGGTATAAATATTTGAGTCGTGTTCTCAACATTGGTCTTCATCGAACGTTTGGAAGAGCTAGGATTTTACCCTTGTCTTGTTAGCATTTCATTTATATAACATACTTGAGATTAGAGTTTATCTGTGCAATCATTATGTCTGTTGTGGTTTACCCCATGCCATAGAGTGGTTTTCCGTGTAACAATAATAATGGTGGAAACTAGGATAGGGGTGTATATCCTTATACTCCCTATCTATACTTGGACAAAACACACTTAACTTGAATTACCAATTATAATAACAAAGTAAAGAACCATACCATTTCAAGAAAAAGCCTTAACATGCCAATGCACACAACCAAAATAACCTAGAAATGACCTTCAAAGGCTAGAAAATCATCATCATCAACTCCACAACCAAAGAGAAACCATATCATATCATAAGAGAGCAAAACCCCCAAGGGTGGCAAAAATTGCAGTACAAGTACTTCTCACAAGAGGGAGAGTTATGATAAAATGAGATCTTATGATCTCTTATTTATACAAAATGTCAGTAAGATAGTTTGTCCACACAATTAATGGTTAACCACAAGACTAGGGGTCAAAAAACCTAATATTTCCCCTTTTACAAAGTAATATTAAAAAATCCACTTTAATTTCACTTTTTGCACAAAGAAAACCCTAGTTATAAAGACGTCACCCCTTTAAGGGACGTTTTGGCACTAGGAGAAAGTTGTTAGTGATGGAGGAGAGTAGAAGGACTTCCCAAAGACACATTTCAAGAATCCAAGTGAGTTCCTTCATGGTTAAAGCCTAAAACCCCTCAAAACGTCCTTGTTCCAATGCATGCCAACCTCACCACCAAACCCTAACCCCCTAGGTGACGTCATGCCTCTGGAGGTGATGTTTTGTCTCTCCTAGGAAAAATGTTTGGCATGTGGGGGCTAGGTTATGTCGTCCAAGTCATCTTCTAGGCCTCTGAGGTTTCATCTCTCTCATCCGGCATGCGGGCCCTTGACATCCACCTGTGGGATTTAAGCCCTATGGAATCCCAAGCTAGGATTGTTCTTCCAAAATTGTCCACCAACTAGGTCCTGCAAAGACAAATAAGCACGCCCTCCAAGAATCTCAAGTCATAATTGTTAGCACTAAGATTCACACTTAGAATGTTGTAAGTGTAATCCCAGTACCCATCATAATGTTTAGAGTTGGATGAGTGATTATATTAAAAAATGGATCAAACTGATAAAGTTCAAAGCCTGATCAAATGCAATAAATTCCAAAGACTATATTACAACAAAAAGGGCTACCATAATCTCCAACCAACACATATTTTAAAGATGAATAGAAGAAAATGCAGAAAACATCAAGATGAACAATCAATTTCACACGAGGCTTGATTGACACATTCATATGGATGAAATTTCATTAATTAGGATCCTTCTAATCAAGAAATAAAGATTTGCTCCAAGAAGAGATGCCTCACAAAATACACAATAAATCATCCACAACATAATTATGCTAACAAAGTTGTTGATAACTCCTTTATCAATCATTATTCCATTAGAGCAAGAAGACAAAGAAAATGAACAAAGAAAGGACCACAAGATGATCTTTGACTACACAAGAATCCTTCATTCAGATATACAAAGTCTGAGAGTTTACAAAATAGTAACAACCTTTTTCCTATCAGTCCAAAAAATTTCCTTATCAAAATCCACTTTTATATATAGTAAATCATCTCTATCTACCCTAAGGAGGTCTAAACCAAGGAACTACATAGGATCCTCCTCCATTTAGGAGTCATGTTACAAAACATTCCAACAAAAACCTAACAAATTCATATTTTTTGGGATCTTGTCTATTGAGATAAATGCCTTTTGAAACAGGTCGTGCTGCTTGATTTGGAGATGGAACACATGTTCCTCATGTCAAACTAACTCATAGGAGACCATTTGAACCTTCCTTGACTGTTGATAGCCTTCCCATAACTCGAATTTGTCAGACTGTTAGAGTTCACAACGCCCATGACAACATGCACTGTGAACTTTCCTATAGGTGATGAGTTTGTTTTTTTCTCCCAAAATACGAACTGGGTCGGGCTGATTTTATTTCAGCATGTCAAAAAAATCATGTTTTTCCTCTACACCAAGTTTCAGAGGAACCCAGATTGGCATTAAAAAGTTATGATCAAAACAATCCTCTATTGTGTGATAATTTCTTACAAACTATCATAAATTAGCAGTTCACAGTGTTGACACTACGAACTTTTTTGTAGCAGCCTGTTTCACTTTTGCCAAAATATTTAACATCCCAAAACTATATCAGGTGTCCAAAAATGCTTTAAACTTCATAATCTTAATAATCTTGATTAAAGGAAAGCACCCAAACTGATAATCATGGCTTACAAAACATAGCCATCACCAAAAAATGTTGTGAAATGCATGAAACAACAAATTTGACCATACACTTCAGGTTTGATAGAGGTCTCATTCAATGGATTAAGATTACACTTCAAAATGATGCAGAAAATGAGGGTTTCAACCAATTCTAGAAACAGAGGGTTTGTAGTGCCAATTTGCAGCACTAGTAGATAAATCAACAAAAATCTCTCTCTCAACCCTTAAACATCATGAAAACTCTCATGGAGTACCTGGTGAACCTGATATTGATGTTGATGTCTGTGAATTTGAATATATATGTTTGCAATCTATCCAACTTCCAACTCTCCTCTTCATCCAGTTCGCAGTACCATTTTGTAGTGCCAAGCTCAAACCTAGTTTGCACACTTTGAGGAAACTGTTAGTAGATCTTATGACATAATCCCTGAAGAAGTGGTTAAATGTAGGCTCCGAAAACAATAAAATCCTCTTTGACATGATCCTTTAATTTCAATGATGATAAATGAATGCATGAGGTACTTAGAGTATGTTGCGAACTCTCCTAGTGAGTTGGCAGCACATAAAACTGACTCTGATTTGACATTCAAACGGATGGATGGTGACAAGGAGTAACTTGTGTACAAGTTGGAGGCGTGGCATGTCAAGGTAATGATATAAAAATCAAAGGTGTGACTCATAGGGGTTTATTTACCTTATCATGATGACAAATTACATAACTCAAAGACTCTTGACCAAGGCTAGACATAACTCCACTTATTTTAAACAAAACCTAAGTTTATTACCACAACCTAAAGTCTCAAAACCTATGACCTATAAACCAAACCAAAGTGACTCTTTTTTAACCCTAAAATTCTATGTGCTAACATTTGGCTCCACAAGGGATGGAGACCTCCCTGTAAGGCTCCAAGAACATGGAGTTCCAGTGGCCTTATTCCATTGGGATATGGAGTCATCGTCTCATTCCAAACTTGTAAACTGAACTTGCTTATCTGAATTACAAATCCATCTTCCTGGTAGGCTGAAGAAAAATTGTCGTTGTAGTGCCTTCATTGGGTTATGGAGTCTTATTGCTGATCTACTGCAAAACTGAAATAAAATGCCCAGAAACGAGCTAATTTTCTACACTACCCTACTCTAACCAACTGAACTCTTCTTAATCAAGTGTAATGAAACTTCCAATGAAGCCATAAAATAATCTGATTGATAAATATAACTTTTTGCAGGAAAACCTTTAAGAAAACCCACAAAAGATGCAACAAATGCAGCAGACAGTCTATGAGAAATTGATACTTACAGCTACAACTTGCTTGCATGTCAAAATATCTAATGTAAGGAACTTCTGAACAAATAGACTCCATGTATATGTCTATAGGATCATGAATCACATGACAAAATTTTGGCTGCATTAGAAGACTAGTCTTCTCCTTCATAATCTCAGCTCTACTGACAAGACTATAATTCTCTTGACCTCCTTGAAACATCCCACAGATGTCACATGCTTCAAAGCAATCATGGACAACAAAATATTTTTCTGGTTGTTGATTATCTCCTTTGGCAAGAAACTTATTTTCAGTGTCTTCCTTAAATTGTTGGTCAACATTCTCTAAAGAAAAAAACATTGTAGACTGACCATATGATTTCTCAACCTCCTCTTTATTGTCCTCTGAAAAATCTGCTCTAAAACTGTCAGATACAAAGTCAATACTGGGAGACTTAATACATGCTGATACAAAAATATGATCCTTTTTATTTGCTTGTTGACTTTCTTCCTGTTGGCCATCTATTGATGAAAAAGAGAAAAAACTCACATGTTCCTATTGTTCCTTCCTATCTTCTTGACCAAAGTTTAAAAACATATAATCAAGGAGGTTATCATGAGCCAAGAATGTTAACTGATTTTCTAAGTCAACGGTAAGATGAGGAGGAGCAACAACTTTCTCTGAAAGAGAAATGTCACCACCTTTTGCAAAATCTTCCTCATGATATTCATCATAAACAAAATCAACCCTTTGCTCATAATTAGGAAAAGGCTTAGCTGCATATGCAAATTCATCTTGCTGGTATGAGTTAAAAGCATGTACATTTGCATCTTCAACAATGGAAAAAATTGATTTAATAATTTCAAGATCAAAAAAAGATTTAAGATCTGAAAATGATGCACAAGGATGTTGAAACAATTGCAAGCTCAGATAAGCTTCTTGTTGTCCATATACTTTCTCAGTTTCTTCCTCATCCAAAACATTGTCCAAGATCTGACAAGAGAGTTGTGCACATGCCTATAGATTACTCTCCACTTCCTATGCATCAACAAACATCTGCTGCAAGGATGGTGACTTTTTTTCTTTGAGGTATAGGAATAGATTGAGATGTTGTTCCATTGTTTATTGTACCACGGAAACAACCTCATTAGGTTGAATTTCAATAGGAATGTTGTGATAAGTACTGTGAAACCTCCTATTGAAATGAACAATAGTTTCATCATCCTCCCTTCTCAAAGCATAAAAATCAGTCAGTATTGGTCAAAGGATTTGTTCTCACCAAAATACTTCATAAAAGCATCATGAAATTCAGTCCATGAACCAATGGAATTATCCTCTATATGTCTAAGCCATTGTCCAACATCCCCATGTAGAGATTGAGAGAAAGTCCTCGTGAATACATCCTCATGAACGATTTGTAATAGGTCAGTGAACCGCTCAAAAGAAACCATTTGTTTCTCGGCTGTCACATGATCTCCTCCATTGAATCTAGGAAGGTATTCTAAAACATTTGGAGGATAGTCATGAAGGACAAAAGGAAATATCAGGGGTTTATAAACTTTCCCTCTAATTCTAGACTGAAATTTAATGGGTTAAAAGTCAAGTTCAACAGGTTGATTGCAAGTTTCAACAGTGATGGTGGAAGGTGATGGATCAACTTTATCATTTAAAAGATGACAAGAATGATCAGTTTCAATATATATGAAAATATGAACATCATCATCCTCATGTGTTCTAACTGAAGGGATGGGATCATAATTTATAACACAAGAAGAATGCATAACTTCTTTTTCCAAAGAGGGATATATAACTATAGGCTTATGGTCATTCGAATAGACGAAGCAAAGGATAATCCTCTTTACATGCAAGGGGAAATACATGAATGAGCTAATGAAAAATAACAAAAGTTCATGGAGAAAACTAATAAGCTGATACCTATTTTTTCTATTCCGCCTTTTCATCTTTCTGTCAGTAGAATTCTTCCTCCAGTGGAGTCTTTGATTGTAGAGTCACTAGGTAGAATATTGCATTCAAACTTTGTGTCATGCTCCTGTCTACCATCAAGAGATGGATATATGTCGTTCTCCTAGGGAAGATCACTTCACTCTTCTCTCCCCGGTAGTGACGCAAAAAATGTTAGCACTGAGAGTCACACTTAGACTGTTGTAAGTGTAAGCCCAATACCTATCAAAATGTTTAGAGTTGGATGAGTGATTATATCAAAAAACAGATCAAACTTATAAGGTTCAAAGCTTGATCTAATGCAGGAAATTCCAAAACTGTATTCCAGCAAAAAGGGCTATCATAATCTCCAACCAACACATATTTGAAAGATGAATACAAGAAAATGCAAAAAAAAATCAAGATGAATAGTCAATTTCACATCAGGCTTGATTGTCACATTCATATGGCTAAAATTTCATTAATTGGGATCCTTCTAATCAAGAAATAAAGATTTTCTCCAAGAAGAGATGCCTCACAAAATACATAGTAAATCATCCACTGTATAACTCTACTAACAAAGTTGTTTATAAATCCATTATCAATCAGTGTTCCATTAGAGAAACAAGACAAATAAAATGAACAAGGAAAGGAGCACAAGATGATATTTGACTACACAAGAATCCTTCATCCAGATATACAAAGTCTGAGAGTTTACAAAATAGTAACAACCTTTTTCCCATCACTCCAAAAACTTTCCTTATCAAAATCCACTTCCATATATAGTGAATCATCTCTATATACCCTAAGGAGGTCGAAACCAAGGAGCTGCATAGGATCCTCCTCCATTTAGGAGTCTTGTTAGAAAAGATTCTAACAAAAACCTAACAAATTCCTATTTCTGGGATCTTGTCTATTGAGATAAATGCCTTTTGAAATAGGTCATGGTGCTTGATATGGAGATGGAACACATGTCCCTCATGTCCAACTAACTCCTAGGAGACCATTTGAACCTTCGCTGACAATTGGCAACCTTCCCATAGCTTGAATTTTTCAGACTGTTAGAGTTCACAACGCCTATGACAACATGCGCTGCGAACTTTCTTGTAGGTGATGATTTTGTCTTTTATCCCAACATACGAGCTGGTTTAGGCTGTTTTTTTGTCAACACGTCAAACAAATTATGTTTTTCCTCCACACCAAATTTCAGAGGAACCCAGATTGACATTAAAAAGTTATGATCAAAACAATCATTTTATGTGTGCTAATTTCTTACAAACTATCATAAATTAACAGTTCACAGCGTCGGTGCCGTGAACTTTCCTGTAGTAGCATGTTTCACTTTTACCAAAATATTTAACATCCCAAAACTGTATCAGGTGTCCAAAATTTGTGTAAACTTCATCATCTTAATAATCTTGATTAAAGGAAAGCACACAAACTATTAATCATGGTTTACAAAACATAGCCATCACCAAAAAATGTTGTAAAATGCATGAAACATGAAATTTGACCATACACTTCATGTTTGATAGAGGTCTCCTTCAATGGATTAAGATTACACTTCAAAATGATGCATAAAACGAGGGTTTCAACCAATTCTGGAAACAGAGGGTTTGTAGCGCCGGTAGATAAACCAACAAAACCCCCTCTCTCAACCCTTAAACAACATGAAAACTCTCATGGAGTACCTGGTGAACCTAATATTGATGTTTATGTCTGTGAATTTGAACAGATATGTCTACAAGCTATCTAACTTTCAACTCTCCTCTTCATCTAGTTGGCAACGCCAGTTTGCAACGCCAAGATCAAACAAAGTTTGCACACTTCAAGGAAACTGTTAGTAGATCTTATGACATAATCCCTGAAGAAGTGGTTTAATGTAGGCTTTGAAAACAATAAGATACTCTTTGACATGATCCTTTAATTGCAATGATGATAAGTGAATGCATGAGGTACTTAGAGTACGCTACAAACTCTCCTAGTGAGTTGGTAGCACATACAACTGACTCTAATTTGACATTCAAACGAATGGATGGTGGCAAGGAGAAACTTGTATACAAGCTGGAGGTGTGACATGTCAAGGTAATGATCTAAAAATAAAAGGTGTGACTCATAGGGGTTTATTTACCTTGTCATGATGAAAAATTACATAACTCAAAGACTCTAGACCAAGGTTAGAAATAACTCCACTTATTTTAAACAAAACCTAAGTTTATGACCACAACCTAAAGACTCAAAACCTATGACCTATAAACCAAACCAAAGTGACTCTTTTTGACCCCTACAATTATATGTGCTAACAATAACATCATGATAAGTAAATCCAATCAATAAATGAGCCACCTAAGTATGTGCATCTAAGATTACTATGTCAAAGAGTTAAGTGATCAAAGACATTATGGGACTTGTCAAGCTTGAATATGGGAGGGTTGATGAGGTGTCCTATTGTGTAGATCTTACGCCAGGTCAAGGAGTGTTTCCAAGATATCCCACTCTAATCCATGTATAGTGGATGAAGCGGTTAAGGGCCAAGACTCAATGGGGATGGGGTTCATGACATACAAGGGGTTGTAGTATCTCATTCATGGGTGCCTTTATAGAGGGTTTGTGGTACCTTCGTTTGCAATGCACTTTTTTCCAAGCCCATTATTTTTCCATTCTTTGTTTCTTTCATAAATTTAAGGATAAGTTGAAGGACACTTCCCTGGCGTGGTATCCAGATAATGACAGTGTCACCCACAAATTCCTAGTGGAAATGAGAAGGTTGGCTCATGATGAGACCCCCTTTCTCTCATCCATGCAACTGAGAACCATTACCCTGACTTGGTGACCAGATGATGGTAATTTCATACCACTATATATTCATGGACATGATAGGTCATCTCGTGATGAGACCTCCTATCCCCCAACTAACCTTTTAAGCATTCATAATCATATCTCTTATGGGTCCCCCTTTTCTCAAAGATAAGTGTTTCATTTCTTTCTTGGGTTATCCCTGGGTGAAGCATCTGGAAGGTTCATACATAAGCTTTTATCTTTTACCCAACATCAATCCCTCTGGGCCTTCAATCCTTTCTTGCCATAGAATGAGGGACAACCCCTTCTTGGTTCAATACACCCTAAAATCCCAAGAGATAAGGAAATGGGAGAAATAGTGATGGAAAGTGGTAAGTATGGTAGGGAACGGTATGATAGATCTTCAAGGGAGTTCCCAGTAGAAAACCCATCCCCAAGGAAGACCACTTACTAGGGAACAATGTCAACCACCAAGGTGAAGAAGGGAAAAAGGCATAATGTCCAAGCATATATCATGAAATCTAGATCAATCTAAGATACAACATACTCAAATGCCTCAAATATTGAAATGATGTTCACCATAATACCTGACTTGTACCGCATGGATCAAGGTCTAGCGTGTTCCGAAAACCAACTGGTGGGGTGGATTCCATCTAGATATCTACGACCTATATGGTGGTGAGAAGGGTCTCCATATGTGAAAAAGGATATTGCTAGTCATGTGGTATCTCGACACTCCATATTTGCAACATGAGGGCCTCGAGACATAATCTCCTTAGTTATCCACAAAATGGGGATAACATATGGCTTCTACTTGGGGACATGTGCTTGTCGTAGAGTTCATGAGAACCATCACATCTCCTGGTAGACTTGTGCCTGCCAAAACTCAAAAAAAGGGATCAGAGCATCCAGGGTGGTGCTATCACCATTTATCCATATATAAAATCCAAAATGAAAGGCTAATTTAGAAAAGAAAAATTTCTAAACTAAGCATGAAATCAATATGAAAGTAGAGAAAAATGAAAATGAAATGCATCTAAACTAATATGAGCAATCAAGATGCAAATGCAAAGAAATCAAGATGACCTACCTACTTACCTGGGGTCTTGGGGCCTTGAAGATCAGGTGATGAGTAATGCTAGGTGAAGT